>JAZBHA010000014.1:8516-28322 GCA_037464855.1 Iselma pallidipennis
TATTTATGAAATTAGATTGTTAGAACAATTAAGGGGGCGCAACAATGTTTTTTTGTTTCAAGGGGGGCGCAGGTACAAAAAGGTTGGAAACCACTGACCTACATGTTTTATAAAAATATTTATTCTTGTAAAAAAATGGCTCCTCTATTATTCTTTATACAGAATTCATTTTTTGTTTTTGTGGTAATACTCACGGACTGAATACTGACATAAATAAATTATAAATTACGCCCTCTCAAACACTGTTTGTACAACAGGTTTGCAAGATCTGTGCAACCGCATATATCCTTATGAAAGAGACTAGAATTGAGTGACAATACAAGCTTCCGCGCAGGCGTCCAATGTAAAGTTTTGGTTGCACTTTTCACGCAAACCAAGTCAGCAGCGGGGAGAAAACGATCTGTTTTTGGTAAATTGTATATTTTTGGGAGTTTGATCAAATACATTGTGTTGATTTTTATAAAAAGAAATTAACAATGTTCTTGTTACATTTTTGGGGGTTGCGCAAACCTGCAAACCAATGCAGAAACCGCCACTGGTGTGAGTATAATCAAAATTTATCTGTATGTATCTTAGTTCGTTCGCGGCACCTCGTTCTTATACACGTACATACTTACATCACCGTAGGGTGCCGCGGCACCCTGCTTGGGAATCACTGTGATAGAGTATTGCAGGGCACCTTATTGTTAGTTGTTACATCATAAAAATAAACAGTTTCAGAGAGCATCGCAACAATAAAAATAGTACTTTTTACAGTTCAAACAAGTGGCATAGTTCTACACTTAAGTATAATAATTGTTAGATAAACTTATTCTGTAAAATTTTACAAACCTTGACAACTGTATCCATTATCTGAATAAAATCTGTAAACTGGAATATCTGATGTTCTTTTTATTCTGCTTATTCTTCAAGTTTCCTACATATTTAAGATTTAAATAAAAGGGCAAAATAACCGAAATGTGTAGATTTTTCTAATGGATTATAAATTTTAAATCGTATTACCCAGTTATATATACCTATAGTGGCGGTACTGATTCCCCCATTCTTCTTGTAAATGAAACTCTCCCATTGACGATGACTATCACCATCATCACAGATCAGAAGTACTCCAACTGTGAAAGTGTTGGTTGAGACGTTCATGGTCTTGTTGCACTTATGCAACATTTCAAATCCTGAAATGTTTGTATTTTAAAAACAATTTAATACTAGAAAGTTATAAAGAAAGTTGAATGGAATTTATCAATAAAATGGTATGTATTATAATAATTTACGGAAAAATCCAAAAATTTCATTTACTTATTTAAAGGAAGTTCAAATATCCGTAATAACGAGATTCTGTTATAACGCGTCTATTTTTTTGCATGTAGCAAGAACTGTTCAATTCCTTCTTTTTTTTTGGTTTGTTTTTAACTGTTAAAACGGGATGTAATTACAACTAACGGCATTCAAAAATATTTATAAACAGCTAAAAAAATAGGTTTTTAATTAAAAATTATATATTAAGTTCCAAATTTATACGTAATTAACCAATTAAAATAAATCTGCCTTGAAGTGTGAACAACCAACAACATTGGCAAATTTCTTTAGAAATCCGAATTCAAAGTAGTACGAGATTTTATTACATAGTAAACTCGTTCTAATGGAAAAAAAATATTTAAAAAGCATCAGGACCTACTTTTCAGGACAGAATTTCCGAATAATTTAAATATTTTAAGAGTTATCAAATCTAGAAGAAAAAAAAACACAAATCAAAACCTATTTTAATAATGAACTTTTGTATTATTTTCAATATTTGATGGTAACTTTCGCAATTTCAAGGCTAGTGTATTACAATAAAATGTAAAATTTGAAGAAGAATAAGTTGAAAATCCTCAGTCTAAGTGTAACGCTTATATGAAAGTAAAAGTATAAAAACTATTACATTTTCGCTAATAATATAAATTTAGTAATATGTTTCTCTTTCATTGTAATTATTTCTTTTGTGCGCATCAACAAAAACAAGAAAAAAAAGAAAATTTCCTTTATAAACTCAACGACTTAATAAATCATACCCAACAGTCGGAATTATTTGAATTATTATTCAAATTATAGTTTCATTATTCTGTTACGTTCACTTCTAAATTTATTCTTGCAAAATTGCGTGACTGGAAAACGCAAATTATACTTTTCCCTATCGCCTTATCAATATTAAGATCTCTTTAGATTTCTTTTCTAGTTTTCCACTATTATATTTTTATAGACCTTCAACAGAAGAAATAATACAAAAAAAAGTAATAAGAATGGATAATTCCAAGTTCAAGGCTTTAAAAAATGGACATAAAACATGTTTGGAAAGTTGCTGGAATTGCACAATTTCAATAAAAATTATCAATTTAGGAAACATGTTGTCGTTGTTCTCATTAAAAAGTCGACATTTAAAGTCAATTGGTCCGCTATGTCAATGTACCTGGTGAAAAGATATATCGTGGAAGTGTGTCATGTAGTGTAGACAACTATAATATTAACAATACTTATATGTAAACATATTGATTACTTAATCAATAATAATTTATTGATTTGAACTAACTTGAAGTTGATATTTTATTCTAAACGTCTTGCAATAGATAAAGATGAATAATTGTAAAAAAATATTGCAATATATCTGATATTTGGGTTTTTTCAGATACTTTTTAATGATGATGATGACAATTACGTAGAGAAAGTGATAGCATATGTAGAAAGTATACAAGAAATTTATTGAACCGATTGCCAAATCGAGAATTAATTCAGGTTACAGATCTGATGTTTGATGTTGACTTGACCGAGACCTTAATCAATTAAAAGTTGCACAAATTTAATAAATATAGATGATCGATCGAGCTGTTAACATAAAAACCTTGGACTAAACATTTAGTAACGTTAGAATTTATATTCAAAAATGTTTCCGTTCATATAGACTGAAGTCCGTTTAAGTGGGCCATACACGATCTGACTTGGTCAGGTGGTCAGGCCGATTAGTCAGGTCAGACGCAATATCAGGTTGTATGTAGGCATGGCGCCTGACCAAACTGTTGCTTTTTTGTCGGATGTGTTGGATGGTATCTGATTGTCTGACGACTTGACCATAACAGGTGCCGTGGCAGACCATATGTACGCAACGTCTGATTTCGTCAGATGCCTTGTCAGGCTGATAAAATCAGATTGTGTATGGCCCACCCATCGGGATTTGCACGTTTTGACCCAATAAAGGCTCCAACTATGCGAGGTTTGATATAAACAATAAAAAGGGGCCAACTATCATTTCTACTTCTTTCCTCAATTGGGATTTAAATTTTAGAATTCGTATCAAATAAACGGGTGCCCCACTGAACCGGTGTCCCAATTAAGTGTAGTCCATTGTACTTCTTTGAAACTGTTCTTCTTATAGAGACTATTCGCCATTGTCTTCAATAACTGTGTCTTATGTATTTATGACTCTTATAATTCTTAACGCCACGTGTAATAATTATTATCATATATTATTTATTATTGTTTTCTAACTGTTAATTTTCGTTCGCCTAAATTTTCCATTCATGATAATATATAATAATAAAAGCCGAACAATAAGAGACCTCTCTCACTACTGACTTTTTCGCTGACCGGCGAAAGCGCCTGTAGTGTGAAAGGACTCTTTGCGCACGTATTAAATAAAAAGTAAACTTTATATGTCTTTATAGATACCTTACATCGTTTTATTCTTGGCTGGCTTCAGTTTGGTAACCAGTCATCCTCAACGATTAGCAATTCCAGATCTTAACGTATTAACACCTCAAGAAGTCAATAGTATGGAACAAGATGAACCTTATTCAGATTTAAATAAGAACAATAATAATAATAATAATAATAATAGTAGAAATAATAAAAGACAAAATAATATAGAAGCTACTATTAAAGAAGTTGAAGATATTATTAGATCGAATCCAGCATTACCACGTCTTACACGGGGTGAAATTCTGGATTTACTTGAAAATATTACATCAACTGAACAACAACGACTAAGAGATCCTAAAGCTATAATGGTAGTAATGCCGTACACACCGTCAAATCTGGACAATAAAAGTATGGAAGATTTATTTACCAAACCACCGGTAACACATATGATTGGTGAGCCAACAGATGAAGAAGTTAAGGTCAACAAGACAACATCACGACGTCGACGACCTGGTGTGAAATTTTCTGATACAATTGATAAAAATCTGTTATCAAATAGTAATCAGAGAACAACAACTGAACAACCGTTAACAACAACAACAACAATTAGAAACTTCATTCGACCACTTGATAATAGTTTGAATCAGAATGATGAGAAAGTTTCAACAACTACACGAAAACCGGCTAGAAGACGACGTCCAACTCAATCAACAACTGAATTGCCAGAAATTACAACTTTTCATGGTAGAAATCCAACAATAACAACAACAACTAGTACTGAAATTCCTGAAATATTGACCTATCGCCCGAAAGAACGTCGTCCTGTTCGACGTCGACCAACAACAACAACACAACATCCTAATCATCATTATCCTGAAACCACAACAGTTACAACCTTACCAAGTGATGGAATACGAATTGTAAATCCACCAAATTTAATTGTTCCGTACAAACCTAGTGACGATCTTGTAATTAATGAAAATATTAAACAAGAAGTTATTTTAGAACAAGCTATACCAGTGGGTGGTTCTCCAAAAACAACACCAAAACCAATTATTAACGACATTAATTTACCTGAAAGTTTTCATAAGGTTGTGAAAGATTTAAATTTAGCAACTGCAATTAGTGAACATGAAGCACCAAAAATTTCGGTGACAGATCAAAATCGAATTAAAGAATTATTAACATCAATTGGTGTTGTAACAACAACAACCACAACAACAACCACATCTACTACAATGCCGGATATTGCAGGTGTTGCTGATACTTTGAGTCCTGAAATGAGGGAGCTATTAATGAGTTTCGGTTTAATACCAAATCCAAATGAGAAACCTAAACTGGAAACAAATGATCAATTCAATCCGGAAAAAGCTGAAACACATCCGAATTCTTACGTTGGTTTCAAACCATTACCAGATAATGATTCCGCTAGAGATGATATGGAAGCTTTATTAGCATCATTTGGTTTAGGACGAAGTTCACGTAAACAAAAATCGTTGAAATCAAACAATAATAATAATAATAATAATAATAATAATAATAATAATAATAATAATAACAATAATAAGGCGAATTTTGATATTATCCCTGATAATTTTAGAAGTGTTTTGAAAGATTTAGGTTTAGAAAATTATCAAGAAGAGAAACGAATTGAAACAAATCCACCAACACAAAAAACTGTAGAGAAACAACATGTTTTTAATCCAGATTCACAATTCGCTACTGAGGAAGAATTAAAAAAACTCGATAAATTATTAGAAACTATTAAACAATTAGAGAAACTTAATGGAACAGCTACAGAAGAAGATCTAAAAAAAATTGATTTAGAAAGCTTAAAAGAGTTAGTAGGCAGTTTAAGTAATGATAATGACACTTTGGCAACTTTAGATGAAACGAATTTCCCGAATCCTATTAATTTCGATTCTAGTGTTAGTAAAAATGAAGTAAAACGTCAACAGAGTACAACAACAACAACCACAACAAGAACAACAACGACAACCACAACTGAAGAACCAAAACAACCATCATTGTCTGATTTAGAAGCATCATTTGGTGGTCAATCTGCAACAGTTTCTGAAGCACCATTACCAGAAACTACTACTCGCAAATTTACAGGATTCTATAGATTAGTTGATTGGAATACATTTTTAGAGATTGACGATCAGAAAGGGAAAAGGGTTAATTTACGATTTCAACCAAAAGTTGGTGATCCAAAACGATTCTTATCAGTTACAGTACCTTAATTAATTTTATCATAACATAAGTATAATGTGATAGTGATTAGAAATTTTGTATTTTGCTCAATTATTTATTATTTATAAATATATATGTACCTAAATTGTAAATATTAAAAATTAAAATTTTGGAATAAAATTGTGGTGATAAAAATTGATTAGCTGTACCCAGAGATTGCTGTACCTATCTTGAAATTTATCGGAAAAAATTATCGAATCTGAACTAAGTTTTTAATCGAATGGCTGTCTGAAAATGGCGCAAGTTAAAGTTTTGCTTTTAATTTTAATAATTTTGAAGGTTTTTCAAAATAATTTGTGTCAAGAGCATTCTCGCCGTCTCGAATTAAGCCATCAAAATCGTGAAGGTAAGTTTTCGGCATTTTTCCTATAATTAATTGAGAAAAACCCTTTTTTTAGAACTTATTATAACTAATGTTACTTCTTATGATAAATTTGAGTTGAATTTCAAAGTAGACCGTTGGAAAAGTTTACCGTTAAAAAGATCTTGTTATATTGTTGGTTCAAATCATAATCATCTAGTTTTAGCACGATTAGAAGAAAATTCCAACAAATTTACAAACAAATCATCAACATTTGGTGATTATTTTTGCTTATTTGTAATGTTCTACAATCATTCTCTAAAAAAAACATATCACAGATTTTCAGCATGTAATCAATGATTTCGTTATATTTCAACATTGGAATTCGACAAGTAATCACGATGAAATCATTCTAATTGTAGCAACTTCACAATCAGAATTATCCTGGTACAGAATCGAAAATCTCACCCTAGTATTAATCAAATCAGTAACTTGAATCTTTTCCATTGAGTTAATCGTTGATTTTTTAGGTGAAATTTTGGTCGTGGCCATTACAGAAAGATTCAATTCACATTAATTATTTCCAAATCGATTATAATGACCATCTGTTGGTGATTACAAACTATTTGAATCAAACTACAGGTGATTTGTATGAGTTCAGTTTAGAGAATCAATTGAATTTCTGGTTACAACAGTCAATTCGACTTCATAATACAACAAAATCATCAGCAATAACAAGTTTCGGTCCAAATTATTTCTTATCAATACCACAAAAATCGTTAAATTCTCTATTAATTTACAAATTGATAAAAAACCGTTTTGTACCATTTAAAAATATCACAAGTGACTATATCAATGAGGTAATATCTTTTGAAATCGGTTCAAAAGCTTTTCTAGCTTTCAATGGATTCGATGCTGGTATCTATCGTTTTACAAAAAATGATTTGAAAAGAGAGAATCGTTCTGATTCACACTTTCGTGGTATACAACACTGGTTACCAATACCTACTGATAATTATCGTGATAATTTCATTCTGTTAGCACAACGTTGGGTAGATCATTCCAATCATTATTCATTTGTTGTTGAAGTTTTTACATATAATGGTGTTAAATTTGAAGAACATGATGATATCTCCTGTTCTTATTTCGGTGAAAATATTGAAACTTTAACTTGTTTAACTGAGAATTCTAGACGTGGAATTCAAGGGGCTGCTTCTATAAAAATCGGGAACAATTTAGGGTTGCTGGTGTCAAAAGATAATACGACATCTGAATTATTTTTATTTCAAACTGCATTGAAACAAATCCCAAATCCTGTCGTGACTGAAGTCAAAATGTTCCAAAAAAGACAACAACTGCTCGATGTAAAATACAAGTTATGATTTTTAGTAATTTTTCATAAATTATTGTTTATTTATAGAGTCTGCTGAAAAGTCAGTTGGATGAATTTGAGAAAATTGGAAATCTTTCCGATAATAATGTCGATGAAAAACAGGAAGATTTAGAATTTTTAAAGATTCAAATCAATGATTTAGAAACAAAAATAACAAAAATTGAAAATAAAATAAAAATTATTGAAAATCATGAAAATCAAGACATTTACGATACAATAATTTTCAATGGTCTCGTAGAAATCGATGATAACTGTAATACTGAAAATGTAATAACTGAAAAAATTACAGGGGAAATTGTTGAGGAAATTTTCAGCGATATTGTCAGGTTCTATTTAGATTTTTTCTCTTAATATATAGAAATTAATGTTGAGTTTTCAGTCGAAACAATACCGAAGCAATATTTGGACAAAAGACTTTCACAAATTTAACAGTCAATAACTTAATTTTAGATCAAATCAATAATATTTCATCACAAAATTTAATTTTCCATGAAAATGGTACCGTGAATTTTCCAGGAAATGTTACAATCCAACAAGCAGTCGTTGTTGATGGAGATGCAATAATTCAGAAAGTTAATGATTTGATTTTTGATAACGAAATCATTAAAATCGATCAAAACAACGATTTACAATTGGATAAAGTTATAATTGTGAAAAACTTTGAAATCGAGAATCTGAATAACATTCCTATAGATTCTAATTTTGATATCAGTAATTTAAATGAATCAATATCTTGGGATGATAATGTTAAATTTGATAAGTTATATATTCCTGAAAATATTGAAGTTGTTAATGTGAATGGTGAAAATTTTCAGGAATTTTTGAAACAATTATGTTTAACCAATATTGAAACTTATATCCCAGGAAATGTATTCATAAATGGGGTACGAGAACTACTTTTATATATTTGTTTTTGAAATTTATTAATTTTCAATTCATTCTAGAATGTTGTCATTGAAGAAAATGCTACTGCGGATTATTTAAATAACTTGAAATTTCCAGAAGAGTTCGTTTTCAGAGACGGTTCAACGACTAAGATTACAGGTGAAAAATTGAAAAAAAAATCAAATATAGATCGTTCATTGTAAGAAAATCCTTGGCGTCTTCAGAATGGGCCGTGTTCGCTCCCACTCAAATGGTGGAAAATTGTGTCATTTTTTGTACCAAACGATCCTGGTTTTGAACCATTTGAATCGATCGGGCGCTTACACCTCTAACGTATAGAGAGCACTACTTGTTTTGAGCATTGCAAGGGTTACGTCGCCAATGCTCAAAACAGGTAGTATCCTTAGACGTTAGAGATGTAGGCGCCCGATCGATTCAAGTGGTTCAAAACCAGGTGCGTTTGGTGAAAAAGTCTCGCTAATATTAAACCTGCCTTCAGACATTTTTCACAGCGCTACTGTAGCCAAAAGCTCGATTTTCTCTGATTGTTTAACGAAAGTAGTTTTTCTTACAACGGACAAATAATAAAATGGGTCAAATTTCACACAAATTCTTACAGGCAGGAAGACATTCCCTAATAATCTGAAAATTTATCAGATGCAATGCAATGGTCGCTTAGATAACATTGATCCTGATGAAGTAATCACATTAACTACTGCACAAAATATTACAGGAACAACAATTTTTGAAAATCTTGAAATTAGTGAAAGCCTTAATGTGAAAGAAACATTTTTTTTCTAATTGTAATCAATAAAAATTTGAATAAATTTCAGGTTTTCGGTAATGTAAATGGACTAAACTCAACTAGATTTTCGAAAAATCCAACACTATCTGAATCGACACAAATTAACTCGAGGATTAATTTCAAAAATCTGGAAATAGATGGTTCTATTATTTTAACAAACAATTTCAATGGAGAGAATTTCTCGAATTTATTAGAAAATATCATTTACATTGTAATCTATTTCAGGATAATGTAAAATTATGATTTTTAATTAACACATTTTATAGGACGAAGAAGAAGCTACAATAACTGCAATTAAAGAATTTCCGGAAGGTTTTTCAATTCGTAATAATTTGAATTTAAGTTCAAATTCAATTAATCATATAAATTTAGATTCGTTTATAACGAAAAATAGTGAACAAAGTTTAAGTTTTAAGAACATCAACGGCAATATTACTATTGCTAATTTAGAATTGAATGGTCTCTATAATTCGATTGATATTAAACAGTTGGATGATGAAACAATTAAACTAACCGGAGATCAATATATTTCATCAACTTTAATATTTAAAGACAACATTGCTGTTAATCAAGTTGATATTGTTGAACTAATTAATGGAATTACTCCCGAACATTTTCTTAATCAAAGTGAAGAGATCAAATTCCCAATCACCTTTAATAATTTATCTGTAGATACATTAGAAATTTATGGAAATATTAAGGGCAATTTTATCAATTTCGATATTAATGATTTAGACGAGAAACGGCTAAGTTTAACGAAAAACCAACAAATTTTAGGTAATTATGAGATCGAAGGATCACAAATTCGTGAAATTGTTCCTAAAAAGATCAACAATTTGGAGGCATTTGAGATGATCAAGAAAGATTCGTTAAAATCAAAATTACTAGATCGTTTAGCAACAGGAAACATACAAATGAAAAGTAGGTATCGATAAAACCTAAAAAAGACTTATAGGAAATAATGGTAACAATTGTTGTAGATGTGCATATTAATGGTTCGTTAAAAATTGATAAAATCAATGATGATGTCTTAATGAATCTTGGTGGAATTCTGTTTGAAGATGGTTTAAGAAATTATAAAAATCTAACGTTTAAGAATAATGTCACTTTTGAAAATTTAATGATCAATCAATATGGTAACCGGAATTTCAATGAAATTATTAATAATATTGTTTATAAAAATGAAACGAATCCAACTATAAAAGGTTTAAAATGGTTTAGTCGTGGTATTACTGTTGAAAAATTAATGGAAACTCAACAAATCAATGAAATACCAATCGGGGAAATTCTAACAAAACATGGAGATCAAGAGATTCGAGGACCTCTTGAAATTACAGGAAACATAACTATTGTTAATAATATTACCGTTGATGAAATCAATAATATTCCAATTGATCTAATTTCGAATTATTATCAACAGACTGATAACGGTTATAAAATCAAAGGTAACGATAACAACAATAAAAAGTCTAGTTTTCAGTACCCGTTTTTTTCAGGCGATGTAATTTTCAATCGATTAGCACATATTGAAAATTTACAAATTAATAATTCTATAGAATCAAAAAATGTCCAAGAGCACTTAAATTCTATCGCTTTTATTGATGAAAATATGGAAATAACCAATGAAACTGTATTTAAAGATAAAGTATTGTTATTAAAATTACAAAGTATGAATTTCTATAAATACACACAAATTTCAGGTACAAATCGGTGGTAATTTAATTGTTGATAACAAAATTAATGGTCTAAATCTATCAAATTTTGTATCAAATATTGCAATGATAACTAAAGATTGTAATATCCAATCACCAATACGTTTTCTTGATCCTGTTATCATTGATAATAGTCTACAACTAACTGGAAATCTTCAAACCGAATCAATCAATGGTTTTCGTATAGAAGACTTAATAAATCAAGCAATTTTCATCGATCGAGGATTACTTAAAGGTTATTAATTCTATTATCCAAGAATTTCTCGAATAACATTCAGGAAATTGCAGGCAATTATTCGTTTGAATCAGCGGAAATTGTTGGTAACCTTAGGACAGACTTTATTAATAATATCGATACGAACAAATGGATTCCTTTAAAAGTTGATCAAAATTTATCAGAATTATCATTTGATAAAGTGATATCATTAAATGATATTCAAGTTGATCATTCTATTAATGGTTATAATTTATTAGAAGAATATAAAAATACATTTTTAGTTGATATTGATCAAGAGATAACATCAAATCTAATATTTCAGGGAGATATTACTGTAACGGAAAACGTTACAATTACACAATCAATAAATAATGAAGATATTACGAAAATTGTTACAACAAATACCGATCAAAATTTAACGGCGATTTATAATTTTACAGCTAAACAAATTTTTAATAAAAATCTAAATATTGATGGATTTATCAATGATTTTAATTTAACAAATTGGCAAGAGAATCGATTGAAAATACATTCATCTGAACTGCAAATAGTTGAAGATAATTGGAGTTTAAGTAGAGATATGATTTTTGAAAATAGTGTCAATGGAGAGGTTCTAGTGAATGGTTTAGATTTACCGAAATTCAAAAAAGACGTTGATAAGAAACGCCGTTATAAATACAAAATAGAAAAACAATTTATTGTAAGTTTGTTTTTTTTTTCAAGAGGAATAATCGACAACTTGTACTTAAAATTTCAGGAGAATTACAATGCAATTTGTAAAAATTTGAGTTCATCCTATCGTCGAACGAAAGAACAAATCTACAAATTTGACTATTTAGATAGATTACAGTCGTTCAATTTCCAACACCCCGTCAATTATGTTTACAGTTTTCAAGTAATCGTTTGTTAATTTTCCGTCTCAATTGATAATAATTACAATTTTCAGCTGAAAAACAAACATTTCTTATTAATTAACGAACTTGGGAGTTGTGTTACACATTTATTATATTGGAATAATCTGGAATATCTACCTGGTAAAGATTTTCTTTCGGGTGAAATTTCTCAAATCGTATCAATAAAAGGCGATAACTACGTTTTATTAGTTATTCGTAATACTGACTATTCTGGATGTCAAATAGATGGGACCAATATTTGGTATTTCAACTTATCTGGAGATTTCAAGGTACTGAGCTTTTTCCTTATCGATCATAATTTATATTAAAAACAATTTTAGCATATAATAAATATGGAAAATCAAGATTTATTACAAGAATCTGCAATACCTGGAACATTTTATGGAATCAAAAGCGGTATTGTTAGTGAATTTAATGTCAATCCGAAGATTCTACGTAAAATTCGAAAATGGGTGATTCGTGAAGGTTTATCGACAATTATTAAGGAAATAAATCGTTTTCGGTAATAAAAAAATTTTGTAGATAATATGGCATTTGTTCCAAAAGACCTAAAAACAGGTCTAGCTATCAGAACTGGTACAAAATTATTCCGTTTGGATCGTGGTGAACCATGGATTGATCTTGATTTAGATGCTGAAATTACAATTAATGGCAATTTTACAATGGAATTTAATTCAAATTTTCCTGGTCGTGATCAAAATGATTTAATTGTAATTAAAGTCGGTTCAAAAAGTAATAAACGAAACTTTCTAGCTATTGCCAGTCAAGAAGACACTTTAATTAGGAGTAGTAGTTATGATTTTATTAAGGTTGATTATAAGAAATTTTATAGATGTGGTGATAATGAAAAACAATATTTTGTAGATTTATGAAAATCCAATTAATGGCAAATTGTTCCAAAAAATCCCTACATTTCAACCATCATCATTGATAACTCTAGAATTTGGTAACGGTGAGACTTTACTAGGGTTTTTAGAAGATGAGAGTGTCCTACAAATCTATGAATATAAAGGTAATCTTTACTTTGTTTCTGCAGAGCTGGAAGAACAATCATTTGTGTGTCATATTTCAGGTATTGAGGGCTTCCGGCATCGATTGTCAACCAAACTGGAAGGTTCAAAATTATTTACAATAATCTTACCTGGAAATAGTGGAAAACGATCAATTATTGGTGTAATAGATGGAAATCAAATTGATTTAATTGAAGCTCTAATGTTAGGCAACCAAATTGATGGCCATTTGAATTGTTTGTTGTAAATGTTATTTATTGTTTTTTGTTCTTTATATTGTTGTTAAATTAATGTTATTTTCTCGAATGGGAATTGTCGATTTTAGACAGAACAATAAAACTGTAATGTTATTTTGTTATAGTTTCATTGAACTTATATGATTCACTGTTAGTGCAAAAATGGCACTCTTTACCATATGTCGCTGTTTTGCGAAGAAGAATAAACAAACTCTGGAGACTGTATGTGATATAACTCTATTATATGTATTTGTTGGTTGAGACGATAGTCACGGTTTGTGAGGAAAACTTCAATATTTCTAATGAACGGTAATTTATTGAAAAGAAAAAAGTCTAAACATGAAGAGGTATGAAAGAATTTATCGTTTCCTGGCATTTATTCTACTAAAAAATGAATATTCTACGAAATAAAAAGTAAAATAAAATGAAATTGAAGCGACAGCTGCTCTGCAACTAGTTATCTGGTAATTAATTTATATGAACATAAATGTGATTTCTAACATTTCGTGACAGATTTGATCAAGCATTAAGGTTGATTTATAAATAAAGTTAAGAAAAAGAAGAAGAAAAATCAATCAACTTTGTTGTTATATAAGAAGCCAAACGCTACAATCTCTCTATAACGTTTTCAAATAATCCCCTAAGATATTTTGAATTTCTGTTTTTGCCGCATGATCACAAAGCCTATATACCAGCAAACTTAGGGTTGGATATGAATTATAGTTGCACACAATAATATAAATAGGGGTCTTGAATAAAAACGGGATTAGTCTTATTGTAGTCAATCTAAATATTATTTCAGTAGTTGATCTATACTGAATAAAATCGAAAAAAAGGGAAGAAAAATCAAGAAAAACTGCACTAGAAAATAGGGAACAGAAAGCCCTTTAAACAAATACAGTACGATAACATGCCAAGTAAAGTTTGTTTTAAATTTGTTGTCCCTTACATGTAACACAATCCTTAAAAAAATAAGCATCCACCGGTTACTTATTCTTATTCTACTTGTATTACAAATAAAAAAAGCTTTCAAGTTGACTGACATATTTTCCTTTCCTGCAGTATCCCAATAACATTATAATTGTACGTTGTAGACAGACCCTATCCTTTTATTGGGGGCCACTATTTAGAACTATAGGACATAAATTCTATTCCAGTCAGAATCGATCCAGACGTGCGCACGTTAGTCAGGAATATGCTTCCGGGCCTGCGCTAACTAAACTGAAATTCAGCCCTCTTTTATCCTGCTGATTCCACCGACATCCTATCAAAGAAAAAATCCCAACAAATCATCATTACTATTCGATTATTCATCTTTACCCTAATCTTAAATCACTACGATTTCTATCGGGTAATTGAAAAATTTGTATAAAATTGAAAACTGAAAATTGTTTCCTGCTGAAATTGTGTATATTTGACATTATCCTGGAGTTGGATGAAATGTGTTTTGCGGCAGTGCAACGACCGGGCGCATGAAATCACTACTATTACGATAAATTTTTATTTTAGAAAAATTAGTGAAAGTGTTTTAAAAGTGTTGATTAATTGAATCGTTTAATTAAGTAATTTATTAATGAATGTTTTATGATTGCTGGAGTTTTTCGAAAATTCAAAGGTGAGTAGATTCTTATAATTAATAGAATAATTCAGGTAAACTATAGATTTTATTGAAGCTTAATAATTTCATTAATAATTGTAATGAAGTTATAGTTATTTATTTGAAATTGATGAAATAGAAATAGAACGAAATCATTAGATTTGTAATTATAGTTAATTAGTACAATTAGAGTCACTTAAATAAATAAACAAAATTAAATGAATAAATCAAAAACAGACGTTTTTAATTGACTGATATGTGATAGAAACGGCGTTATATTGACATTGATAAGAATGATAATTTGACGTATTTCAAAGGTAATATTAAAAATACTCGTTTTTCCAATCATTATAATTATTCGAAAGTAAATCTAATTAAGTTTCATCTAATTGCATGTTGCATTGATCCATTTATCGCATATAAACACGACAAACACTATTTTGCTAAAACTAAATTTCCTGTGATTTACGAACTAGGAAGTTGAATTTTATTTTTAGTTCCTAATTTCGTAACATTCTTTTTCGTTTGCTTTATAGTTTACATTAGAATCATCTTTTTATTTACAATCCAAAGAACGGATGTTGCCTTTCAATTGAATTTTTATGTTATTTCTTGTATTCGAATAGGAGACTTTTTTGTCTATTTTCGGGCAGGCCAAATTGTGCAAGGTGCCAATTTCGCTCTATATAAAAGATTCTATTCCTCTTCTGGTGAACATATGTGAGAATATAATTTGAGACACACCCGTTTTTAGGGTGCCCTTCAGTTCTTCAAAAACAGCTGCCCGTTTCAATGGCACGCGTCATAAAAACCGTATAGATCCCACCACTATATAATCTTGTATCTATTGTCAAAATAGACATTAATGTAATCAACTCTTTCAAAAAAAAAATGTATAGAAAACAACTAACTAACAATATGATCTCGTTAAAAATTCAAGATTGTATCAATAAATGTTTTTCAATGAAAATTGTTGATTGTAGGTACTATTATTGATAAGTTGTTTTCAGATTTATACCCATCCTTGAACACATCCCCTTTTTCAATTTAAAATTATGCACCTATTGTTCTTTTTAATATCGAATTTCCTGGGTGTGTACTAAATTCGTCTATTTAGACATTAATTATTCCAACATTCCAAAGAATCTCTATCTTATTACGATGAAATAACTTTTGGAATTTCCTTGTTTTATTTATGACACGAAAACATTCTATTCTTGTACCAATATAAACAAACAATTCTTCTTTTTTGAAAATGTTAACATGTCGAATGCAACATCTCTATGTATAAATTAACAACTCATTACCATTATTGCACTTTTTTTGCATAAAGAGAGTAATTACTAGCATTTTCAATTGGTAAGGGGATAAATCTTTCAATTATAAAATATAATGGCCGTCTTATTAATATTTATGACCGTTTTTGTGGATTGTACTTTGTAATCATAATGACTCTGATGATGTTGTAGGCTCATAACTTGCAATTATTGCATATAAGTAACTCCAAAGTTATTGTTCAATGACTTATTCTTATTATAGCTTTATACACAACAAAAAAGTTTTCAAATTAATTTGATTTTACATGTCACTGCTACTGCCAAGCGTTCTTTAGATTTAGAATCTACCCCTTCTCGTAGAGTGCTTTTGGACGAAGGAGTGATAATTTTTGGTAAACCGAAAGTGTCAAAAAAGGGTCCCAGAATTTCACTGTGGGATTGAGAAGTAGGTACAGATTTCTGTAATCTATCAGGCAACATCTAATGGTTATCAAACTAATAAATGTCAAATGCACAATTTGTGTTTTTTTCTGCTTTTCGAGCTTCTTGGGTTTGTGTAGAACATATATACCTACCTGTCTTAGAAATTTTGTGAATCTTGACTTCTACAGCCAAATTATTTTGTGGTGGGACCCAACAATAGGCAATTTTAATTTACTTGTTTATTTCTATTGACGATTTTTTTTCTAAATTTTCTAAATCTACACTTGTTTGACTTTTCGGTCTTTCTCAAATCATTTGTGATAAGAGATGAAGCTTTTAGGTCACATCAATGTTTGTATTACATCCGGTTTGTTATGGTTTTGTTAGAACCGAATTCTTTTATAAAATGATTGATTCTGAATAGACTTCTATTCGATATGAAGATAATGATTTCATCTGAGTTAACTTCTTCTATTCTCGCTTTATCTTTGCTACTACTACGTTACTACTACTTATAGGAATAACTATTAAAATTTATATAAAAATCTACTCAAGGTTTTATTAGTTCTTAGTAAAATCAACGAACGAATGCCTGGAGTTCGTGGCTTCTATAATTGTTTCTCACCTAGAAATGGGTTTATATTTTTGTAAATTTTGATAAAAAATAAATTGGTGAAAATTGTTGATAACATAAGGTGGTTTGCGTTTATACCCCTATGTGTCAGCAAATAGTAAAAATTTCACAAACATAGGGGTGATTTACATAATAATATACCGAAAAATTCATCAAGCATTTGACAAATACGATTAATTCCAGTACGAAATTCCCATATGGTTTCTTGTAAACTGAACGAAATTTGTTTTGTGGGGTTTCCGGAGGGGTTCTACGACAGGGCTGTTGTTGTTGGGCTGGTTGGATAGGGAACTCCACATATACAAACACATCCATATAGTATCATACATAGAACTAAAATCTATCTATGCACAGATGTGCATGCGTGTTGTACCTTTAAAATGCACTCAGCAGCATCAAGGCGGTTTTGTGTTTAAACTTAGTATACAGCTGAATTGACGAGTGAAACATGTGACAATTTTAAAGTGATCTTTCTATCTTTAATAGTAATCAAGATATTCTAATATGATACGGAAATATGAAAGACAACTATAAATTCTAAGAGGTAAATACTTGAAATTGTTTTACGTTATAAAAATTATTAATAATTTACGAGACTCTTAAAGGAATTAAAATTTTATGACGATTTTATAGACTATATTGGGGTTAGTTACTATGTGAATATTTAGAACGGATATTTCACCGGTCTTGTAGGGTGATAGTAGACGTCCCAAAGGAGCCGCTGTTCTAGAATCGTGGGAAACTCATAAAATCTATCAATTTATTTTAAACCATTACGTGGATTTATATTATCAGATTGTAGTCGTATTACCTGCTCTGACCTACAACATCTCACGGAAATCAATAGATGATAGTGGCTTGAGGAAGATCACTCTCTTATTATTGACCAGAAAATATGATAAGAAAGCCACAGAGTTTAATTATGTTTCAAATTAAAAAAAAATATATTGGTATTTTTGAGCTTGTATGAAAAGAAATCTATAATGAAAGGAATTAATTCATTAACCCCAAATAATACGGTCTTTATTGATCTTCAAGAGCTCTCTTTAATAGCCGACTTGAATTGCGTTTAAAGCTAAAAACAGGATTTTTATGGAGTTTAATATTTTTAAGTTCTTTCCAGTGCGACGAAAGTAACCAAACTTAGAGCACACAAATCTTATTTTATTCTAGATATTATCTCTTTTAATGCTATAATTAGTTATAATTACAAATAGTTGACATAATAACCAATAAAACTACTATTTTATAAATAGAAGTCATTTTTTTGCTCTAAAATTAAGATCAAGTTCGGCCATCTTAACTCTTTATTAGGTAACAAAACCGCACAACTTGTGTTTTCAAATGTAGTATTGACGCAATGTCTGGTCGCGTTCTACTACTCTCATGAATCTCGATTTAATGACTCTACAATAAGAATACAGAATACTCTTCATTTCTTCAGATAGATATACCTGTTTTAATCTAAAGGCACTCAAAAAATTCAAATTGGATTACCATAAAATTCAAGTGTATTATCAGCAGTTTTCAAGAGGTTTGAGGGTTATCACTGTCTGTCTGGCTGGACCACCCTACAAGTGATCAAATAACAAAACCGTCTCGGTTGTTAAATAGAATTAACGATACGAGGGTGATTCAAACAAACATCGCTCACATGAAAACGATCAATAAAATTCGAATTCTTCATTATTACATAGAGACAGTAAAAACCCTACTATCCGGAGCTTGATTGTCAGTAGAAAGTATATGTATACGGAATGTCCCACTCAGAAACCTACCACATTTTCGGATTTATTTATCGATTAGTAAATAAACTGGTACCTACATCCTGTAAATTGCGAAAAACACATTAATCTGGACTACACATCTCCCCACATAGTCCGAATAATCTAGTTTTTTACTGTATTACACAATTACTATAGATTTCTTCGTTTGTCAATATAAACAGGAAGAAATTAGTATTTGTGATGGTATATTGTTAGCTGAGGTAACAGTATCGGTTGATTTGTCGTCTGTCTAGACAACAAGAATCCAATAATAATAATTCAATACACTACAGATCTTTAATATTTATTTATGGATGGATAGATTTTCATGCTTCCTTTCGTCTTTGTTGTTATTTTGGTTAAATACTCGTTAATATTGATGAGGAAATTACTACATTGAATTTGTTGAACATGACAAGTTAAATGGTAATACGCGGCCATCCTGCTGTGCTGTTTAAAATAAATTCATGAATTTTAAACGAATCTCCTCTAACAATAAGCTCGAAATTGATTACATATTATATGAATTAGACAACACGTTAAACACTACAAAGCTTCTAAAAGCTCTTACTTTATTTTTCCCATTTCATCTATACATACGCTGACCATCCGTCCTTTATCGTAAAGGACAGTCCTTTATTTGGAAGCATTGTCCTCTAGATTTATTTAGTTTGTAAAAACGCAATTTTGTCCTTTATTTATATAAATCGTCCT
>JAZBHA010000014.1:28361-70870 GCA_037464855.1 Iselma pallidipennis
GAAAATTTTTTTCTTAGTATCTTGTGATTTGTATTTGTATGCCAATCCTAGAGGCAGGTAAATTTTTTGATTTTAGAGGGTTTGTCCTTTATTTTTTAAACAAAAATATGGTCACCGTATCTATACAACAAGTGAATTATATATTTAAGAATTTGATTCAGTGGAAATTGTTGTAGAGAAATCTTTCTTTCTTCCCAAATTTTCTACCTATAGGCGATGATTTGTGTGGCGCCTTTTAATCGAACGACTCGAATCAATGGCAGGACGTAAATTATATCAGGTGAAAGTCATAAGGAAAATGCATCGTTTCATAGCATTCCAATAGTTATATGTTTCTTATTAATAATATGATACTATCAATTAGAATTAATGTGTTTATTTTTAAAAGGTACTCATTTAAACTCTCCTCTCTTCCCTCTCTCTTTTTACTTTATCGTTTATATCCATTCCCTTTTATTCTATCCTACTAAATATTGTATAGTTCTATAGAAATTTCTAATTGTTTTATTTAAAATTTGGAGGTTCCAAGAATTAATGGAAAGCGTGTGAATTTCTTTTTTCTTTTTAGATGCTAATAATAGTTGAGGGTGGTGTTATCTCCATCAGATGACATCAACCAATACAAAATTCTATGTCACTTTATTGTATTATACCTATACTATTATTGGTTGAAGATTGAAGAGAGAGTTTATATTGATATTCAAGTCTGTTAACCGTTGACCTGTCAAGTAATAATGTACCACAAATCAGGACTTGGACTAACTAGTTCCGCTCTCTATACCTATAATCAATTTTGTTTCTATTGATATCCTTCTAAAGGATACCTATCACCTATGTATATGTAATTATTTCTGTTTGGATTTCAATATAAACGAATAACTTTTAAAGGACTGTTAAATATTAGCACATGAACAATAAAATAACACTTGAGCAATTGTCTATTAAATTGTCATAAGTATGACTTACTTATGTTAATTATAAATGGATTTACATCAGATATGGTGCTATAGTCATAAATTGAAAACGATCATTATATGTTTTTACAACAACGAAGAATTTGCATGTGGTGATCAAATGTTATTATGGACGTAAATCTACAGGATAGATCCTACTTGTTTCTAAAACCTCTTATAGAAATACTACAGGCAGAAGTAATAAATATATAGAAACAATTATTTACACATTTCACTTGATAATTATTAAAAAAATTGATTTTTAAAATATTATCAATGATAAATTCCACCCTGTAACGACACCAATATTATATTAGAATCGAAATTTATGACGACAACATGTCTAATAAATAAATTGACGCACCTTGTATCACCTACATACGTAAATGTTGTATTACTTCTCTTCAATTTGAATTTGAAGTAGAACTAGATCAATATTAGTGAAGGTTAGCCATTCAAGAATTCGTTTTTTTTTCAATAATATATGAGTACTTCCCCCCAATATGATAACACGGTCATTTCAAATTGACATTATGTCTAATTTACATCAATCATTAATGATAGAACCTCAAACAAACAGTTATTGAAATACAATAAATATACTTTGCTCTTTGTTGTTACTGATGTAGTAGATACAGGTGGTTGTCGAGGTGAATGCAATTACTGGAATTTATTTACTGGGAAATTTTCTATACCTGTAGTGGTTTATAAAAATATTCAATAATTCAATAATATTATAAACTTAACAATATCTCTAACATTAATTATTATGCTAAAATTAACGACCAACTTGCGATAAGTTTACTGATTATTATTAGTTTGACTCAAACCGTATGAAAATGCGCATTTTCCAATAATATTCGTCGGTTTTATTGTTTGTACAGACATTTAAACAAACATTAGACAAGATAAATCTTATGTTATTATTATTGTTAATTGTATTCATACATATACTAATATAGTCTTAAATATTACACGATAGAGGAAAGTGGATTAGTCTTCTAACAGTTGGTATGTGAAAGTAATTTATTTTATATCATGTGTTGTTGTTTTTTTTTTCATATATGGAATCAAAAAGTGTATCTATTTCCGTTTTTTTCCGAGAAATAATAACTTATCGATTTTATTGTCAAGAAATTGGTGATTCGTTTTAGTTTATGATAACAGTGAAAGTTTTATTGAATTGTTTGGCCAAAAAATATTCCAAAGAAATTTAAATAATATGACAAAAAAATGCAATAAAAATCATGAACGAGAATTCCCCTTTCATATTCTAAAATTTGATTAAATTTCATACGTATATTACTATTACTAATCTACAATTATTAGATTCACAAACTAGATTGATTTAATTCGTTAGAAATGGTTATAATAATTCCATCAAATTAGAGAGGAGATCCATTTATCCGGAAGCATGTTAATCGATTTTGCGCCAATCTATCTACTCGATAACGATTCAATTATTGGAATTAATTTAGAAAATAAACTTTCGCAGTATTCTCTGGAAAAACGTGAAAAAATCCTGTCATATTCAGGCCAGACAGGACAGAAATGGAACTGGTACAAATTACAATTAGAGGCGAATTGCGCGCGGTTGCACTGTCAAAAGTTTAACACCGTGTTATACTCCGGTATCGTTGCACTAACACGCTGTTAAACATTTACGCGGGAGCTTAGAAATACTCTTCACCGGATTCCGAACTCTGTCTCAATAAACATTCCTCATCTTTACCTACATAACTTTATTTGATAAAAATTCAACTTTCTTATTAATTAATGTTGTATTTGTTTTTGAAGAACCTTATTAGTTTTGTGTTTAATATTGGTCAATTAATATTACAATAATAAATCCGCCCACATACTAATACATACATACAGCTCACGTTTTATCGCGGGATTTTGTAAGTATGTCGAACAGGTCGTAATACTATCAAATGTAATCGTGTCATCTATTAAAATAATGTTTATCATTTACCGTTTTACATTGATAGGTATACAATACCTACATCAAAACAAACTATGTTGATGTCCGATTATGAATACATAATTACCAAAAAATTATCATATCTTTACTACGATTACTATTAGCAATAGATAGTAGTAATAGTAAATTTTGAAATTCAAGATATCTTCCCTACATAAATAGGACAGGAAAGTTCTCCACGTGTATGTGTAGCCTTATATAAGAAATTAATGAATTTGAATGAATTACCGATTATTATGTGTAGGTTTCATTATGTTGTAATAATTTTTCCTATTTGACAATCATTTAAATTTATCATACAAGTCGACCAACATAACTCACATCCTACATTATTGCATATGATACGCGGGTCGTTTAATGAAAGTTCTAAATGAAAAATAGATTACTGTCAGTATGATTTTCAATTTTTATTTATTAAAAAAAAAGAAAATTCTATAACTTTGTGTATGATGATAGATGTTAACACCCACTCTTGAAATATTGTTCCTCTTCTATATAATAATAAAGAAAGTAACAGATAATCAAGTTCAATGTCTTGTTGATGATGTTGATTATGTTGATGATGATCATGATGTTGATGATAATGATAATATAGTTCATACTTTAGCAAGTATGGGAACTATGTTATTATAGAAGAAGAAAAAAACGTAATCAACTCTTACTCTATCAGTCAGTCATTATTACAATCCATAAATTGGTCTATTGGTATGTGTAAAAAATTGATTGATTTTATCGATTAGAAAATATTATCAGGAAATTCTATCGATATTAAACATTAGGTGAATATTACAATTGATAAATTTTACTACTTATACGATTAAAATGGACATAAAATTATAATAAAATTCATGACTGCGACTATAATGAAACTTTCGAAATTTTGCAAAAAAATCTTCATGATTATATAAAGTCTTACACAAAACAATGTTAACTCTTATCCAGGATATTTGCAATATTTTCGTTGAAATCTTTGGGCATTTTTAAATTTCAAACTCGATTATGTACGATTACAGAATCGCGTTACGCCTTAAGAAATCTGTGCTGCTTCAATACACATACACATGTTTGTTGTTTATTAATCCAGAAAAAAATACCGAAAGATATTGAAAATTTGATAAACAATCATCGATTAATCCGACAATAATTACCAAGTCTGCTAGAATTACTGTTGTTGACTACTATTATTCGCGCAACAATTCAGATATCTATCGATGGAAATTTATTATACATACGTGTTAGAATCGGGGATTTTTTCCGGGGGAAAAATTGATCTTATTAATATTAATTCTAATAATATATTGTATTGTCTCTAATACGATAATGATAATTATATACAATGTGGTCGAGTTGTCAATAGTTCAACAGAGAACTGTGATTATATCTAATTACATTTCGCGGTCTCTCCACTATTCACACCCTAATCTAGATGAAGTTACACCTTATACCTACATTCCATACATGAAATAAAAATAACAACGGCAACAACACAAAAAAAAAACGATATATTTGTTAATGGAAAAGGTATAAAAAGAGGCGTGAAACAACCATGACTGAGCGATCAATCAAGAACGATACTTTTCGAATTTAATTAACAACTTTATAATGATTATAATTGAAGTTATTTTAATGAATTTTTAGGGGCCGTATAAGTGTTCTTTTTTTGGAGGAGAATTTTTTTATTGCATCATTTTCATGACCTTCTGGACAATCATTAGGAAAACTAAATAGTCGATTAATTTTCTTAAGGAGAAAGTGCATTTTGTCTAATGATTATCCTTTAATAAATAAATAATACTTGAATGCATGTTGGTGGTCGAAATTTCAAAAGTGCAATTAATCATTGCCATCGTTAGTCAATGTTTATCAACATAAAAACACGAATTAGAAATTAAACGAAAATTTCGTTTCACTAATCCTATAGATATCGATCAACAACAATAATAGGTATTTAAAGAAAACAGTGTAGGTTGATAAACAGAAGACAACAAAGAAATAGCAAACGATAATTGATTAAAATGCTTACAAGTTGTGTCTATCTGGTCAGATTTTGGCTCGTTTCCAATACACCTGGGTGAAAATCAGACAATCATCGAATTATAAATTTTGCTCGGAAGGCGAGTGTTAAAGGATTGTTATTATTATTACGTATGTGTAGTACGTGTAGGTGGGTGCGGCATCACGACCATCAAGGTTGACAAGGTGCAATGTCGTCCTTTTTGGCCCATTGGCTAAAATATTCTATACCGAGTTCAATAAACCAGAAATATTTGTTTACATTGAAACTACAATATTTATTGATTGACTAGAATTCGTAATTATTCACACGGATTTTCACAAGTTTTCGTTTGTTTATCGACACTATTCTACCAAATAAAATGATAAAACTAACACGATTATAGGTGTGTGTTAAAATTTTTAATTTGTAAATGCAATACGTTGCACAATATTTTGCATTTTGTTTCAATACAACGATGCATCTTATAAATTTTAATGATAACAATATTAGTCGATATGTCGTACAGATCATAAAGTTTCCATTACTAATATAGAAGTAACACCTTTTATAAGAAGAAGATTTCTAGAAAATCATCAAAATTTCCAATGGTATATCATCGAAATCACGTCCCCACACGTGTGGCCCACAAAAGTTCCTCTAGCACTTTAATACGACACATGATCTAGGCTACCGGATTGCATTTATAGACAAACGTGCCGCCGCTGTTTGGTACGTAGTCAGGATGTTAATTAAGAAGAAGACCATTTTAACGGAACATACATACATATATACAGGAGAGACGGGGTAACGAACAAAAGGTTCTTTTCTTAACTACAATTGCAGAATTGTTGCTATGTTGAACACCGTTCTTTTTTTTGATGATAAATGAAACGATAATATCAGACCTTTCTACAATTCAAATCTTGTTGACGATTTTTTTTATGTTATCTTATTAGTGGTTTGTGAAGAATCTCAAAGATAAACGCTATAATAAAACTGATGGATGTTGAAGTATCTAATAAAAATAACGAGAATTTGTAGAAAAAAATCCTTGATCTATGCTAATTTTTCTATAATAAATCATTATAGCTTTTCTGTTAAAAATTATTATTTTTCCAATGAAAAAAATTTATTATAAAGAAATAGGAGAAACTATTAGAATTGTAAATTGTCAAAAATTAATCTTATTTCATCAACCATGTCTTCTACACGCTTTCCTCATACGTTATAATAATACCAAGAAAATGTCTACTTTTTGATTAAATAATAATAGGAAATGATTTAATATAAACAATGAATCACATTTTGTATTTATTAAAAAGGTGTCCACTGGACGATCATTATAGTGTTTACAAGATTTTCCGTCCAGTTTTCTGGTAAATGGCTTTAAATAGTACCTATATTAAACAACAAGTCAGGCATGATTTAGTTGGTTTAGAAAACGAGCCGCGAAGTGACCAGTTTTCTAAAGGACAAGTGCGACGACGGCCTGCTGAAACGAATTATTTATACTATTTTTTTAACATAGAAGAGTTCTTTTTAACTTTACTGACAATAACAATACGAAAGTTGCATTCCCTTCCAGACAATGACTTTATAAACAAAATTTTTTAAATATTCGAACTATTATTTTCGAAAATAAATTTCTATTATTAATAATTACGTAATATTTTGGAATTTGAAGAGTTGTTTTATTTGGTTGTTTTTCACTAAAATATTCATGATGCTTTAAGTAAAAACATATCTTCTAAATATACCTACCTACTATTTACAAAATTATACTATATGAATGGGAGTTTTTAATGTTTTCCGGAGTCTTGAAAATATCACTTGTATCCCATAAATCCGCGCCAAAACAAAAAAAAACAAAAAAAATGTGTAAATCTCTCCTAGAATGTTTAAGGCTGACGATCTAGGATCATAAAGGATCACTTATAATTGTGTGTTTCATTAATTCCTAAAATCTATAAAGTATCATTTATTCAGAACAGTAAATATTATATTATAAATTATTATCTTTATAGTTTAACAATTTTGTTGATGGATTAAATTGTCTGTGAAATTATTTAATTAAATATTTATAATTGCAGTTGATAAAATATGTCGTCGTCAATCAAATATCAATTAAATAGATTTCCTTCTTCATAAAAAAAAACATAAACAATTTTCAATCAATTATCATAATTCTAAGGTTGAAGGAACCTTAGAATTATGATAATTTCAACAAATTCTTTTTTTTGTATGATGTTTCACTTTCGAGTACCTAATTTTTTTTTAGTACAATATCGGCGTGATCAGTGATGGTACTTTTGAAAAAAAAAAATGTAAACACATTCCTCACTACAATCCTAAAAACTTTCACTAACTATAGTAATAATAATAATACTAATAATAGTATTTGTAATATTAGAAATACAAATATGATTCACTGCAATGTAATTATTTTATGAATTTCGTGATTTCTTCTTGGCATTTTGATCACAGTACACAATTTCAATATATCGCCGAAAATCAATCACAATGAATTACATATATTTAACATGGGAATTATTGTATCGTGACGCGACTTTATTGAAGAATTATGCAAAAATGCAATGTACCGAATCAAATTTTCCATCTAAATCCAACCATAAAATGAAGAAACCAAATATTAATAGAGAAGATCGAGAAAAAATGATTTATTATTAGACCATCATAATGACAGTGTTGAAGAGTATCTCTTCTGGCATTTCTCATTATTATTATTATTATTATTATCATGTTGTAGTTGGTGTTGTTGTTGTTGTTGTTGCAACAGCGAGAACAGTTTCGAATAGGTGGTTGATATTATTAACATTTATGCTTTGATAAAAAAGCTGCACCTACAAACTTACGATCGCGCAACAAACAATATAAAGGTTCCAAGAGATGTTTCAATAAAAGGAATCTTTCAAGGTGACTGATTCAAAGAGAGGAAGACAGTAAAAGTGAAGTGTTTGACTTTTTCATTCTATTCTCCTTTTATGTATTAATCTCAATTGTTCATATAAAAACTGACATTCATCAAGGTCTATCTTTATTACTATACTATTGTTGAATAAGTGTGGAATTTGTAGCAATAAATGTGCATACATAGAGGACTATTTATTTCAGTTGATCCAATCTTATTGGAATTTTATTCAATTTCAAGATGATAGTAGATACTTTATAGATGTAGGAAATATAATAATAGATGTAACCTTTTGGACAGAAGGGCTGACATGATCAAGCAAAAACTCAAGGATTTAAGTCGATTCAAAATGAGAATAGATTTGAGCTGTCATGTGTTCAAGGAAACCGTCATAATAACAACTCCAATTATTCAGTCAAAAAACATTCGATTTGATCGAGATTTTAATGTAGTAGGTATACAAGAGTTCTAGTGATTTTCGAAAAAGTGATACGAAAAATTTTGAACTTTCTCGTTAGTTGTGGCGCCAAATAATCCCAAGTGGGTCATTATCATCATCGCCATCATCATCATCATCATCATCCACAGTTTTTCTATTCTTTCTTTCTATCATCCTATAACCAATAACAACAGCAAATTCTATCTATTTACACCTGCCGGCATAGAGACGTTTACAACAACAACAACAACAACAACAACATACACAGGTAAACGGCTCGCGGTTTCGTAGCGCAAGCCACCGTCAAAGTGGAAAAGCGAGCACAGTTCACCTGTTGTCGTTGGCTAGTGAGGTTGGCGGTGTGTGTTTTTGAAAAGAAGAACTATGCCATGAAAGGAGCGCGCATTGTCCTGACAACGGGTCTTTTAAAAAATCATTATAATTATTCTTGAAAAAAACTGTGGTGTATTTAGTGAGTTTAGACCGTCAAAAAAAAAATTAAAAATGTGCAGTAAAGAACAAATTTCAGAAATTATGGATAAAATCCACACAGTAAGTGTCTTTTAAAACTGTAATAAAAATTTAATTTTCAAAGAAAAACACAAATTGTTTCGCAAGTACATTAGTTACGCTCTTAATAACGAGTCTCCGAGACGTTCTAAATTATTAAAATGCCTATTTTGTTTTTTCTAGAGTTCCTCTAATTCTTCTTCTTCTTCTATGTCGTGTGATTACTATTATTCTTGTTAAAAGGAAGTTGAAATTATTAGAGCAATGATAGATGAAGGCAACTTGAAATTGCCAATATACCTACCTATTCACTTGCAGCAAGTTGACAGAACGACTGCAAATAAATAAAGGGAAGAAGTAGGAAAAACAAAAATCATAAGACACCCTTTGGCGATATTATTAAGTTATTAACATTTCACGAGATGTCTAATAAAATTTATAGTAAACGATCCTGTTGGCTTATAGTAAACAATAAATTATAGGCTATGTTGACAATTTTTCCTTTTAGAGTATATGTGAGGAATTTTTTTGCCAATTATGCAAATTATTAGTTAATTATTAATATATTGAAAAACATCTAGTGTTGGTAAAAATATTTGTTTTCTTTAGGAATAAAAAAAAAATACCTTCCAAAATAACTAGTTAATTGGTGAAAATTGTTGGTAAATTTTATTATTTTGTGATCAATTGGAAAGTACGTACATCTTTCTCTAAATATTTAGACATTGAAAGAAAAAAGTAGCTTGCTTCTAATATTTATGACGTTAAAATGTAGAATTTCTATAAAATTCCTACTAATTTACTACCAAATAAGTGTGAAGTTTACTATTTCTTTGAGGGAATGCCCATTATTTCCGGTTTCTATCACGTTTGTCCAATAACTAGACTTAAAGAAATAACAGATAATTTGACAGTTAACATTTTGGTAATAATTAGTTCATGGGTGTATCCACACATATTACCTTGTCAAAAATGTTTAAAGAAAAAAACCCAGAAATTCCAGACAATTAATAGAACAACAATAATGGACAAAAACTGGACTTGTATAATAATACCTATGTTGTTAGACGACTTTTTCCTTATATTGTGTATATTTAATAATTTGTACTTGCATTTTATCGAAACTTTTTGCAACAGTTTTTATTGTAATAACATAAATCAATATATTCGATATATATGATCGGGTTTATGGACCATAAATGGAGGTAAATTCATAATTTTCCCTTTCTTGTGTACGTCGATTTCAATTAACACAATTCCAAATCACTTTCAAACGATTCATAGTGGTCAAGGTGGAGATTTATGAAATATTCGTACGAGTTTAATTGATAGTGCCGTTATAGAAATTGATTGAAACCTTGCAAGGACGTTGCACTTCATAGTAATAAATACGATAAGAAATGTTTAATTTAAAAAAGAAAAAAAAATCGTTCAGGTTACTCTACTAATCGACTGTTAAAGTCTCTGTGAAACTGGACACTTTCAGTCAATTCTAACGGTTAATTCTACGTGTATGATTCATATTTCAATCACTTTTTTATAATTCGACCATTTTTCAACAATACTTTCTTTTATGATTGTGTTCGTGTGAATTTGTTAGAAAATATTATACCTTCAGGACCCATATTGAAGAGCGATTAATTTCATGTCGCGTTTGTCAGTAATTGACGTTACAATTCACTATTTTGATGGTTTTATCGAGCGTTAAATTGATTGTATTTGTTGAAATGAGATTTAGAATGATGCCATTCCATCTTCGGTATGCTATTCTAATATGAATAAAGGTCAGGTCTTTTTTGGTTTGTTTGAGAACGAAGCTTTCACATACCCATATGATTAAAAAAAAAAAAAAACAACAACAACATAGTGTTTTATATCATAGTTCTAGATCAAATCGTATTAATATTGGATCGGATTTCATCGATTAATAAATATACCAATTTGTGTAAAAGTGCAAGTCAATGTTGATTCTAGATTAGGCTTGAATTGTACAGGTGGAGATAGAATTAGGCCAACACGTGAAAGAATCTTGAATACAAAATCTATAAGGTAAATGGTGATTTTTTCAGTTTGCCTAAAAGGCGGTCGATTAATTAAAATCGGTAAATGGATGCATGTAGGACAGTTATGCAGCGGATTTTATTAGAAATATCTATACAATATAAGTGAATAAGGTCACAAATCTTGTAGAACAAGACTCGATTTTTAAGCCTTCACTTTATTTCATTAACCATAAATAGCGAATCAATAATCCTCGATTTGTTGTTTAATACTCTAGCAATCGTTCTATTTTTTCGAATTTTAATTTATTACAATAATTATAATAATATTTATATGTATAATTGGTCGGGTTTCTTTCTTCCACGTGATATTTTTAATGTATTCAGAAACTATAACATATGAATTCTTTACACAATGTACAGTTATCACGTGTACTTATAACAAGAGAACTTATTATTTCTATAGTTGTTACAAGGAATATGATGGGCCTCTCTCTATTCAAAATCAACATGCCTAATCATTATTATCAATCAAATACTAACGGTTCTAAAAACCTCAATCTATCTACATTTATTTGAATCGAAACCGTTTCAAATCACTCATCATTACTGTATTATTTTCATGATACTTTTGCAAAACGATACACCTTTGAGGGTCTTAATACGGCCCTGCTTATGAAAATAAATTACCATTAAATGTGATAATTGTAAAAAAAAATTGCCAATTGACACGTGACTGATCTGATTTATTATACAGTAAATAGCGACATAAATAAGTGATTGCAAATACTAATTTAATTGAATTAAATGACGAAAGTTGTGTACTACATATTTGCATACGAAATTTTTCGTTCACCACAACCTCCTCATTTGAATAAAATCTATGTTGATTTGTGTTTTTTTTGGGTTCAATCCATTTAATAAAAGTTTAAAAAAAACTAACACCTTCTAGTATCAATTATATTAATAATATTAACTGTGGGCAGTTGGTTGGCATTTATTATTAATACTCTATCAAGGTATATATATATTCTGACATGTTGATTTTTCCTGGTTGTATTTTCCCTTTCGCGTTTTCGTTAAATTGACATCTCGATATAATTATTATTAAAATATAGATACGACGAATAACAGGTGTCTATTAAAATAACTTCCTATCGTAGCATTTTATTATTAAACATTATGATTATAACAGTCTACACCTACACGTTTCTTTTTTCCCGCTCAAAGAATGTCTTACAGTATCTCTAGATTGAATATTTGATTACTAGAGAAAATTTATAATGATTATTAGTTGATGGTAAAATGATTGGACAGTAAGAAAATTAGAAAAGATCTTACACTTGATAGTTTCATTCCAATCGTTTTTATTTTATAAACAATATAATAATCAATGAAATATAAATTATAAATCATATAATAACAACAAGTAATGAAGCGAATTTGTTCGTTATATAGGATGTATTTAATAAAGTTTCGTTTTAATTGACTTGACCGGAACTTGCTTGTTGTTGAAAAATTTACTTTTACTCAAGTGCTTTTTCTTGTACGTAAGTGAAATTAGGTTGATTGCATTTTATCGTAAAGGGGTTGTCTAACAATTATTGCCTGTATATAAACTGTATAATTCGATTTTTCTCTAATAGACAACATATAGAGATATATATTTTAGTAGGTTTCTGTGTTCTTCGCCTACAGCCTTTCTCTAAAGTTGTTTTGGTTAATAATAATAAAATCGAATCAAGAACGCATCACGTGATGGTCATATATAATATAAACGATTGAATAGATATTGATTAAATGTAATTAATAGGATTTAATTGTGATTTTTTTTTGTTTCAGGGGTTGCCCAAGTGTTCATTCAAATTACCAGCGTGGGAGAATATAACTAACGCCCTGCCACGATTCCATATTCCAGCCATGCCGGCCGTGCGTTCCAAGCGCGGCTGGTGCGGCTGTCTACAAGTAAGTTGTAATCCTTTGAAATTTGAAATAATCACATATTTTTACGGTATTACCAAGTAATTGTTGTTACCCAACTATAATAGATATACCTGTAGGTATATAATAAACCGCAAAATTTATATTACAAACAATTTACAATCTTTGTTTCTATGGTTTTCGTATTAAAAAAATCGAGTTAGATAACGTATTTTTTATCGAGCAATTAGTATGTTTTAGGTTTTATTGATTTTTTTTGTGGATAATTCACCCAACTTGAAAGCACTGTTCTTTTTTTTATAAACTTAACAATCAATAAATTGAAGAATGAATGGAAATTTGAGTGTCAGGACAGAATTTCTCATCATCCTTTTAATTGATTTATAGTTACATAATTACAGTAGCAACGTTAGTTATGATAATACATAAATACATTGAATCCCACTTAATTAGGAGACATCGGAACAGAGCCGAACCGATAGGTGAGGCGGCGAGGCAGTCGCCCCCAGGCATCGAGTTTAAATAGATGCCATAATGAAACATGCTTGAAGGCATCGTTTTTAAGACATGTTAAATATCCAAAGTTTTAAAAGGCGCCTTTTTTGAGACTTCCCTCAGGCGCTAAAATTGATCGGCACTGCCCATATTGGCCCAATAGATCGGTTGTTTCAACTGTGCGAAATTAATACTGGATTCCGGGTTACGACGTGAGACCTCACATCGGGACTCGAAATAAACGGTTGTCCTGTTTAATCGATGGCCCAAATAACACTGTAGATATTGCATCAAATGGCTATTCATCATCATCATTAGAACTAAAATTATATTGCGATATCTATTGTTGTTGAACTGAAAAATATGCTTTTATCCCACCAACATGAATCAGTTCCATTGAAATTGTATTAGAAATCAATTATATTTAGGGTGTGTTATACCTAATTTAATTGCTTCTGTTCGATGTTTTCTTTTTCCAATATAGACACCAAAATAACCTTGTAATTAATTGAGGAAGTTGCTCTCATACAATACACGCAATTGTGTAAATCACACAACATTACTAATAAAAGGAAAAATGAAATGCAATTAGTATTCAATCAAAATTTCATTTAAACTTTTAATTACAACAAATTTTAATTAAAAAAAAACATTTCATTGTAAGAAATTTACATATTATTTGGGTTATCAGAGTATGTTTAGTGGAAATTAGAATTCATGCATCTATCTATCTAAAGTTTAACATTTTCTTTGACATTTAATGTTAATGGCACGATATGACCCTACCATATGACATAGGTCACGGAAATTGTACGTCTGAAAGTATCTATTTTACCAGTTGAATTGAATGAAAATCGATAATTTTTTTCAATTTTCAGACACAAGGCCAAAATTGAATTGAAAAAAATCTAGAATTCCTAGAGATAACGGAGAAAGATCACGTTAAATTGCCGGTGATAGTATGACGACAAAAATGTTAATAGAGACTTGCCGCAGTGTTTACGATAAAGTGAACGTTAACGCTAAATTCTATTAGAGCAAGAAAATAAATTGCGCACGTAGCTTTTTTTACATTTGCAGAAAATCGAAGAATAAAAAATGCACTAAAATTGATTAAATAATAAGCACATGTTATTCACATTGACTATTGACTAACGCTTGTAACAGGCGCAATTTCAAGTTCATGATAATCAATCCATGAAAATCTACCGCATCTAATATTACTTGATCCAATATAATTCTGCTTTATATTACTAGGAAACGATGTAAAAAGTAATTCCTTACTATCTGATTTTCGGAGTCAATTCAATCTAATCCGGATTCATTCTCTACAAAATTCGATTCCAATCAAATCAAACATTTTTGTTTGCCTTGGCAATTCTTCAGATCTGAACAATTGCTATTTGAAATAACTAAATAAATTAAAATAACAATAATAATAATAATAATATGAAAGATTCATATTTAAATTACTTCAATGATGAATCAATAATGTTAAGACCTTTTTATTGTGTAATCAACAATGGAAAAGAAATCACTGATTGATAACAATAATAAATGTTAAATTTTCCCAACAGGTCATCAGGGTTATATATTTAGAATTCTATCATCGATAAACTTTTAAAATGTTTATAGGTATACCTACTTATTTATTTGTTTTGTTTTTTTTTCTTTTAACAATGAATGACTCATTGGTGAAAACTATACTACAAAATGGTCCGATTTTCGTCGTACAAAACAGCCTAAAGCCGAATGTTATTACTTTTATAATGCAGTTGTGGCCACTTTCTCATCTCATTTTCATCTTGATGTTGTTGATTTTTATTTAATAATATATAAAATAGATTGTCAGGATAATTCAAGGATAATAAATTCTAGAATTGCCAAACAAACAAATTTTTTCCATAATTTTATTAATTCTAGTAATATTAATTTTGAAATTTATTGTCATTTCAAGAGACACCTTTTTCTTGTTGTTTAGTTTTTTAATCGATCCTTGAAACAGGACACTTTATTTGAATAAAATTATGTATGAAAAAAAATCAAAAACTAAAATTTAGTTGTTTATACTTGGTAGCAATAAAATTTGCTCGTAAATCATACTTTTTTTTCAATGAGATTGGTGTCCTGAAAATAGAAATTCTCGACAATTTCTATTATCCTGGTGATTGTTGCAATTATTTCCAGTAAATTGAATTATAATTATTTGATTTATGTTAGTTTTATATCCAGTCGGTAATTATCAATTTCCCACCTAGAAACTGAAATTTTCACTTAAATATTTGTTTCAGGATGATGAACCCCCTGAAATTACTTATTGTGTGGTGGAGAACACTGGCACACTTACACTTCAAGCCATTACTCCCACACAACCGATGCCGTCACAAGAAGAACTTGATGCAAAATTCGCCGAATTAGTGGTGAGTTTTTCCGTCCCTTAATTGAATTTTTCATTGAAATTGAATTTGATTTTTACATCCCGGATATCCGGTGAAACTGATTGGTTTCAATCAATTTTGTTTTGTTTCTTTTATGACATGAATGGAATTTTGGCAAATGAGAAAGTTGCCAAATTATTGTTATTAACGTTATTATCAACAACATCGAAATAGATAAATATGGACGTTTTACATAAATATTATTAGGTAAAGGTGACAGTAAAATATGATGATATTCAAATGGAATTTGGTTACTCTATAATTAATAAACTGTAAGATAATAAAAAGAAATATATGATATAGCTGTGGGCGAATTGATAAAAATCACAAGTGAAAACAGATAATTAAGTTGTTCACTTTTCTTTTATTTTTTATTCGTTGATCTACATAAATAGAGACTTTTCAGGCTTTTGACCGATTCATTTATAATAATTTTCAGGACAATGCCTTCTTGAATTTGTGATATTCATAACTGTCACAATACACGCGACTTTAATTAATCCAAAATTTATGGGTACGCTCTTAATATCCACCACAGTTAACTTTATGGTTATTGTTTACTACTTGAATTAACAACAAACAAACAATGATCTTCTCATCGAGTTCAAGATCTTTGAAATATATGTATTATAGCAATTCTATTTGTATGTACCTAGATAAGATTAACGGTGATTTTGTAAACGATTTTACTATTCAAGGACGATAGTTATAATAAAAAAGTCAACACGATCGTCAATCGTCAAATACATGATTGAAAATTTGATTTTATTTGTTGTTATTTAGGAGGAACTCGATCTGACTGCCCCGAACAAAGCGGCTATGCTCAATCTACCATCACAAAAGAAATGGCAGATCTATTGTTCAAGGAAAGGTGGTGAAGATACAGTTGATCGGACACATGCTCCTGAACATTATATCGAAAGACTGCGTCATCTATCAACTGTAAATTTTCAATATCAATGATTTAACTTAAAAAAAATAATAATAACAATTACGAAAAATTTTCAGCTACAATATCCTGAAATGAATACAGAAGAAGAGGTACGTGCACGAACGAAACAAATTGACGGTTTGAAAACAGCTCTACGGACATCAACGCACAGTTTTGTTATTAAATTTATCGAATTGGATGGTTTATTGGTATTGTTGGATTGTTTGGAGAAAATGGACTATTTCACCGCGCAAAGTTCAATACACACAAGTATAATTGGATGTTTTAAAGCTCTAATGAATAATTCTGTAAGATTTTTATTTAAAAAATTGTCCTTCACAAATATTTTCAATATTTTTCTTTGTTTGTGTAGACGGGAAGAGCACATGTCTTAGCCCATCCGACCAGTATCAATACAATTGCCCAATCGTTAAGTACTGATAATATAAAAACGAAAATTGCCGCATTAGAGATTTTAGGTGCGGTCTGTTTAGTATCCGGTGGTCATAAGAAAGTTTTAGATGCAATGTTACATTATCAGAAATATGCTTATGAGAGAACCCGATTTCAAGGTATTATCAATGATTTAGATCGTTCGACTGGTATTTATCGGGATGAGGTGAATCTAAAGACGGCCATTATGTCGTTTGTTAATGCTGTGCTAAATTATGGTCTAGGACAGGAGAATTTGGAGTTTCGTTTACATTTACGTTACGAATTCTTAATGTTAGGCATCCAACCAATTATCGATAAACTACGTAGCCATGAGAATGAAACATTAGATAGACATTTAGATTTCTTTGAAATGGTCCGTAATGAAGATGAGAAAGAATTGGCACGAAAATTCGAAATGGAACATGTTGATACGAAAAGTGCTACAGCAATGTTTGATTTATTACGACGCAAATTGAGTCATACACCAGCTTATCCTCATCTCCTTTCTCTTCTTGAGCATTGTTTGCTATTACCATTAGATTATGGATCTCATCCACAACATTGGTTGTTGTTTGATCGTATCATTCAACAGATCGTCTTGCAACAAGACAACGAAGTCAAAAATCCTGACGTATCGCCAATTGAGATTAATGTTAAAGAAATCGTCCATCTTCTTGCCAAAGAAGAAGAATTAGTTGCCGCCCGTAAAAAAGCTGAGGAACTTGAACGTGAAAATACAGATATGTCGAACCGTTTAGCAAAGAAGGAACAAGAACTCGATCAACGTACGCAAGAAAAAGAAGATATTGAATCCAGTTTGATACGAATCAAAGAACGTTTAGAGAAAGAAACAGCAGCTCATATTGAAACACAACAACGACTAAACGAATTAGAATATCGTGCTGCTGATTTAGATCGACAAGTATCTTGTGAACGCGGTGAACGTTTCCGATTAGAGCGTTTAGTTAGTTCTGGCAGTATACCAGATGATGCTAAAGTAATTGGCTTAAAAGGAGAAAGTAATGAATTTAATAAGAAAGAATTTTCAATACCTCCACCACCACCACCTGTTGCCCCACCACCACCGCCACCAGTTCCTGGACCACCGCCACCACCTCCAAACGCCCCATTAGCTCCACCACCAGAACCATTGAAAATTGAAACTGTAAAGAAAAATATTCCACAACCAGCCAATCCATTGAAATCCTTTAACTGGTCGAAATTACCAGAAACCAAACTTGCTGGTACTATATGGAGTGAATTGGATGATACTAAAATTTATAATACCATGGAGCTTGATTGCATTGATAAACTATTTAGTGCCTATCAGAAAAATGGTGTAGCTGTAAGATTACTATTTTCTTATAATAAAAATTATCACTAAAAGCTCTTTCTTTTTTTTGTAGAATGACGGCTCAATTGAAGATTTACGGCAATTAGGCAAGAATCGTACCAAAGTTTTGTCTGTTATTGATAGCAGACGTGCTCAAAATTGCACAATTTTATTATCAAAACTAAAAATGTCCGACGAAGATATCACTAAAGCTATCCTTAGTATGGATTGTAAAGAACAACTACCAATAGACATGGTGGAACAGTTATTGAAATTTACACCGAGTTCAGAAGAAGCAGCTCTTCTAGAAGAGCATAGCGATGAAATTGACTCTCTAGCTAGAGCAGATCGATTCCTCTATGAAATCTCAAAGGTGCCACACTATGAGCAACGATTGCGTAGTTTGCATTACAAAAAGCGTTTCCAAATAACATTGAACGAAATCATACCAAGAATCACTAGTGTAATGGAGGCATCTCGAGAGGTGTCAAGATCTCGCCGTTTAAGAAGACTTTTAGAAATCGTATTAGCTTTAGGCAATTATATGAATCGAGGTGCTCGCGGAAATGCTTCCGGCTTCCGATTGGCATCCTTGAATCGACTTGCAGATACCAAATCAAGTGCTGCTAAAGGCACAACTTTACTTCATTATTTAGTACAAATCGTTGAGAAAAAGGTAAGAATAATAATATTTCAAGAAACACTTAGTATTTTATTGATGATGTTTAGTTTAAGGATATTCTACGTTTGGATGAAGACATTCCTCATGTTAAAGTAGCAGCAAAAGTGTCCTTAGGCGAACTGAGTAAAGACATGGCTCAACTGCGAGCAGGTCTAAGAGATGTTGCGAAAGAAATTGAGTTCCATCTAAGTCAAAGTCCTTTAGCTAACGACAAATTCGTGCCGGTTATGAGAGAATTCCAAGCAACAGCTACTTGTCGATTGGCGGAAGTTGAAGATCAATATCAAGACATGAAGGTACTTATTGTTTATAGCAATATATCCACAAACACGTAGGTATACTTATAAAACAATTTTTTAGACTCGTTTCGAACGGGCTGTACGGCTATTTGGTGAAGATCCTACAAACGCTCAACCGGATGAATTCTTTGGCATTTTCGATGGTTTCTTAGTAGCTTTCATGGAGGCACGTCAAGACAATGAGAATATGCGTCGACGACAGGAGGAAGAAGAGAAACGAGCCAAACAAGAGGCTGAATTGAAGAAATTAACATTAGAACGTAAACATAGCCGTGAAGGTATATTGTCATCGATAAATAAAAGTTTGAGTTTGAAGAATGGTGAATGTGCAAAAGGGGAATTCGATGATTTAATATCAGCATTAAGAACTGGTGATGTGTTCGGTGAAGATATGGCGAAATTTAAACGTTCGAGAAAGAGTCGAGTTACTGGTAATTCACCGCCAAGAAAGAATTCAGTGAATCGCGAGGATAGTCGAGAGAGAATTGTGACAAATGGTAGACGACAGTAATTTATAATAGAAAATTCCCATTTTATTTTAAATGTTTTTTTTGTTACTATTATTATTATTTGAGCAGTGGCCTAATTGGTTTTTGATTGGACCAATATTTATAATAACTGAAAAAAAAACACAAAAAAGCCGAATAAGCTTCTCAATTTTTATGTAGTAATTGTATTATATTAACACCAATGTATGGATTTTATACTTATATACTATAACAGAATTGTACGTTTGTATTAAGTAGTTTAGTTTAGATGTTTATATTATCTATAAATTTTTAGATAGTTATTGTATTATTCAAACATGGAACTGACATAAACAATTTAATGTTGAAATATAATATTGTTAATTTATTTAAACATTTCGCGCAATTTTTTCAAATTTCCCCCCAAACTATACGATAGTTCATGCAACTCTCCCTAGATGCCGCCGTTAAGAACCTAAAGTCCAGTTTACATCATCAGAGGAATCATTACCACTAATCTCGATTCGAGATTCTCGAATATTGATAGATAAAACCGAATGACTTCACAAATACAATATTTACGACCGAAAAATCATTTGAAGTCTTCTCAAAATATTCAACACCGGCAGATATAACAGCCGTACGCTTTCGTCTGCGTGTACGTTAAAGTTGTAAACAGGGCTTTTTGACATTTGACGTCTGACAGCTGAGTTGTCAAATATTTTTCTAACCTTACTTTTTTGACACGTGTAATTTCAGTGTAATTATTTAATTATTTCTTCTATAATTAATCTAAAAAAAAAATCGTCAACCATGGAATATATTGAACCAGCAGCTCCGGCACAAAATTCCCGTGCTGTCATGTAAGTATAAAACATGAATGAAAAATCCTGGTTATATAGGTTAATTATGCTTGTTGGAATACTGTTGTTTTTTTGCAGATTATGCTGCGAATGTGGTATTCAGATTGAACCAAATCCGGCAAATATGTGTGTAGCATGTTTACGTTCAAAAGTCGATATAACACAAGCCATACCAAAACAGATGACTTTACAATTCTGTCGTGGATGTGAACGTTATTTGAATCCACCATCCAGTTGGGAACATTGTGTTTTAGAATCGAAAGAATTACTATCATTATGTTTGAAAAAACTAAAAGGTTTAAATACAGTTAAACTGATTGATGCCAATTTTGTATGGACTGAACCGCATTCGAAACGTATCAAAGTTAAATTGACTGTACAAGGTGAAGTTCTAGGTGGTGCTATTTTGCAACAAGTATTTATCGTTGAATATGTTGTCAATCATCAAATGTGCGAGGAATGTCATCGTTCGGAGGCACAAGATTTTTGGCGTGCTCTTGTCCAAGTCCGACAGAAATCAGAGAACAAGAAAACATTCTATTATTTAGAACAATTGATCCTTAAACATAAAGCACAAGAGAATACATTGGGAATCAAACCAATTCATGGTAGGCTCTTATCATATTTTTATTAAGCGAATTCTAAAAAAGACTAATTATTATATTTATAGGTGGTATAGATTTTTTCTATGCTACAGAAGCACATGCTAGGAAAATGGTCGATTTTCTTGTTACAATGTTACCATGCAAATACCAACATTCCAAAAAGTTAATATCACACGATATTCACAGTAATATCTATAATTACAAATTTACATATTCTGTTGATATTGTACCAATATCGAAAGATAGTGTTGTTTGTTTACCGAAAAAATTAACACAACAATTGGGCGGCATTTCACCGATTTGTTTAATTTATCGAGTGACAAATGCGTTACGTTTGATCGATCCAACACGAGCTCAAAGTAATTCATTTCTACACAATTAGTAATAATAATAATAATAATAATATCGATGTGATTTATAGTTGCTGACATTAATAGTACAACATATTGGCGATATCCCTTCAACAGTATCTGTAATCCGAAACAATTAGTTGAATATATTGTTATGGATATTGAACCAATTTTGGATAAAGATCGAAAATTCTTTCCAGGACAAGGTGCAATTTCTAATAAACATGTTTTAGCTGATGTATGGATTGTGCGTTCGTCTGAATTGGGGATGAATGATAATACAATACATACACGGACACATTTAGGGCATGTCTTGAAAACTGGTGATTCTGTTTTGGGGTAAATCTACCACAATAATAATAATAATTGTTTTTTTACTGAAAAAATTGTTTCAAACAGATATAATTTAGAAGATAGTAACATAAATGATGCTAATTTGGATAAATTGGATCGCAACTCAATACCGGATGTTGTTTTAGTTAAGAAGCATTATGATAGGTCGGAAAGGAAGAAACGAAGAGTCTGGAAATTGAAACATTTAGCTGAAAATGAAACAGATCTAATAACTGACACAAAGTAATTAATTCTTGTGGTTTTTTCTTCTTAAATTTTGTTAATTATTTAATTTATTTTACTAGGGATTATCACGAATTTCTTGATGATTTGGAGGAGGATCCGGATTTACGTCAAAATGTAAATATTTTCAAAGATTCAACAAAACAAATTCCAGTCGATTCAAATGATCAAGACGACGATATGCCTAGAATAACTCTTGAAGAAATGTTGGATGATTTAGTCATTGATGATGTGGAAATGGTTGAATAATAAATCGCTGTATTTGTTTAGGAATTGGCGAAAAAAATTTGTAAAATATTTGTTTTTGTGTCTGGCTGTGTGTTACACACACAACCTTTTCAAAACAATAATAATATTGATCTAACAGTATGTCAGTGTTTTTCTTTGGGTTTTTTTTCTAAAATTCCACAGCCAATAAATAACAAAAAAACATCTAAATCAAACCTACTGATTTATAAATGAAATATCGATAAATATTACTGAAATAAAACTGAATTTGTGAATGTCCCGTTCGATTCCACCTACAGGATTCTTACAGAAAAAAAAATCATAAATTTCAAATTAACACTTCTAGGTTTCTTTTTTTTTCTCTCGATACGATCTGTTAAATTAGAAAAGAAGAAGAAGAGGAGAATTTTACGAGTCATCCTACAGATGTGTCATTTATTGAATCTGTAGGTGATTGTGACCCATTTCGAATAAATTTCTAGTATTTCCTGTTATTGTTTGAATTGCAAACATACACTACACACACCACAAATGGCAATGAAATATCGCTGATTTTTTTAGTTTCTCGCTAACATATAAAACACGAGTGATAAAATAACATTTCTCCTTTATTGATTTATTCATCGATTTGATAAATAGCGATTAAATTGTTAATTATTCGTGTAAATTCTATTTGTATTAAGAACGACGAAGCCTGTCACATTCCTGTTTGATGATTTTTCTTGATAATAAATCAAAATTATATGACATTTATTTATGATTCAAAATAACAATTCTAATGTTACTTATTATTGTTTATTGAAACATAAATTTTGATTAAAATTACGTAACACAGTTGTTGTAGGAATTTTTCAGGACTAGTGTGACTTTTTTTTTGGTTAAAATTAATTAATAAAATTTCCAATATCGACGACAACATTCTAGTAGCTAATAAACATCAATTTCTCGAATAGTTAATTTAAATACAACACAGAAATCTGTTAAAATCATTCAACAAGCAAATAAATTAATCGACAATCGACCAAATTGGACAGAAAAAAGAAACCTTCAAAAACTTGTCTAAATTAGTTTTGTATTATATGAGGAGGAGGACGAGGACGACTCCTCCAACGCAGGTCATCGGTTGAAATTTGCATTTTTACGATGTTGTATAGTATACTCGAACGGCTTTTTGTTTTGTTCAAGTCACGACCTTTTTATTTAACGTTACAATATACACAATATTTATACATTTAACATATATTTCCTTATTGCAATAATTACAGCAGCGGACCCAAGTAGCTAGGAGCCTCGAAGCCTACGTTCTTTTAAGGGGCCCCTCTGTGACATACACCGGCCACCGGACAAAAGTGATAAACCTGAATACGACTTGTGAACTACTTTTGGGGTGGAAATAACAAAATGAAGGAACTTTAAGTATCAATAATTGATTATAATCAGTGCCGGAGTGGACAGGGGGGATATATGTATGTACTATGCCTGGTGGGCCAAAAGCTTGTCAACAAAAGACACCAAAAGAGAGGTGTATATTATCAAACTTTATCGGTACGGGAGCCTGAATGGTAGATCCGCCACTGTTTTCACCAAATTATTGGTAAAATCGTACACATATTATTATTTTTGATAAAAATTGTTCGAATCGAATTGATTTTCATGCTGGATTGGATCGATTCAATTCACTAGAAAACTAGAAGAAAAAAGTATTTTAACTGTTTTTGGTTTTTGTGTTCTTGTTAGGAAAGATTTGTTAGAAATGGTTACGAATTGTTTTGTTCAAAGATTGAATATAAAAGACAAAAGACGAATATTGAATGAAATTGTGGTTGAAATCCAGTTAATTTATTGTCTGTCTTGTTACAAATAAACCATAGAAAAACAAATAATTCTGTTTCACGAATAATTGTTTACAAATCCGGAAATAGCGGTTTCTGAACAGGATTTCTTGATAATCTCTTCTATAAGTATAATTAATAAAAACTTCCCTGTTCTTATCGAACAAATTGCAGAAATTATATTTCTAATCTCAAACATTTAGTATAATTAGTGACTATTTTTTCTGTTCTTATGTTTCTTGGTGAAGAATTATAACGAGTGGGGAGAACTTTCAATGAAATATACACTTTGATGGTAGTGCAGTTCACCAGTCTTTGACCAACTGCTATACAGTGTGTATTGAAGAGTTTTCATTAAATTTTGACGTTGTATCATGTGGATTTAAATCATTATTTGTGTTGTGTCTTCAAATTTTCTCAAAACAAAATCGGTAAGTTTTTTACCAAATTTACAAACTTTTTCACAAACATCCTGGGATCATTGTCTCACAAAAACAAATAATGGCAAAAAAAACAATTAAACAATACCGAATCCTGTCGTATCGCAACATAACAGAAATTGCACGTATATCTTCCCAGATTTCTCAATAGATCCATTCAAAAAATTTGATAATAAATCACAAGATTACGTCCGGAAATACGAAACAATCGATCGGAAACGGAAATTCATTATAAATTCGAAACGGATTAATGAAAAGCTATTTAAATGTTGGGATATGTGTCTTGTGCGATCGTTGAAATCACCAGTGGCTATGTGTCTTATGCGATCATTGAAATCACCACAAAAAAATCCGACGTACAGAAATCGAAAGCCATTCACAGGATACACTAACCAGTTTCGATCAATTAATTCATTGTGTCAGTGGATATTAATTTAGTAAATTTGAGATATTTTCCGGTACTTAGCAGGTATATTTTAATTAAAATGACAAACTTGTTTTCTGGATTATTAAGAGAAGAAATAATCCATAAAATTTTTATTCTTATCAATAATACTGTTAAATCAATAGATCAAGATAGAAAAAATTGTCGATTTTTATAGCTTTTCGTATCTATTAAGTTAGTATTTTATTACCTACTAGTTAGTTTTTAGCATCTCCTCTCTAGACTAATATGTGTTTTGTGTAAAAAAGTAGAAGGTGGTTAAATATAAGCAGCCGTTAAGTGTTATACACCTGTTAGAATCATATGGTGTGACTGTTATATCCGGTGCAAGTGGATTAAGTTTTCGAAAAAAAAAAACACCAATTTTTAAAAATAATACTCACAATCAGTTGGGTAGTTAGTCAAGTTGAAAGCAGGGGGGAATTTGAATAATTTCCGCTGTGAAATTTCGTTAATAATAAAACGTGCGCCAAGTGAATTTGTTAAAGGATTTTATTTGACATTTATTAGATAATAAAATAACTAACGGATCAGGAGGTTTTTTTTTCTTCGCGTTATATTAATAATAATTACTTTAAGACGGAAAAATACGATGAACTTTAATATTTTGCCAACTTTCATTTCATTGTATGTTCGAAGACACCTAGACATTTATATCGTTAAAGAAATAATATAATTTGGTGTTTTGTGTGTATGTCTGTTCGGCATTGAACTTTATGCACTTTGCGTAGAAATCGACGTGATTCACAGCATCAATAGCTTATTTAAACAGCAAATTCCTAGCTATTACTTCGTAAAAAATTCCTCAAGTGTCCATTAATGTCTAGAATTTTATTTTTCCACGAATTAACAGTTAAAGTTTCAATTATTCGCTTAGATATTATCAACGAAAATTTTTGTTAAAACCTTCTAAATCCTAAATTTCTATATTGATTTCCAATTAAATCAACTTGATCGGCTCTCTTTTATCCAACCACTCAACTAGTTCTTGTTTAATGGAATTTCTTAGTAATTGACCGGAAATGTCGACTGATTTTCCTTTTTTCTTCAAAAAAAAAACATATTTTTTTTTAAATAGAATACAAAAAACTAGACCAGACATTAACCGACTTGTGCAATTTTTACTTTTTAGATACAAGTTTTAATCAAGAATAACAGGAGTTTTTGTGTAACATTTCTCTATATTTCCATCTCGTTGACTGAAATTATCTATTCCATTACATAAATTATTATCGACATTAATTTATTGTAGTTCAAAATGATATAATTTATAATTTTTGATGATTTGTTTGACTCTTTATCACCTACAAGACATACCATCACGTTTTTTTTATTCAGTGTTTGTCTCAAATACGAAATTCCTACATTCTCTATTTACCATTTTTTTTTCTCTTCTTAATTATTGAAATTTTTGAAATATTTCGCATCAAACTGTTGACATAGTTGATAACAGATTTTTTGATTTACATTTTTTTAGTTTACGTACGTATAACGTAAATATGTTAAATTATGATGGCTCCAACTATGTCAGTCGTATACATATATCATAACAAGAAGGAATGATCAAAATTTACAGTTATTTTAACCGAAAGGTTGTTATTAATTTTATTTATTATTAAGAAACTTATCAAAAACCAAATTTAAATACTTCTTTCGATACATATTATCATCATTATCATATTAGAAAATCAATCGATAAACATTTCCAAACAGAATTAATGAAGTGTTTTTGTAGAATTTTCATCGGATTTTTCCTTCAAATGACTCTTATCAACAACTGCCTCAGGACATTTTCCTTATACGTTATTAAAACTATTATTATTATTATTATTATTATTATTATTATTATTATTATTATTATTATTATTAATAATATTGTGTGTGTGAGATGACTAGAAATTCCTCGCACCTGAGTTGTGATTCAAGTCTCACTCTACTGCGGCCTTATCTTCCTTCAGTAGACCAGTGTCTTTGATGAAGTCCAGGATTCTAATATTCGCACGGGCGAGATATTCATCCCCTAGATGCCAGACTCTGAGCTCCTTTAACGTCTCACAGTAGCACAAAATGTGAAGGCCCTACCACAGAATAATAAACAATGTTTATTATTCTGTGGCCCTACATAGAGGGTTTTCTAAGACTTCCATTCCATGCTGATGTTTTCTCAGATTAGAACACATTTTCAGGAATAATTTTATGTAAACGTTGTGGGATAGTTTTATTAAATAACATGCAGAATTTAAACCCTTCAGTTGATTTGTGTGTGACTTCGTTTGATATCTTCTTATCATACCAGTTATTTCTTCATAAATTTTGCGCTTCATCCGAGTACCATATGTTACTCTAACGTTACTTATATTATTACTATAATATAATCTTTTTTTGCAATTTTTTCGTCTGAAAATTTGTTAGAAAATGCGAAAAGAATCACTTTCCAGAGATCAAGTTTCAACGATTTTCTTATCATTGAATTAGTGTGTTTCTACGTGAACAGAAAAGGAAAATCATTATAAATAACTGAAAAGGAAAAGAAGAGGTCAACAATTATCATCACGTAGATCAGAGGCAAATTCCTGCTTTTTGCAACAATAACCATCAACGACAGTGTTCTTTGTGCCTTTTTTTCTGTACAAAAAATAGCTACAAATCTCAACAGAAAAAAAAAACGCAAACAACACAGATGTTCTGATTTAAAATTATCCTGATATGTCACCAGACAAGATGATTCAACGAAGAACTATTCTAACTACCATGTGTTGTGTTTTCTCACCAACACATGTAATAATAATAATAATAATGGTGATAATTATTAGTCTTTGTGAAAGTAAAATCTACCGTAATTTTACCAATTTTTCCCATATTGAAACAGAGAATTAATTAGAATACTAATTAATCTATTCATTTCAACAAACATGATTAACAAGAAGTAAAGAACTGGTAGGAGATCTGATTAATTTGCATCCATTATCTATCAGACGTCTGATTTTTATAACAGAATCCTGTAAGATTTATATAATCGAATTAATTAATAACGGTAGATAGTAATGAATAAAATATGGAGAATCATCAAAAATTATATGTAAAAATGTCATTTTGTCATCAAAACGACTAGGTCAAGTTTTTATTTGTAGGTATGGTGTTGTTAATTAAAAATGAATCAAGTGTTGTTGAAAATTGACTGTTGCACGACATCATCTCATCTTGTTCGTTGATTTTTTTATAATTGTCCAGTTTCTAGATTGTTTATTGTTGCTTTTTAAAATAAATAATGGTGTTAGTTAACTATAATTTTGAAGTAATATTAGGCTACTAGTTGTTCCAAGTTTTCTTGTAAACTTTTCTTGATTTGGTTGTTTTATATTATCAGTATTGTTTTAAACTTGTTCTTATCAGACGGTTGTATATTTTGAATTGTAAATTGTTGTATGCTAACTAATAATATTATATTTGTTCGAAAACATCGTTAAAACTATTTAAATTTAAAAACTGTTTACTAGTAGATCGTTAAACAAATTTATTAGAATATGTTTTTGTCGCTTTTCATAACTTGCAAAAAAAAATATTAAAATTACTTTAAGTATTATTTCCATTTACACTTAAATGAGTTGTTAGAGAAACGAGCAGGTTTTGCTAGACCATTTTCTTATACTAGGATACCTGGTTGATTTTCTTTCATTTGAAACTAACTAGTCTACATCTACACGTATACATGTTATATGCAATTAAGAAAATATACTGCTTTTTTCCAACAAAAATTGTAAAACAACATAATTCTTCTACACACTTCTTTTTACGTTATAATGACGAAGGGTTTTGCAAAGTAAATTGTTAGTCACGCTCATCTAACATCAAGAAATAGGAACTTAATTATAATTTGTTGAAAGGAATGGTTGTTCTTAGAATAAACTTATTGAAGGAAAAGATTGTGACATAATTAAAATGAATACATGACAGAGTCGTAACCAGTAGAGTCTTGCAGGATAGTTTGGGAGTTTAGGGGTAGCTCAAGTTTCCTAAAAAGAGGGCGTATGACAATAAAAAGCGAAACCGATTGTTTTTGTTTGAAGCTGAAAAAGGATGTTACAAAATTTTGCCCATTCACTTCTAGATCCTGAAGGACATGGTAGAGATACAGACTTGTCTACTACTCTAATTGATGATTTCTTTTATTGTTAGATTTTTGTTTTGCCTTCACCAAAAGAATTCACATCCTCAGTTGAGACATCCTTAAGGTGTTTGCAATCGAAAATTGTTACATCATATCTTAAATTAACTAAGAATACACAGCGAGAGAACAATAGTTAAGTATAAATCAAAACAGAAATAGTATACGAAATAGCAAGTTTTCTAGACTTTGTCAAGACATAACAGTGACAATCGAAAAGTAGACAATAATAAAAAAGTCACTACTCTTTTCATTCTTGACAAACCCAACAACATAGAAGAATTTACTATGAGTCATACAAGTTAGGACAGAAAAAAAATACCTACATCTCATTATCATATAATAGAAACTTCTCCGCGACATTTTACTTTCATTTCAACAACAACAACAACAAGAGTAATAATAGCAACAACACAAAAAGCAACTAGACACTTGTTGTGAATAAACACGATCAACACTATACAACAATATGACGAGTGATTGATGCCTAAAGCAATCAATATCTAAAGATCAAGAGAAATTTTCATGTTTCTTTCGTTCAATTATTCAAAAAATTCGCTTGAGGAAATAATCAAAATTACGACCGTTTATATTATTAGTGTTTTTTTTTCCTGGTTAAAAACCCTCCAGTTGTAATATTGGAAAACAACTATTTTCAACTTGTTTAGATAATTTAAATAAGAGTCTATTAAGTCAAACATTTACCTTGATATAGAGCATAAACGAGTCATAACAACAACGAATTATACTTTTCTGAGATAAATCACATAGACACGTGTCTATTTCTATTCAAAGCAGGTGTTTTTTTGTTGGTTTTTATTGTATCTATCGGAATGCACCTGTTGTGGAGAAATCCGCTCTTGTGCAGTGCCTGGTGGATGCGCTATCAAGCGCAACCCCTATAACGTTCCAGACTGTGGGAAATTATCTATCTAGTGTAACGGAAGGTCGTTATAATTGTCACAGAAATATACATGAAACTGTCATTATAACTGATATTGATTACTATAATCAACATTATAAGGAATAGTTAGCCAATGCAAGAGACCAGAACAGTGGACAAATTTTAATTTAAATATTTTCTAGTTAAGCGCAGAAATTGCGGTTTGAATTGTTCAAAGACATTAATCGTTGTTTGAATTATAATTGGAAACAAGAAAAAAATTGATAATTTCCTCTTATGTAATCGGTTATTCCATTGAAATGCATTGTTATGACATTCTAACTTTTAACATATTGGGTGTACGTTATGTGGGATCGCTTAGTTTCAGGGGATGGTCAATCATTTCTGATAAGAGTTATCTCTTGAATTATAAACATTTGTTTATAGTTATTGTTTTATTATTTCAGAAATTTCTCACGTAATTTGTAACAATATTGTTCGTTTATTTGTAAAATTTATATTTTATTGTTATAAAAAAAGATTACCAGTTGATAAGTTTCACACAAAAACAAGTAATAAGATAAGGAAATTTTATTATTAAAATGTAAATTTTTTTAGTTAAGAACTGAAGGAAAAGGTGACGATCTGTATATATGTTAATGTGATACATAAATTATGTGTGATATATTCTACATTATTGAATAAAAATTTATAAAAAATATATCATAAATTCATAGTTTTTCTCATACATTCTTGTTATATTATTGAATAATTCACAAGATTATATACACAAATAGATATTAGTTTTTAAAGGGAACTCATTCAATTATATAGAATAATAATATCATGAATACATTTCAGATTGTTTTGCTCTCCTCCTGAAATGATTATTTTCTGGACGAAGAGACTTAACTGTAGTTGATTCATTTAGAAACTTTGCACCATTGAAAAATACAAAGAAATTGGTGGTAATTACACATAAAAAAGTCGGTCGTGTAAATCATTTTTTAAGTAATTTTCATGAATTATAAAAGAGAAATTCGGCCAGACAATATGATGATGATGTTGATATTTTTAAGAGGAAATTATCTGAAAGTCCACCTTAAAGAGCAAAATTTCCAATAATTCCAATTCTAGGTATATATCGATTATATAATATCGGAGCATTAACGGGATTTATTGATTAACGACAAGGAAAATCAGAAGAGATTCTTTTTTTTGTTTAGTGTGAAATAAATTTTGTCAAAATCTTGTTGTAGGTGGATTGTTCATATATCTCGGTTGCAATAACGGTTTCTCGTCATGCCTTCTTCCTACATAGTATAGATTATAATAAAATTATTATTTCTTTTCACAGTTTCCACTAGGTATATCGTTAAATTCTCAGACACAGGAACATAAAATTTCATGATTTTTTTAATAAATAAACCAGACTGAGACAAATTAAATCTAAATCGGTTTCGATTAGTTTACAGTGACATTTTTGTCGTTATATAACTTGTTATATATATATATATATATATATATATATATATTTTGTCCATTTTTGATACAGAATTATATAATTTGATTTTTAAAAAAAGCTCCAAAGTTGTCACTATCCACTCTCCAATCATTAACAATAAGTTATAAGTTATATCTCACGTTAGCGATAATTTATTTAATAATAATCGATTGAATAATAAATTTATCAATCTAATCAATAAATTATTTGAAACGACTCCCGGTAGCAATTTGCAACATACAATATTGCGTTTTAAAATATAATGAACATTTTATTACACATGTCACTGAGCTTTAATAATTTGTATTTTAATATATAACTAGTATATAGAACTTATATTATTCTATAGATAGCTATATGTAACTTTATTCGTTATTTGTGAATGTTAAATTTCAAGATTTTTTTCCCTCCTGCTTGTTTTTTTTTTTAGTTTGATATTTATGACGAAATCGATTTACGACTTATATTAAAGCCTATTAGAAACCGCACCTGCGTTTTCAGTTTAGAAATGTTCGCAAAACTGTCGTAAAATCCTTAATCAAAATCGACATTTAATTATTGTATTAGTTATATTGTAGTAACTAATACTATTCATAAAATATCCTTTCACTAACACCTATCCTTGCTATACCAGTTTATATTTGTTTCGTTCTTATACGAGCAATATCCTAATTAACTAACTGTGACACTGATACCTTTGTAAAGTGAAGATTTTTACAACCCAATAAGGACTACAGGAAGAGGAAATTGAATGATTTATAAAGATATGAAGGTCTTTATATATCAGGTACTAATTAATCGGTGGGATTCAGATCAACGTCGTCATCATCATCGTCCACGAGGACTGTTTTGACGGTATTCTGCCAGCCAGTCTTCCTTTTACCTATTTACAATTTTACACACCCAAAAGCAGATAGGTACATATTGGACTTAAATGTGCTCTTAGACTACAATATGAATACAAAAGTCCTCATGGACGTTCAATACCGACAATGGGCAACCGAACACATTAATGACGATGACTTTGGTGGAAATCCCAGCAAGAATGTCTCATATAATTAATAAATCCTTATTAGATTCAGAAATTCAGTTTTCAATCTGAAAGAAAAACCAACCTTCCACAAGAAACTATATCGATAGGTATTTTCAAATGTTATATCCAGCATACGAATTGTATCGATTAAATTCTGATTATGGTCAATCAACAAATGGTGAAAGTTGCTGATTTTGGTCCGGATATCCGATGGCATTTCTGCACGTCAAGTTCACAAGAAAAATATCAAATGTTGATGATTTTTTTGCCTTCTTTCCTTGTCCATTGTCCGTTACAATTTTGTCGTTATTATTATTACTACTTGTGTGATAAATCGATAAGTTAACAAAGTCGACAGTTGGAATTTTAAAGAGACTATAAAAATGTTTCAAGTCTTAACAAATGTCGACATTTCTTTACACATATACCTATACGAAGTATCTAACCGCACACAGATGCTGGATTTAACAACTGGTTAGTGCTAACAACACAAAAAAAATTTACTAGACAACTATTTATTAAGCGTAATTAATAAATTTATCCAATTTACTGATTAATAAAAGAGAATTATTAAGACGATATTTTATATTAAACATCTGTTCTGTTGGAACATTTAGGTTAATTGTGCCTTTTTTATTTCTTTTCAGATTCAATCAGTTTACCTATTCGCAAATCGTATTTGGATTAAACAACAAAAAAAAAATAACAACTCGGTAAGTACCAATTATTTCGAAAGTTTGTAATTATAAAATTAATTAAGATTATATCGACGAAATTTTATATTAATTGATTGAACAACACAAAAACAATACTATCTAAACAAGTATACAAAATAAAATCTAATCGATTACGAAATATTGAAACAACATTACTGAAAATTCGTGATCAGTGAATGGCACATCGAACATTATAGCTTGACATTTATTGTATTTTATCTGCCTCTCTCTTCATTTGCGAAAGTTTCTATTATAAAATTTTTATCACACACTCCCTCATCTATTTTGAAAAAAAATTGGTAGTTTCTTTTTTCTTTTTCAAAATTACGTGGTAGAATAGTAGGAGCGGTTGGAACTCCCAACATCTACAAATTGTAGATTTTACAATTAGTAGGACTGGTATATGAATATGTATGTTAAGCCGCTAATCCCTCCTCTTTTTGGCATGAAAAAAAATAACAAGAATCTAACGTTTGACAGGTACATATGTTGAATAAATGCAACAACTTTGTGGCCCATTGCACCATTCCCTTTCAAAATTTAACAATGTTCCAAATAAAGTATCCAGTTTCATTTGATTAGGGTTGAGGTATACCTAGAAGAACCTTTTTAAAATGTTTCCAATTTGTATGTTATGGCTACTTTAAAACTGACAATATAATATTGATTTGACTATTTTATTATTGAATTTGAAATAATTACGGTGTTAAAACGGATAATTATAGTTTAGAATACACAATAATATCGGAGATAATATGCCTATTAAAAATATACTATTGATGTATCTTATATAAACATTAATGATTTTTTTTTATCTATTTTACAACGTAATAAATATTAAACTTTAACTCTTATTATTACTGTTATAAATTCCCAGAAGCTTTTATTCAATAACTTAACAATTTTTTGTATAAAAAGTTAGTATTGTTTACTGTACAAAAAAAAATAGTCGAGTTCAAGCTTCATATATAAATTATAACAGTAATTAGAATTATTACAATAAAACCTAGTTAATAGTTGAAGGCAAAATTAAATAACTTCTACTAGCTAAAGCAAAACTTGAATGTAATCAGTTTAAACAGTGGCGTCGTGAGGCAGTGGCTTTTGAGTCCCCACCGAGCTTAAATCCCTTTTAGATCAAGCGTTTCTAAATTAATCAGAATCAATCCGAATCTGACTTCAGAAGAAACAATGGAGTCGACCACGTATTCGTTCACGCTGCCTCAATCCGAGTCAATCAAATTCAGTCTATGCGATTCATGATTCAAACAAGCGATAATTTCGTCAGTCTGATTCATCAATCAATAGCAAAACAACACATTGTTAACCTCATACTATTAATAAAAGACAACTGTATATGTTATGACCTTCATAATAACAAGAAATAGCTGATTGATTCGTATTGATTAACTCAGTTGGTGACATGAATCTTTGTCTCTTAGATTCGTAATATTTTTGATTGATTTAGATTCACTTAGTTTTATAGGGGCTTAATATCACCAATACCGGTAAACAAAGCGCAAAGTTCATAAGAAAGTCTTTGGGGGAGGTTTGAGCTCGGAAGTCCCCAGTTATGCCAGTGCTGAATGTGCCACAGTTGCCAATACCGATTTCCCGTTACGCCTCTGAAGTTTAAAGACAACCACAAACAGTACAAATAATAAAATTTTGCATTTGCCTGATATTATTAATGCACCTAGTAATTATATTATAACAGAGAAAAGCATTTTTTGTTGTATCGAATAATCTACCGATCTCATATTGTAAACGTTATGTATTTATATTTATATGTTAACGTAAAACGATGACGTTATCCGCAATCCTGTTACGAAATCAGAAAGGAACATCTCCGATAAAGATCGTAGATTTTCTTTTATTGTTGTTATGCCGTGATGGCTAGCAGCCATCCGGACCGCTTCGTAGGCGGCCAAGCGCGAGAGGCACGTGCCCATGAAAAGAGTGGAATCAAACCAAACCAACTTTATATAACAACTTTAAAATACAGCAAAAAAAAAGAAGTGTATGTATGTGTATGTGTAACACATATATATTTTGCAAATTGTGACGCTTTCCTTTTTGTTTTCTTCTTTCTTGTTGTTTATAACAATGAAGTGTAAGAATTAATTTATGAGACCGGTTACCGGACGTGGGTGCATCCGGGCATGTAATAGGAAAATCAAAAAACACAAAAAAATTATAACAAAAGCAAGAAAGAAATTAAATGAGTCAAAAGCCTACACATTTGAAACTAAATCAAAAATGTTTTAATAAATCTATGAATTAACATCAGAATCGGTTTATTATTAGAGACATTTACTTATGCATTTATAATTTACCAAGTAGGAAGCTTAAATTACAAGTACCACAAATGATTATCAACTGGAACGAGCTTAAATAGTGTTCAATAATACAGAGGTCAGTTTACGCTTTGTTTCACGTTTGAAACTTCAATTTGAAATTCACGGTTTTCCTTTCGAAGAAACCCTGAGACCTATACCTGACTTGCCCGCCAAATTATCCATTTCCTGTCGAATCGACCAATTAGTTGAAAAATCAAAGAAATTTACATGCAAAGTGTAAACATTTGCGTGCTTGATTCTCCTAAACACCAACAACAACAACAACAAACAACATAGTAATCAATCATTCAAAACACTATACTATCAGACAACTATAATATTAAAAATAAAAGAAACAAAGAGACTGAAAATTGTGAGAACCTATAGCGTTTATAGTATTCTTTCGATTTTTATATTTTACTATTTTAATTGTTAACACAAAGATTTGCTAAAATACTGTTATTTTATTATAATAGAGAACACAATATAATGAAGATATGAAATTTAAATAATTGTAACCGGAAGGAGAGTTTTTTGTACAATAACGGACCTACTTTATGATGGGGTAATGATGATGATTTGCTTAGTTGTTTAGTAGATAAACTATTGGTTCTATCCAGATTACATCTACATACTAAATAGATAAGGAATAATTGATTTAAGGCAATCAAAAATTATTGTTTGTAATTCTCGTTTTTTTTTTATTGAATACAATTTTATTAGACCATAAAAAGTAATATAGTAAGTAAATGTATCCAATATTTTTCTAGGTTGAATTGTAATTAATTGCACGCAATTTCTAAGACTAGTAGCTATTAACATTCAAGGATAGAAACAGATTGATTTCATTGTAAATAATTGGACAAAAAGCATTTGACCACCATATGATAAAATTCCAATTATCTGATATCATAACAGGTGAAAAGACAACATCAAAATGTCAATTTTAACACATTTATCAGTATGTAAAACAGAATATGTCCAACTGTTTTTGTTTGTTGTCGAAGAAAGGAGCTTGATTATGGTTGAAGTTTGGTAACTACTGTGTTAGGAAATTCAATAAATATTCTATACCTACTATCTACTATATATGTAAATTGTTACAAAGAAATTGATAGTAAGTTGTGTGACAAGTAAATGAAATCAAATTCATCGATTCTACATTATCTGATAACATCAAATATTATTATAGTAATGAAACTGTTGTGAATTAGTATTATTGCCTCTGAAATATTTCCCTTTCGATTCTTAAGTTGGAGAAAATCATTATTAAAACATTTATTGGAGTATGATCAGATCAGTGCGGGGATATGGTGAGATTTCCCTCGGGGCCAATGAGTTTTTGGGGGCCAAATAACGTTTCAGGGGCCACCGATAATCTTTTGCAAACCATCAACTTTTTTACCTGATGGTGGTGTTTGAATGCCGTTGGGAAATATGAGAGGAGTAGAAAGAAGAGAGACTTACTACTTACAATTAGGGTTTCATGGATCATCCTACGCTGTTTAAACTTACTGCAATTCGTAACAGAGAAATCAAATATTATTAGAATAATATCAAAAGTCGCGGTGTGTTGTAAAACTTTCGGAATCCTGTTGCTGAACGTCGCCGATAAGACTGTGCAATCCCCCAACGCTGATCATTAATGGTGGATTGTAGTGGTCCATTTAGAAAACACTTCATATTTAAACACTTCACATTGATAACTTTTACAATCTATTTTTAGTGTTAATTTCACCCTCGTACTTGCACTGATTCACTCACAACACACACTGTATTCAAGACACTGATTGTTTTATTTTAATTAATAGATTAGAAAAATTTTGATGTTGACTTGTCGATGTCTTAAAATCAACTGATTAGAAACTTGTAATAAACAAAGGGCATTATGCAACTTTATTTCGTATGTATCGTTGTTATCAAAAACCAAAAACTTGTTCTCTGTATACGTATTTTGTACAATTGTGTTGTAAAGTTTTAGGGAATTCGATGTAACAGCTATGTAAACAGTGCCGGACTGGACAGGGGGGATATGGGGAGATTCCTATCGGGGCGTTTGAGGGGCCATAGATAATCTTTTAATGTTCTGTTTTTTGATCATCAGCTGAAGAGATAGATTTATCCTATCTGTCTTTGAAATAAGTACTGCCTCATAAGTTTAGATTTTTTCTGATTTTGAAATCAAACTTAGGTACAAGTTGTTTTGAAACGGAACAATAATTCCTTGGTTGATATGTTGATGTGTAGAGGCTATTTCTAATATTACATTTATCATATCACCTACATACAGTCATTATAGACGTACCTATATATTGTGTGAGTTATGAATTGACTAATTTGCATAATTTTATGGAATAAATTGAGTAGAGGAGTGTCGACATTGGTTATGATTTTTCTTCAACATATACGTATGTACACTCTTTTTCAATAATACAATAAAATGAGGATTAACCTACATATTACACAATTGAATCATTCAAAAATATCCTCGATCGATTTTAACAGTTAAATGGGAAAAATAATAATTATTATGGAATGTACCTACATATGTTAGACAAAACAATAAAAAAATTAAAATTAATGATTATTATCCTTATGGAAGATTTTTGAGGCCACCATCCAACTAAACACCCAGTAGCTACATAGAAACCAGTGTGTGTGTGATCGCGTGCATCTTCTTCAGGATTAGAAAAAAACAACATAAACCGGCACACACGTTGTAGGTATTAAACAACAACAACAACAACAATAATAATATAAGACTTTCTTCACATTAAATCGGCTGTGTGGTCGTAAATTAACATAAGAAATGAATGAGACCCCTAAAGCACTGGAACGAAAATATTATTTATAAAAAAGCATCGCGGCCAAATATAACCAGACGATTTACACAAAAATAACTGTAATTTATTAAAGAAAAAAATATATACAGAAATTGAAATAAAAGCACTACAACAACATCAAAAACGCCGTTTTATGAAACCATAAATTCCTGATCATATAGTAAATAGTGATTATACCAACATTGTTTGGTAAATTTTCTGTAAGAGATCAGATAATTAAACCATTCCCACAAACAAAAAATTAAAGGATCCACTCGATTCACATTGAAAGTTGATTTATGGGTAGAAACTGTGTATTTATTGTAAAATAATAGTGTTAAAGTTATCGATTTCTTCATGTAATATATTCATGATTATAAACTATAAGGGTGGCGCTACATGGGCCTATCTTATCCTGTCTTTATACTTTCTACGAAAAAACAATAGTTTCCCATTTATTTACCGGGGTAACAGTTAGCCGATCCAAAAGTATCAAGTTCAGGATACAACCTGGACTACCCAATAAAATATATACTGTCTGAGGTCATCTTTATAACAGATCAATATTTTTTTTCTATTGAATTTAATTAACATAAACAAGTGGAGACGATTAATCATTCTTTTTACAAATTTAAAATGCGAAAATTTATTACTGACAGCTTTTTTAATATAACGTAAACTTCAACTAATCAAAAGTTGAAGCAATTTGAAAAGTAGAAACATTTAAACAATCTTAAATTATAATAATGATGATAATAAAATAATAATAATAATAATAATAATAATAATAATAATAATAATAATAATATAGTTAGTTCCAAGAAAATCCACACACACTGCATCTGTTGTTGTTTGTTGTTTATCAAATAAGCTAGACTGGACAGAACCGTAAATGGTAATCATTCATTTTATTCATATATTCATTTTATAATATAATACAATTAAATTATTAATAAAATATATTAATAGACTGTTTTTAATTAATTAAAGGTGGCAGACGTAAAAAAAATAATTGAAATTGGGTCTTTCACCATCCTGATCCTGATACGTAGTAAAAGTTTATTATAATGTACAAACAAAAAATAGTCAAGGTAAAGATAATTTTGTTCCTATTTATTGATTTCTTTCCTAATTACAGTCATTACCTACATGTGTTTGATAAAAACGTATTCTGTAATTACTGAGAAAATCAAAAAATTGTTGTATATTTTGTGATTCAACAGCTATTCAACACGTAAGACTACAAGAACCGGTCGGCTTCGTACCAAACTGACACCGATTGGACACTAATCAACTCACTTTTTCGTTTAGTATACGACACTCATGAACCATTATAGTTGTAGAATGGTTACCATACGTCATATCTTGTAAACTGGAAGACCATTGCCTTATTTTTGAGTCCACAATCCTGGGAGGGAATGTTCCTCGCTAGGCCTTTCTAGAAAGGCCCCGTCCAAATCCGTACGTGTAGAGGTGCCTAATCGTCTACATGACAAACGTTTGATCAACTAAGCGCACTACGGCGGGAGGGACAATCATTTATAATATAATTTTTTCCAAAATGCGTAAAACATGACGGTCTTCAAACTCGGCGTTCCTATTACTTTACATAGCCAAATCTTCATTCATTTAAAATTAGTGAATGACAGATACAGCACAGTTAAACGGTTGTAGATAATTTTAAAAGATAATCCTGTAGTCGACTCTTCAGACACGTGTTTTACCTATGCATTGAACTCATCAACAAAATTACTAAGTCATCTAAATTAAAACATTAGCAAAAGCTTATTTATCATGAAGGTGTTGATTCAAACGTCTTAATTTACTAAATGGAAATATTTCAAGTTATTATAATAAATAATGTTAGATATTTTTACTAAAATGAAAATGTCTACCATAATATAATATAATATGATTAAATTTTTAGTCGAATTCTAATAGGATTTTAATGTTGTTGAAATGACAAAAATTGCTAATAAACTCGAATAAAACTGGACAACTAAAATGGCAAATATAATGGTAACACTATAATTTAGAAAGAGTTTCATGAATTTTTAATGTCTATAATATGGAACTGTTACTGTTAATTTGAATTTCTTTTAAAAACACATATTTTTTCCAAAAATATATTCTCGAAAATACTGTCTACTGTTAGATTCGAGACACATAATCTACATATTTTATGCTTGTTTAGTGTTAAAGGTCTTGAAAAGATGACACCTCGTAAATTTTGCATTTTATAAATTTCGAATATTTTTAACTTCCTTTAATCATATACACACTTTTTTTTCCTTTAATATAATAATCGTGAGAATCAATTCGATTGAGAGAAGTAAAAAAAAACAATTCCGGAAACAAGAATAGGCGTTCTCTCTCTCTCCTTGTTAAACTGATAAACTAGATGTAATAATAAGACATTTCAAAATTGACGTGATGCAATAATGATTTATTATAATAAATTGCATAAATAACGATAATTGAAATTGTACGTAAATTGAAATAATTATAGTATAATTAGAATGTAGAAATTGACCGCAATTTTACACTCTTTTAACACCTTGTTGAACATATTATATCAAATATGTACTTTTATTTATTTATTTATTTGTTGATAATCGAATGGCAATTAGTTACAATTTGTCAATGGTAATTATTATAAATGATATTCTGAAATTGATGATAATTTATTATTAGCTGTAAAGTTCAAAATAAAAACAGTCGCGTTAAGTAAACTTATTCGCTGTTTTACATTTATTAATTAAAAGGACCACAATTCTAGATTCTTGACTGTACAATACGTTATTATCAATAAAAAAGGCAACACAGATAAAATAATTGATAATTGTGTATGCTTGTATGATCATGATTTTGAAAACGCGGAAGACAAAAACAACCAAATCATTCACTATAAGTAATAATCATTAGAACGTAATGACTTGGCGAAAAATCACTTGTCTGACATAGTAAAAGTGATCTGTATTAAATGATAATGATAGTTCCCTTTATAGCACAAGTTACCATTCTAGCGTCTACGTTTCGGCACTTTAAGAGGGCAGCATTACGCTTCACATGCTCGTTATTATTACCTCAGGTTTGACCCTAAATACCTATTTTGGACTACGCCGACCTGAATCCATTAAAATCGTGCTAAAATTGTACCCTATTACTACGGAAGTCAAATCTGACTCGTGGATGTACCCGTCAAAGCATGTAGTTTACTTATAATAATCATGATACAAGCCTAATAATTATGATTAGATTGAATGATATGCTTTGTTTGATTTAACCACAGTACGAGTAAGTTGCTTGTTAGTCAACATTTTTTTCCGTTCAGTAACAACGTGACTTATTCTATAGATATAGATATCATTAATTAGACGTCATTAAATTCGAATATTTGGTCCAATTAAAGGAATAAGTAATTTTAAAATAATTGAAAGGAAACGGGGATTGTAATAAGAAAAAAGCAAATAACACGTACCAAAATATATGATTAAAGAATTTATGTAACTGCTTGAACCTTTATCAACATCTTTTTAGTTTCGTGAGAATAAATTTAGCTACATGAAACGGCAAATATTGTACAATAATATTGAGTGTCTAAGGGGGACCTATAGATTAGTACCATTTACCTATAGAGAGATAAAATTAATCCCAGTGGTCAACTCTGGTGGCGCAATTCGGCTTCCCGGATTAGGACCTCTTATAGCGTATGGCGAAACTGCGAGTAAATTGCCTGCCTTACATTATCTATTGTACAATATTTTTGAGTGACTAAGCAGCCGTTTAGAATAGTACCATTTATCAGATATAAAACTTTGGAGAGGTTAATGATAAAATAACTACAGTGCTCCACATAATTATAGGTCCACCCTG
>JAZBHA010000014.1:71076-89759 GCA_037464855.1 Iselma pallidipennis
ATTAGGGTGGACCTATAATTATGTGGAGCACTGTAAAACCAAAAAATTGATGAATAAACATATACATATGTATTTTCATAAATAACATATTTGTAATTTTTACTTAACCGAATTTTATTTAATTATCTAGACAAACTAGCCGAATTTGTGCAAATTACTAGGTTCCATCAGTTTTCAATAAAAATAATACAAAATTTTAAATTCTCAATAATATACATGAATTTTGCGAAGTTGTTGTAAAACCAATTGTTTAATGCTCATCTAAAAATATATACCATTCGAATTAGACACCAAGGAGTTTAGAAATTCATAATTCCAGTCGTAATCTGTAAAGGGTGAGGTGTAAAACTGGTAGTGAATTGTCTTTATTACCTACTATACTCGAAAAAAAAGGTCGAATTAACCAGTGCTAGTAAGTGACAAATTTTTAAACTTACGTTATTGCAGTATAACTTAGCTCGATCCTGCGTACGGACAAGTGGATAATTACCACATTGAATGTGTCATTGCTTAAAGAGAACTTTGGTTAAATAAAGTGCATTATTTTGTGAAAAAGAACAATATTGTGAATTCAGTGAATACATTTCGATAAACTTTTATCAACAATATTATTTAATATTCATAAAGAATGTTCCTGTTGAATAGATCGCTCTATAAAGCTAGAAAAGAAATAGATTTTAAATAAATTGATAAAATAACTAGTAAATTAGTAATCAAACAAACTTTAAGTAATAATTCATAGTTCATCACAACAATACCAGAACTGTTTATCATAAACGGTTTTTGAGTGTTTGTGAGAAATATGTCGAACAATTTTCTGTTTTCCTTATTCCAAAGGTACCACGGTAAATTATATAAATTAACAGATATACTTGCCGTCTAAAATTTGTATAAATTTTTTTACAAAAATATTTTGCAAATACCTATTGAAACTTACTTGATCTTGAATCGATTGTCCCATATATGCAAATGTAATTGCCACATATCCTGCCATTATAAGTACACAAACTACTCGGAGAAGATTAGTCGCTAACGCTTTCTAACAAAATCAATTTATGTCTAGTAGTAATTGATCATATAGAAAAAAATACTTACAAAAGCAAAAATTAAACAAACACCAATAATAACACCAAATATAGTAAAAACAAATATCGGAAAATAAATTAAATCCAAAATTTTCTGACCAAATCTAAAATAATGCATAACTTTTTGTAACAATTTCATCAAAATTGTATTAAAATTAGCATCACCTTAATAAGTTCTGATGATGTTCAATACAAATTTTCAATTCGCGTTTGATGTAATTCTGATAAGTTTCATCAACAATTACATTAGCAACATCTTTGGTTTTTAAGTTTTTGCAAATCACATTGAATCGTTCGTTTAATAGACGATATTGGAAATCTAAATGATAAACCGCATACATCAAAATAAAAACATTTGCCATTAATATAATATTTGCATGAATTATAGTTGAATAAAAGATTATTAACAAAACCGTTCCGTTATTACCAAAAAGATCGACAATTATTTTAACTTGAATATAGAAGTCATATTCATCACCAAACCATGGTAAAGCAGTTGTTACAGCAATTGTTATACCAATTAAAATAACAAACATATTATATTTGATATATTTTGCATTAGATTGTAGTTGATAACCGAATTCATCACCAAGTGTAAACCAGTTCCAAAATGTTGGTAAAAATTCAGTAATAGTAGCATCAAATTTTTTCGTCAGAAATAACAGATTAACATAACAAAAATAAGCCTGTAAATAAGTGAAACACATAAAAATAAATGTCTTTCTATGTGAAACTTGTCTAAAAATTCTCACTAGCATACTTCCGACAACAAACAAACAGTATCTTTTCAAAAAGTCAATTTCATGATTTATATAGAATGTATATGAAACGACAACTAGTTGGATATTATCGATAAAAAAATACAAAATCCAAATTATTTTTGAGATTATGGGAATAGTTACCAGTGCTGACAAATTTCTTAATTCTGCTAGTTCTTCTACAAATTTTTACATTGTCGGTATAAATAATAGTTTTTTTTTAATACTTTTTACAATTTTACCTGTTAGTGGATGTTTCTCTATAGCCATCCTGATACGTATCACAAATTTGTAACGAATGAGCAGTCAAGGTGCAGATTACCTTAGGTATTGTGCCTATTTATTGATGTCGTCTTAATTATCGTTTATTACATGTTTCTATTACATTCAATTAAGACTATATTTTTTCAGTAATTGTGTGTTAATTAACTGGTGATTGTTTTGAGCATTAACAGAAAGAAAATGAGAGGACACGTACGAGAACTTGAATGTTTGAAAAAAAATATATGGAAAGTATGAACTATCTAACCTAATGCATATTAGTTGGTAATATAATGAAAATATGTTTTTAATTGATATTATAATAAATTTAGTAAATAAATTGTGATTGTAATATAATTATAATTATCCATAAATGTAATGGTATTTACTACGAATTATAATCCTTGATTTCAAAACAAGGATTTAGGTTTTATTGTTGTAATCAGAGAACATTTGTTAGACACTCATTATAAAAGTTTATTACTCCAATTCGGGAAACAAAATCTACTGTAGTGAAACTGATTACTGTTTTTAATTATTTATTTAGCTTTTTTTCGTTGAAAATATCGGTATGCAATTAAGATAGGGTCTCAACGAAACAATCGATAATTCGAACATTTCTTCTATTGAGCTGATGAACAACATTAGAGTCTAATGAGTGTGAATTCATTTTGGAGAATAGAATATGAAATATTGGGCTCATTTCAGACCAAGCGAATCTGAGTGAATGAGAATCCATGACGAAGTCGAACGTTACGTACCCAGGACCTGACGTTGCACCTGATGTACTGGTCATCCGTCACACCCGACAAAAAAGACAAACAATTTTGTCAGGTGACAGCCCTACATACGACCTGACTGGACCAAACTGATCTGACAATCTGACCATGTTAGATCGTGTGCCCACTTTATCTGATGCTAGTGATAACAATAAATAGTTGATTGATTTATATTGATTGATTTAGCTACCATGAAAAGTTTGGTGACAGGAATCGAGGGCGAGGAGAGCAAAGCCCCACAGCCTCCCGCCTGGTTGCGCCACTGATACCTACGTATAGTATATTTTACAGTCATTTTGATAATTGGCAAATAATATCTTATCAGTTACTATAACATGCAATCATAAAGACTGTTGCGATGTAATTTAACGAAACAAAAGTGTCATCATTAGGATAACATGGAATTAAAGTTACATTTACAATTCTGTAACAGATCTTTATTACGTTTTGTCTTGTATTTTGGATGTTTCTGTTGATGTACGACATGTGATTATAGTTGATGATGATCGTGCAGACAATTTTTCCGTGAAAAATCGCTCCCCATATGCTGTTTTTAAGGCGTTACAATAAAAAAATGCAAATGTAGTTGTTGTAAGAACTAATTACAAGTTTTTCTTATAAGACCCAGAATTCAAATAGATATTTGTTTCAGTTTTTGAGAAAAAAAAAACAATAAAGTTTACAATTTCCAGAACGTTACTGATTATTCCTATAATTATTGTAATTATCGAAGTAAAATCGTATCTAAAAATAAAGCTTTCATGCCTATTTGACCCTTTGATGACCTGTAATTATTGGAAAGCCGCCACAATTATCCTCAATTTAAAATCATTATTCAATTATGCGGTCTTTTTTTTTGGTGATAAGAAGAGAAAGTTACATTCACAAACCGTTTAACAATACAACAAAACTGAAACAACAACAATAATAACACAAAAATATTATCTACTATCTCCATTGACCATGACTGAAAATTACTATACAAGTGTCTGTATTCGATTCAGTAGCGATAGGTTTATGAATCAGTTGTTAAATGGACAAAGAGACGGTGTTGTTACTATTATTATTGTTGTTGTTGATGATGATGACGAGAAGGTGGATTCAAGTTGGACGTGTTTCCGGCGAGACGTTACGTGCTTCCAACTAAGTTCCCATCGTTTGATTCACAACAGAATCTAAACATTAATATAAAAAATCGAAAACGAAAAATAAAAAAGCATATAAGAATAAGACTTGGACATGTTTCATTAGATTATTTTTAAATGTTGTAATAGCGGTGCTAGTATTTCATAGAATAATTTATGATTATTTCTAGGTAAAATGATGTGGTTAGACAGTACACGAAGACATCGCAACGATCTAGAAAATGATAATGATGATGATGACGATGACAGTGTCAGTAGTGGTGAAGAGGTGCCAATTTGGGTGCGAGGTGAACAACGATGGGTATCTGGAATAACATCAGCAACAACATGTCAGGATGTCATTCAAGTCCTTCTTCAAGATGAAGAGAGTCGTGTAAGAGAAATTTCGAAACATTTAAAATCAAAAAAAAATACTCCTATATGATAATTTGTCAAAATCAAAATCTGTATACACGTAAACATTAAAGAATTTTCGTGCCTGTACCGAAATCGTGATCTTCTAAAAATTCCATTATTTATAAACTCACGATTTTGTACATGTTTGTATTTATTATCCGATCATGAAAAATAAATTATTTTCTACAGGGTCGTCACATCGGTCTGCCTGAACAATATCATATAACGGAACGTTGGCGAGGTGTGGAACAACCTTTAGATTCACACTCTATCATTTTGGACATATGGAATGCTTGGGGCACAGCACAACCTGAAGTAAATCAAATAGAATTACTTTAAAAGACATATAATATTTTACTTTTTATAGGTGAAAATATCATTGCGACGAATTAAACATGACAGATCGTCCAGTAGAAGGACGAGGTGTCGATCAGATTCCAGCACTTGGTCAGATCGAAGTGCCTGGAAAACGATCCATCCTAAACGATTACATGCTTTACAAAACGAAAAACAACCATCCAGTACCGAGGAGTTATTGAAACTTGTATTGGCGCAAGGCGAAGTTATACGGCGTCAATTAAAAAAATTACGGTAAAGTCTTAATTTTCTTACAAAACTGAAATAATAAAACAATCTGATTTCAGGCATAGCGAACATCAGATCGGCTATTTAGAAGATAAAACACATAAGGCTCGCGTCCGGAAGCATGGTAGTAATTATTTATTAGAAACATATTTAAAAGGTCTATCAGAAGCTGTGGATCCTGGAGATGGGAAAACGTTTTGTGGTGATAAAAACAGCGATAGTGGTGTTGTGACTGAAGGTGATAGTGAGCAATCAAATAAACCGCAACGTTCGACTGAGGTAAATCATCTCCTATTATTATTAAACGAAATCATCCATTACAAATGGAAAATTTCAAATATTTTCACAGACATCTTTCGAAAGATTCTCACCATCGTCTGAGGAATTCAATAAAGACATTAAAGATGATGATACCAGTTCAACAGTCAGTGAAGCAACAGTTCGTGAACAAGTTGAATTGTTTGAGTCAATAACCAAATTGAATAAACGTCTTCTTAAAGAAGAAGAATGTTTAGTTAGGTTGGATGCGAATTTAAAGAAATACGATAAACATAAAACTAGTACAGATGAATTGAATAAAGCATTGACGCAATTACGTACAGAAATGGCGAAAAGTGCCTGTGAAATGCAACATAACGAGGTTGTTCTGGAAGAGACAATGGAAATGTTGATGGATCGACGGAATTTCTTGGACAACCTCTGTCGGGATTTAGCTAATGAAGAACAAGAACATGAAATGTTACAAGCTTTAATGTACAGTACACGTCGACCAAAACACACTTTCGATAGTTATAATCCTTATCATTCAAATAATACCAAAGAATTGTTAGATACCTTAGTTTAGGAGTTTCGTAATTTATCTCCATTGTTAATTAATTAATTTATAATAATACCAAATATTTCGTACCTAAATAGTTGTATTGCGAATTGTGCGTGTGTTCGAAATTGTATAAAATAAATGTCGTTTTTTTTCAAATGTTTCTCTTTATTATTTCACATCTAAATATTACTAAATTACAGTATTTTTTTCATACTATTTTTTACAACTTCCTGAATTGTTGGTGTTCTTACAACTATCTCCAGTTTTCTTACAGCACTCTCCACCTTTTTCACAAGTTCCACCGGAATTATTCGGTTTCGAGTCGGTTTTTCCAGAGCCGGAGGTTTTCATTGCTGGAACTTTTTAAAACAATCTCTCTAATAAAAGATTAAAATGATAAAAATCTATTGAATTACCTTTACAACAAGCATCATTTGAATTCATTTTGGTGAAGTTACGTACTGCACAAAATTAGTTATTATTACTGATAAAACTGATGATAAGATAGCTGTGGTTTTACTTGGTAACAGAATGATTTTGCTTTTTCGAATTAGGAAATACCAAATTGATCGATACAGATCAACCGATAAAGTAAAGCGTAGTAACTGACAGGCGATCCCTTTGTTTCTTTTTTATTAACTAATATAATTATTTATTAACTGACCGCTGATTGAAGTTATACAACCAACTGTATCTTATTGTTAGGCAATATTTTCAAAAGTTACCATTTCTAAGGCATCTCGCTCACTAAACGACTCCGCATACCGGAACTGAAACGACATTACAGTCACGACTTTTTTAGAAGCATTGACTCCATATGAGAAAAGTGAGGCAAGCGTGAAACTTCGAAATCTTGGAATAAAAATTACGACTAAGAATCGGTGTTTTCGGGAAAGACCCTGACGATTCTGTTGATTTGGTCCAGCTGTAGTTGGCGAGAATCCTAAGAAGGATCACCGTAAATTTTATTTTATTTTTTTTTTGATAATTTCAAAGGCAGAACCGACTGGAAATTTTGCAGGGCTCACACCAAAGGTACTCAGTGTTAAAGTATAAGGTGATGTTTATTCCAGGGCTCCTTTAAGTGTGCGTGCGTTCTGTGTGGTTGTACAGCTCATAATCATGAAGCCGGCCCTGCTGAATTTTATCAATTTTATCAATGAGTTCCATTGTTTTTTTTTTCAATTGATCCCTATGTTTATCATTGATGTTAAAAATGAAATTCGAAATCAGAAAAAATTCTAGAATCTAATCCTACAATTAGTAACAATTGCAATCATCTCGCCTTGTAAAACTTGATTTATTTATAGCAAATCCATTAAGAAATAACGAAAATATTTACGTATTTTTAAAATCTTATCGTTATCAAGATTTAATAAAAGAAAACAAAGTTAATATAATTCTATTAGTTCTTTATTTAGGTATTTATTGAACCCCCATACATAATGCGATTAAGATATATTTGTTTAAACCCTCCACCATTACTAAGTAACTACAAAGAATTTTGAATAAAACGAAAACTTGAAATAGTTTCATTCATTGTTTTCGCTAGAATTTTCTTCATCTTCCTTGTCACTGGCTTGACATTTGTTTCCCGTCTTGCAGCATTTACATTTTCCAGACGAACAACAATCGCATTTATTATTGTTATTCTTTTGGGCACAGCAATTCCGTCCAGAATTTGCGCAACAATTGCAACCGCTTCTATTATTGCCGCAACAATTGCAACCGCTTCTATTATTGCCGCAACAATTGCAACCGCTTCTATTATTGCCGCAACAATTTGCTGAACAATTTCTGCAACAATTTCCAGAATTGTTGCAACAACAATTTCTGGCATTGTTGTTGTTACGGCAACAGCAAGAGTTTGTTGAACGGTTTCGGCAACATCCACCAGAACCACTTTGGCAACAGTTGTTACAGGAACAGTTTTGGCAACAGCCTTGTCTCGAATTGTTGCAACAACCATTGGATGATGATGATTGGCGACGACAACAGCAGTTATTGGAGCGATTGCAACAACGGCCACTTGAGTTCTTGTTTTGACCACAATTACAGGAGTTGCAACAAGAATTATTTTGACGGCGGCAACAATTACAGGAGCATTGGCATGGTTGATTCGGTTTATTGAGATCTGGTTGAGGAGCAGAGGGATTTTCAACGGAGACTTCTCCGAATTCTGAAAGATGAACAAAAACGTATGACATTGATTTTTCGATGATCAAATTCCAAATGCTGTTAATTAGGTACTCTCTACTCTACAAACTATCAATAATTTTATCAAATAATAATTATCAAGATAACACTTACCGCTAGTTAATTGATCAAGAGTTTCCATTGTTGATTATTATCTTCGTTTGGAATGATTAGAACTATTTGCGTTCACTGGTTTGTGGCGCGTTTGGCATAGCTCTATATGGAGCTCAATTTCTGAAGGCCGTGTGCAAATATTGAGCACGGCGTTTCGAGTATGAAAGAAATCTTGTGTGCAAAAGTGACGTTAATAATAATGATTCAGTGTTTGGAATTACATAGATTTTTGAGATAATTGAGTCTAGAATTTTCTTTGTTTGTGTAATTTGTTTACCCAGTTAGTACCAGTTAGCTTTGGTTTAAATAAATATTTTATTTACAATAACAACAAACAAAAATATAGCGACTGTTTATAACGGAATTTTTGCAGTAACAGCAATAACAACAATTGTTCATCAGGGTTTCTACCCTAATTCTTTCCTTCTCCTGGAAAAAGAAATATTTTAAATGAGAAGGAAAAATGCTTAGATGAGGCGGTATTTTTGAGTCTTTTTATCGGTCTCCAGACCTCAGACAACATAAAACTTTTGTGTTACCGCATCAGGGCACAATAGGAAACGACAAGACAGCTAAACTACTAAAGGTGGCTATAAGTACGTCTTTGATAAGGCCTGGGCTCTAAGCGTCCTTACGGAATGAAGATGTAAGGGAACTATCTACAGGACGAACACCATGTTTATTGGGAGAACATACCAGGAATGAGCACTAAAAGTTCCTGGTAATTTCTGCAATTCAGCATAAAGTAAAAAGGCAGATCACATGAATTTTAACTAAACACTTTCGTCTGCACGATAAGAATCGGAAGAAACCCTCAATGTAGAGCCTGAGGAATTTTGTGCGGACGTGCAAGACTGTACGCAGGGTGCACATATGGTGTTTTGGGTGTCCAAATACCCCAGAAAATTGTTACAGAAAGCACAAAAACACGAGAATAATACAAAAAAAAGTAAAGTGAGAATAGTTTATTTCAGGATATGGGCATAATCTCCCACTCCCCCGAAGAGACATTCTGCGTGAGACGTTGAAAGGTCTTAAAGCTTGGCACTTTCGAAATGATGCGATAAACATACACTTGCCCAAATCGATTAATTTCACTGTTGGTAAATTCTCCAATTCCGGTACCAAAGCAGACGATTAGTACTTATGTAGCTTTCCATAAACCAAGTGGTGGACCTAAAAAATATTTCAATGTAGATTACCAAAAACAATATCAATTTGTGCGCTTTCATGGTGTCTGGAATTAGCCGAGTTGGCTAAAATAAAATTTATTCCAATTTAAAGTAGTTTATTAGGGATAACATTATATTTAACATCAATACATAAAGACATTTTCTATATAATATGTTACTTTGCAAGAATTTTAAGCGAAATTAATACTAAACCAGTGATACCCAAGTGCTATTTATTTAAATTTTAATTCAATCATTGATGATCATTCAACGTATTATTGCAAGAAACAAAAAAAAATATTGATCACATATAAATAAAAATCACGTTTTTAATAAAAATTTGGTCATAAATTCATCTAAATTTATCACTAAGGAGCACTAGCAGCTCAATATTATTATTTATTTTATTATTGTAATTTTTCTCGTAAACATTTTTCAAATAGAGAAAAATATGATGAAAAATATGCGTGTATTTGATTCCATCTATGTAGTTTTTTAAATTTATAATAATAATAATAAGAATGACAGTAATAACTAAAATGATACAAAAAGTCTTAATATTCTTGTTTGTTTTCTTTTTTTGAAGATCTCTTTATATACTTTCACCCTAAAAGAATTAAACATTGATTCAAAGGTACAATTTAGTTAAATTTAATATATTTTTCTTTAATTTAAATGGAATCCTTTTTCCTTTGTAGCTGCTAAAAGTCTTTGCCGTAATAATTCTTCTGTCGGATAATCAGGTAGCTTTAAATAATGGACACATGTATTAACTGACGGATACGATCCCTCTCCAGCATCCACTTTTCGTACAATTGTTAAACGAGGATAAAGATTTGCTAAACCACCTGGTGGTAAACTACTACAACCTGTTGTGAATTGTAAAAATGCTTTTCTTTCTTCAGGCGACATATTCACCAATACATTCACAAATCGCAAAAATCCAGGACTATTATTAAAACGAAATAATATATTAATAATAATAATAATTTGAAACAACAAAAAAGAAAAACAATAAAAATAATTGAAATTTACCTGTCTTTACTATAACCAAGTTTTGGTTCAGTATAATTAATGAGATCGTCTCGTGTCCATTGTGGATTTTGATCACCACAAAGCATAACACGCATTTCATCAGGACTAAATGCTGCTAATTTCTCCATTGGAAATACAAGACTGAAACCTTTATGGAAAGCTTCCAATTGTCTAGCAATACCTCTTTCTAAACAAAACTGTGTTGTTAATTCCGCATATTCTTCTATATTTTCTATATTAACTTCTATATCAGCACCATTTTGGACTAATTCAGCTGTTGAAAAACCAAAAGCACGAGAACTTGGTGAATATGTAAATGTTAATGCTAGATCTTCTAAAAGTACAGGACCGGACGAATGATTTAAGCATAGATTTTGTATTTGATGTGCTCTAGCTTCAGTTGATAAATTATGATCTTGTATAATTTTGTGTTTTTGTTTGATTAGTTCTTTAATTTGTTTTAAGAAATTAGCTCTAATATAATCAATATCATGTAAATCATCATCATTTAATAGATTATGATACCACGGTTTTTTATCTTCCAATATAATTTTAGGCGGATCTAATTCTAATTCTTTCTCACTTTCTTCACTAATCAAACTCGATGTCATTATATCATCTTCACTACATTTTTTCACACCAGCAAAACCAATCCGTTCATTAACATTATTTTGTATTTCACCATGACACATCAATTTCAAGAAACTCTCCGATAATGGTAAATCAACTAAACGATTATCTTGTAAAACTTTGGCGAGAAATACACCTAGGAACCAAAAATATCTTGTTGCTTTATCGCAAATTTCAGAATTTTGTGGTAATGGTGCTGGGAATAGACCAGATGGTCGTCGAACATAATAACCAGGTGGTTTTGAGCCTTCACCTAAATCAATAGTTTCTTGCATATCAATAGCATCATCATCACATATCCACATGCCTAAATCACGACGTTGTAATTCAGCTGCTACTAAAGCATAAAATTCTAATGTTGGACCAAGACCAGTACCTTCTTCACCCAAAAATTCCACTTCTAATATTGATTTACGTTCAGCATGGATTTTCATTACTTGCACTGCCCAATTAAGTATTTCTTCACCACGAGGAACTTTAACACGTTCATGTTTCAATCGACCAACACGGAATTCATGGGGTTCATCACGTCTAGGCGATAGGCCAGCAGTTCTTTGTCTTTCCATTGTAACATCTCGTTGAGTTTGTAACCAAACAATACTACGAGACGCTCCAAATGCAGTACAATTGAAATATAAATGTCTCGTTTCAAATGGGAATAAGAATGGACATGAATGATTCAGTTCTTCACACCATGTTGGCAAACTTGAACTTGATAATACTAAAGGATCTTGAATTTGTTGCAAAAGCTTGTTAGTAATTTTTTTACTAGTAAATAGATCAGGAGTTATTTCAGTTTTATTATCTAAAGAGTTTAGATCAAATTCTTTGGTTGTAGTTATAACGAACAGATGACGCAATAATTGCAAAACATCTTCAACAGTACAATTTGAGACAGATGGTGTTCCTGGTACTGGTGTACTTGGTGACAATGTAGTACCGGCTACTGAACTACTACCGCTACGTGAACAGAGAACAACAGGCGTAGCACGACCTTCTTCAGAATCATAAGTGCCATCTTCTTTCATTTCACGATATACAATTCTAACGATAAAATAAAATAACAAAAATCAATAAAATTAATAACAAACTGTAAAAACCCAAAAAAAAAACTTACATGTAAGTAGGTTCCCAAATTCGTCTCAGCTTTTCTTGTTTAGATCCAAATTCAGTCAATTGCATTAATTCTTGAACAGCTCTAAAAATCGTCCAAGATGGATCATTTAATTCTACTTCAACATCAACAACTCCTGGCATATTCGGTCCACGTAAAACTAACATTAATTTCGGTTGGGGTAATAATTCATGTTCTAAATAAGAACAGCTCTCTTCTTGACCAGGAGGTGGAACTTCTAAATCTATAAATTGTCAAGATTAATTTAACACAATCATTTCTATACAATAATACTAATCAACAAAATAATACCTGTAGTTTGATTAACATTAGTACGTCCAGGACGTGGATCAAAAGCTGGTATTAATGCTGAAAATTGACGTTTCAATACATATTCATCATCCCATGAACGACGTTTCGTTGGACGTGCTTCAAAACCGTCTTCTTCCATAAATGATAATAAATTCCTTGAAACCATTACTTCATCGTAGTCAGCATCATCTTCATTCTCATCATCATCGTTATCATCATCATCACCCATTTCTTCATCATCATCTAATTCAGCTAATAAAGTCGGTGCACGACATGATTCTAAAAAGTCTTCTAAAGAAACTTGTTCACTATCACTACTAGTTGATGTTAAACTCATTGTTAATGCTTGACTTAAACCTTGTACAGTTCCTGCTGTTGTTGAAATACCAACTTGTTGTGCTGTTGTATTATTACTGGACGATAAACTTGGATAACTTTGCGCCGTACTAAGTAAACCACTAGGAAAATTACTTGATAATGCCAAACGAACTAAACTAGAAACCGAATTCGGTCCACGTGGAAACAATGAACTTGAATTTTGATTGTTTTGTGAATTAGACGTTGTTACAGTTCCTGGATTATTTGCATTTGTATTGGTGGAATTTGTTGTTGTAACAGATCCAACTGTACGTCGTCTGGCTAATGCTGCAAATGTTTCTAATAAACCAGCCGTTGAAGTTGGTTCAATTTGACTATTCGTTTCAGTTGATGTTAAATTCGGTACACTAACACTCATTGGATTTGTTACAATTGTATTATTACCACTATTTCTAGCATTATTTGAATTTGTTACAGCCTCATCTTTATCAGTATTACATGGATCTTTAGTAATTTCATTATTTTCAGTTGTTTTCTTATTACGTGATGATTTATCTTCATGTGTTTCTGTTGCATTCGACATTGAAATTCTGACATTCGAATTAATTGAATTGATTGATTGCTGACTACTCTGACCCAAATTTAGTGCAGATTGTAACAATTCACCTGATAAGAAATTATTGGTATTATTTCGTAACATATCAGAACCCTCCCTTAATTTATCTAGAGCTTCAACAGCTTCAACAAAAGTTTGTGCAGCTGCTGCTGTTACTTGACTATTATTTATTTTACTTCTATTCGAATGCGATGACGATTTATTAAGATTTGAATTAGAATTACTTGTAATCATATTCGTTTTCTGTTCTGATGTATGTGAACGATCATCAGAACTCTGACGTCTAGCTGGTTTAGTATCAGATAATGCTAAACTTTCAACAATTGTAGCTAGATCACTTGAATTATTAATTGTTGAAAGATCATGATGTGGATCCCGTAATGGATGGACGACAACTGATAATTCTGAATCGTTACTAGATGCTTGAGATTCTGATGTAACAGCCACTAATGCTTCATTTCGTGCAACTGACAATACACTTTCAGCTATTGTTTCAGCGGCCTGCTTTGCGGCAAGATTATCAGCAGAAGCTGCCTGTTCTGTGGAAGCAACAGATGTTTTAACATCAGTAGCTTCTGGTAAACTAGGTGTTGAACTACTTTTTCTGCTTGTGAGTACACTTTGTTTATCCTTACCGTCTTTTAATTTATTTGAAGGTATATTTTTCGATGTATTGACAGCTTCAACATCATAACATGGTGCTAATTTCAAATCGTACTTTCCTTCAGCACCCATACGATAAGAATTCGAGCCACCATGATCCCATGTAACATCAATCCAACCACTATGTAATTCACCAGTTACAGTACCTTCACCTGGTGAATTTCCATCTTGATCTCGCCATTTCCAATCAATACCGCGTACAACACGTGCACCAACTGTCATATGTTTTAACAATTGTGTTTTAAGTAATCGTCTTTGTTTTCTTAGATGAGCTTCAGCTTCTTTTGCAGCTTTTCCTAAATCTTCACATACACCAGTTACTTGGCCATAAATTTCAAAACCAGACAGACTTAAATAATGTGTTTGACCTGATGCATTTTTTCCAGCTTGCTGTATACGTACATGTCTCCAACCTTGATATTCATCAGGTGATGTTTCAATAGGCCATGTACTAGTTGAACCAGGATCATTTAATGATGTATCATCAGTATGAGTATATAATGTTGTCCATGTAATACCATCTCGGGACATTTGGAATAGCCAATTTCTAAGTGCTGAACGGCCATAGCCCCGAGCATGTCGTAATGTATATGCACTTGGAATTACATATAAACCTAAATCAATACTAAACCATGATTTTTTATCATCATTTGTATGACAATTTAATGCTGATGAATCACGAGATAAAATATCTTCAACTCTACCGTATGGTAAATTACGGCCATCTGAACTTGTTACAGAAACAAGACCATATTGTGCTGGATTTACCCATTCTGAACTTGTTTTACCATTAGTACCAATAAAATAAATTATACCATTCTCATCAAAATCATAACTATGTTTAAATGTTTGATATTTAGGATCTTGTAATTTTTTCAAATATTGAAATGTACTTCTATCGAAATCATACCATTGTTTTGCTACCATTTTTAATAAATATCGTTCTAGTTGAGCAACAGTACTTAATGGTTCCATTTTTAAACTACGTCCTGTTCGATCAATTAATGAACTCTCACCAGGTGCTTTTTCCAAGCGAAATCTTAAACGTCTTGTTAAAATCTGAAGACCATATCCTGAACCAGGTGTATCATATAAATATATAGGTAATTTCTCAATACTTTCCAGAACGGCAATTAATTTTTGTACTAGAATATGTATAGAATTCTTCTCTTCGTTATTCTTATTCTTGAAACATTGTTTAAATACATGTACACGTTGTTTTTGATATTTATTCATTTTATTTGATTTTAATCCTTGATCCCAATAACTTGTTGATAATAATGATAATAGAGCTTGAATTAAACCAGAACTATGTAATTCATAAGCACTAACAACACCATCATCTTCAAGAATTTGTGCTAAATCACCTAAAGCATTTCTTAAAATTTCTTTCCATGAATTGCCACCTTCACGATTATTGCCATATGAACATTGTTTTTGACATGCTCGTTCAATTTGTGCAACTATATTACCCAATTTTGCAACAACACCTCTAGGTTGTGCTTGAGCAGCTCGGAAATATTGTTCATAAATAGAATGGGCTAAATATTTAACTTTGATTTTAGTTGCTTCAGTTTTTGATCGTAATCGTTTGCCTTTTTTATTTGTCCAACCAGCAGAAAATTCAGGACCTTCAATATATAAGCACCAATTTAAAAAAAAATCTAAAATTATCATTCCTTTAAAGACTTACCAAGACTAGTTTCTGCTGTAAAGGAGTGTTTAGTGCCTCTATTCGATTCAAAAATAAATCCAGGCAGATCTTCGCGTAAAATGGTAGTTTGTTGTTGACCATCTGAATTGTGAATGTGAATTTCAGCTTCTTTTCTTGATGTTAATGACCAATTTCCCACGACTAAACGTGCAGGTCCAGGTTTTGTTAAAATAGGTATTGAACTAACATTACTTTTAACTGCAGCTCGAGCTCTTTGTAATTTTTCCAAAAATTCTCCACGATTTTCTAAAGTTAGAAAAGAAAACAACAGACATATATTTAAAAATAGAATTCATCATAATTAAAAAAAAAAACTAATTTTATATTAAACATTAAACACATAAATATACTTTTATTACATTCAATTGATTATTTTACATAGCTCCTACCGCATCAAGCTGATGAGATAACGAAATTATAAAAAACCAAAAAATTATGGATGTGAAGGAGAGAAAGCAAATAAACTTATCGATAATAAAAAGCAAAAAGCCTCTAAAAAGATTGCATAGAAAAAGAAAAAATAAAAAGCCATCTTACCTTCAGTAGTGAGCGTGTCTGCGGTTCGTCCCTTGCCTATCGAAGACAGACAAACAAATCAACAATCACTTGTGTTACCACTCAGCAAATTATTTTAATAATGCAATATTAGCAAAGTACATAATAATACAAAAATATGTACACAAAAATTTCAAGCAACACTTACAGCAGTGTTTTTATTTGAAATTATAAGAATCGAAATATAACAGAGCACAGGGTATAAAGGACTGATGATATATGCATTTTTGATTAAAACAACAACAAAAAAATCTAATTAGAGAAATTAAAATCATTTAACCTAACCGTACAAGAAGTAGATTTCGAAAACTGTGAAAATTGACAATCACGGATTCATTCGTCATTGGTAAAATTCATGCCAATTTTTTTGTGCAAACCTTCTTTTATAATTAATGATTAATGATCAAAAAATACAACACTTACCAGACGTATCAGCACCACCTTCCGGGGATCCACTTGAGTACATTGTTGCTAATTTACCATCAAGAATGAAACGGAACCAACCATTCGAACCATTTGATAATTCCAAAGCTGCTGCATCAGACCAAATATATAAACAATCACGACCACGGCATACTGACCAATCACGCCAATGATAAGCTTTGCCAGCTAAAATTTCTTTAGCGTCTTCCATTTGGCCCTGTTCTGTAACTTCTAATAATAACATTGTATATATTATTTTTCTTTTTGCTAATTCATTTTACAAATATATTAATAATATACCTTCGGTAGTTTGTTCATTTTCGTCATTTTCTTGAGCTTCCGGTGGACCTGCTAATGCCTGAACTTTTGAAAATATGCCTAAACGAGCGAAATGATCCAAGAAAATCTCTTGACATTTCAACATTAAATCTTGAATGATTGATAACACAATAAGATGACCATCTTCATCTTCCTGTATAGAACAAAAAAGAGGAAAAAATTAATAAAAATCTGCAAATACAACAAAAAAAAAATGAATCTTTTTAGCGGCACATTTTCATGTTGCATTGCAATCGTTTAAAATATGATTAGATTAAAGACATGTGTGTTGAAAAATACAGCATATTATAAACCAATAATGTGATTATTATTTTGAATTAGTAGAAAAAAGAAAATCAAATTTGGAAGATACTTTTCATGCTTAAAATAATACATATTTCATTTCAAATCATTCAAATGATCTTTTTTTTATAGATAACAAATAAAAGCGGATAAAACAAAAAAAAAATGTAAATTTATATGTATAAGGGGATTCAAAATAAACTGACCATAGAAGGGTATGGAATAACACGCCTATCATGCACAACGTAGGCACGCATTGTGCGTACAAATAAACTGAAGGAGGCCGTGATGGTGTTATGTGTGCTGGGCCAGCAATAAGACATCTGAAAATGCGCCAACCATCAGGCAAGCTTAATCAAAACTAACTAAAAATTGTCCCCGAATGTAATTGACAATTATTAAATAAAAAACGGAAAAAAAATCGACCAGATAGGTAATAATAAAATAAAAGGGATCTTTCTTACCTCATTATCTAAAACTGTAGCAATTACTTCAACGAGTTGTGTTCCAAAATTTGGACTAGATTCTAAATTACATAATTCTTCAAGTAGATTTGGTGATATATAATGGATCATTTTTTTAATTAATCCAAGACTAGCTTTACGTACAGAAGCGAGCATTGTTGATTGAAATGTCGAACAAAAAACTGGTAAAAGTCTTTTTAAATAAATTGGTGCCATTTCTGGATCACCTTTAGGCTCAATATTATCTTCATTATCTGATTCTGATTTTCTACCTTTATCTTTATCGAATGGTATCATCCATTCACCAGGTGATTGTAATATGGCAGCCACTTCTCTATGTCCTTCATCGGCACGTTCACGTGCTTTATCTAATGGTGTTTTACCATCTTCATCACGTAAATCAGGATTAGCACCATGCCTTAATAATACTTTAGCTATAGCAGGTCGACCAAAACAAGCAGCATAATGTAATGATGAACTGCGTTGTCCTTTATTTACATCTGCACCTTTATCACATAAATATTCAACCATTTCTTGTGTACCAAAAGCTGATGCCCAATTTAATAATGTCTGTCCAACATCATCCATAAAATTCACTTCAACACCACCAGTTTCAATTGCTTCAATTAGAGCATCTGTATCTTTTGAACGTATACAATCGATTAATTGTCGATGAGATTTCTCAGCCGCTGAATCCATACGTCTGATACGTGGTAATAATTGACCAGATGTTGATGCACCACTAGATTTACCTAAAGCTCGACGACCTTCAAATAGTAAAACTAATAGAAGATCGACTAGACGCATTGAATCTAAAGCACAACGTTCATCCCCTTTCAATGATTTCTCAATTGCATCAGGTAATTCAGAACGAAGTAAATCCTGCAAATCACAAAAATTAACATTA
>JAZBHA010000014.1:89842-144651 GCA_037464855.1 Iselma pallidipennis
ATTTCCATTTAGTATCGGCAATATCAAAAATCATTTCATTATCTTGATCCTACTTGAAATTATATTTGAAATCTGTTAATTTCTATTTCTGAGAAAACCCGATTATCATCACTGATAAACATGGACTTTTGTTATAATTCTCAGCAAAAAAGTAGGTACTTTTTCATTAAGTATGTGGATTATAACATTGATTTCGAAAACGGAAATGAGAATTTTGCAATAATTTTAATAATTGTTTTGAATTATTACATATTATATAGTGATTAATAAAGTCAATATCAAATTTATATTAATGATCATTTTCTTATCTTAAAAATAATCATGAACTATAATGTTTAGTTAAATCCCTGTTTTCCTACTATAGGTATATAAACAACGTTTTAATCGTTATAAAACATTAAATAAGCAAGTGCGGTTATATCAAAATGATATCTATTACAGGTGTTATTTTAGTTTTAACTATATTTAGTGCAAATGTTAAAACTGAAGGTAAATTATTTTACAATTTTAAAATTTGTTGTTAATTCTTATTTATTTTTTGACAAAAAAAAGAAATACAGTGTCCTGGAAATAATGGTAAATATCCAATTTATATACCACATCAAGACTGCGATAAATTTTATGAATGCTCTAATGGAATAGCTCTTCTTTTAAATTGTTCGAAAGGACTACATTTTAATCCGATATTAAATGTTTGTGATTTACCGGAAAATGTGAATTGTGAAAATAATAATCTAGTGAGAGAAAAAACAGAAAATATTCATCAAACAAAACCAATAATTCGTATGTGAATCAAAATTAAAGAAAACTATATAAAATTCTTATATTTATTGTTTCTTGTAGCCTATACGCCAATTTGTCCACCACAAGAAGGCGACCAACCTGTATTCATACCACATCAGAACTGTTCGAAATATTATGAATGTTCACATGGAAGACCAATTTTAATGGAATGTCCACCTGGACTTTATTTTAATCCTCAACTAGATGTATGTGATCGTGAAGAAAATGTTAATTGTACAAGACCAACTTATAGAAAAACAACCCATATTGAAAAAGGTAACCAACCTATCGCTAAAATTATTATATTTGATTTTATCGTTAATTAATTATCTCTAGAACCTAAATGTCCTCAGCAACAAAATGAAAATCCTGTATATATTCCACATAAGAACTGTTCGAAATATTATGAATGTTCAAATGGAGCTCCTGTTGAATTAGAATGTCCACCAGGTCTTTATTTTAATCCAAATTTAAATGTATGCGATAATCGTAACAATGTTAATTGTACGAATCTGAATTCGACAAAAAATCCGAAACTTCTAGAAAAACAAGGTATGTATTGTTGCGTTTTTTGATATAAATTGAAATTTAATTTTACGATAATCTCAAGTACTTAATTTATAATTTAATCTTTTTTAGTTGTAGATGAATTATGCCCTATTACAAATAATGTGTATCCAGTTTATATACCTCATGAAGATTGTACAAAATTTTATGAATGTTCAAATGGATTAGCCTATTTATTTAATTGTCCTATAGGCTTATATTTTAATCCTGTTTTAAATATTTGTGATGCACCGAGTAAGGTTAAATGTGGAATCGCTAGTTAAATGATTCCCCCTTTTTTTTTGTTTTTAATGTACGTATATATAATGTATTTTATTTATTTTGGACTGATTTATTAAACTTGGGTGAACATTAAGATTTTTTTTTGTGCTTACATGTGTAATAGCAGGTGAACCTCTACATAGTGTCGATAATAAACTAATTATTGTAGAAACAGAGGCTGCAGTAGCTTTAGTGTCAGGTACATTAGCACTAGCGTTCGTTGTTGATGATGGTTTTCCTGATGCACTTTGTGTACCAGCAGCCACAGAAGGACCGGCGGCATTTGACAGTCGGCTAAGTAATTCGTTGACTAAACCTACATGAAAAATTACATTTCAATAATTTGTATAATTTAGAGAAAAAATTGTAATACCATGTTGTGATAGTGGTGCTGGGTCAACTCCACGTCTAGTAAATCGATCAGCTACAGATGCAAAACATCTTAATGCCCCATCCGCTACATGTGAATCTTCATGTCTTAATAGTGTACTTAAAGCTTGTACACATGTTGGTAGTTGAGCATCAGCTGGTTCCATTTTTGTACATAAACGTGACACAACAGCCATGGCTGAATGTAATGTATCTTTATGGACACGATTGCCGTTATCACGTATAAATGGTAATATAGCACTTAAACCACCAGCATCAAATACAGCACCAGCTTCTCTTGTACAAATGAGCTCGAGCACCTTAACACATTGCTCAGCCAAATCCTTACTAGTCCTTGATGATAATTCAGCAACAACTAAACGATTACATATTGCCCTAATTGCACCTTCGATAGCAACAATTCGTCGAGTACATTCAGCTGATACATCTAAATAATATGTTATGGCTCTAGCTGTTACTTCCAATACATTCTCTGGGGCTTGTTCATCCAAAAATATACGACACAATGCCGGTAAAAAGGTACGAGGAGGACAACTAGAAAAGAAGGACAAAGAGGTTACAAATCTAGCCAAAAAAATCTTATCATTCGATAATAACAAAACAAACAAATCAAATTTAATACATAATTATTACTAAACAACAAATCGATACATGAATTTTTAATGGAGTTTAATGGAACTTGATTCGATTAAATTTTTTTGTCTCTCTATTCTCGATTTGTGATCGTTCAAGGCTAAAAACTGTATTAGCAGAATTTATTGTTGAATAGACCTTGAGAGAGAGAAGAGAGAGATTGAAAAACGATTCATCTATTATTATTAGAATAATTCACCTTTCAAAGCAACGGTCGACATTATCGGACATAAGAAGGAGCATACATAATTGTTCTAATGCAATAAGTTGCATATCCCTTTCATCGCCTAAGCCACTGTTTAGCCATTCTAACAATGTCTCGGGATCTGGATCCGCCATCTGGAATAAAAGACAAAATAAATTAGTTTTATCTCCAAATACAACTAGAAAATAATGCATATAAAATCATCAAGTTTTTATAACAAATATTGAAGTTTATCTTTTTTTGATTAACCATTAACCGATATATTGGTCCAACAACAAATCAAACATTTCTTGGAGATACCGTTAAACAACTGTAATATAAACTAAAAATTATCAAGTCTCTTCTTTAGGCAGCCCATGCATTGTGATACGTCGTGTTGCGGTACATAGATTTTAACAACTGGAACAGTGACGAAAAAAATGGGATAGATCTCTATAGAATTAGATAGATTTATATCCGATGGTGTTATCCGTTTTTTGGGATAATTCAATGTTCATCTAGAATTTCTTTATACCTCTTATAAAAATAGATACATAAAATGTATCAAAAATTCGTAGTTGTTATTCTATAAAATAGGTAAAAAATGGTATCAATTGCACTATTTCATGATACTTCCTTGCACGAGCAAAAACCCGATATTTATTTTGAGACTTGCATCAAACCAAATCTACATATTGACACATGTATGTACGTATCGCAACATGTATTTAGAATGTAAAGTCCCGATTACACATACAATACATACGTCAAACAACCAATTGACCTTCCTTGACACAGCTGTTTCAGGTAACAGACAAATAAAATGATTCGATGATAAATATATCAAGATTAAAAAATTTCTCCTTATTTTATATACTAGATTGAAGGTCGGTAAATTTTTGTTGTTTATTATTATTGTCTGTTCATAAGTACATCAACCTACACCTGATGCGTCATTTTACATTCTAAACACAAAAATATGGAATTATTAAAAAAAAAAATTAAAAATAAAATCAAAAATAAGGAAGTCCAGCAAAAATTTTTCCATGAATCAACCAATTTTACTACATGTACGTATGTATATTCAAGAAATTTATAATATTATACTATACTATATAAAATTTTAATAATAATAATAATAATAACACGCAATTTCTGGCCAACGATCAAAACTAAAAATTTATTTATAAAAATAGATTATAGGAAAAAATATCACTGCAATATCTCTCAATCATTATAATACTTGACAGAAACTGCGTCGATTTTTGATGACTACTTTTCTAATAAAATCAAAAAAATATATATATAATCACGTGTATGTGTAAAATAATACTACTAATCATAATTATTAAAATAATTCAATTACTTTCACAATTTGTACAATTTCTTTTTATTATCATTAGTTTTTCAAACTTTCACTTTGACAGTATAACAAATCACGACTATATGTATTTTATACGCTCCAACAATTACGTAAACATGAGAAGAATTCAACAAGAAGGAAATTTTCCAACACCTAAAAAGCAACAAAAAATAACAAGATTTGTTTTATTCAAATATTATTATTGTTGTTCATAAGCGAATAATGTTGGAATTAAAACATAAATCGATACAAAACACACCGCAATAATATTATTGATTAGATTTTATGTTGGATATTATACGTTTTCATGTGTCAACTACATATAGATTTATACTACACATACATAATCAATTTACAATAATGTAGTATTAGATTGGAATTATTAGAAATACATTTTAATACAAAATATTGAATTCGATTTAATTGTAATTAAATTATGTAGTGATTATCAGAGGCAGTTTATTTAAAATCAAATACCTAAATTTAAATTTTAATTATTTTCCAATTATCCCCCATCGATTCATAAGTAAATATTTCTGCAATAATACACGACTGTGTTATAACTTTTACTCAGAACAATGTAATTTATAATACAGTTTCAATTAAATTTTAAAATTAAAGATTTATATCTTATATTTTAGGAATTCATAAATTAGAATTAAATTTATGGATCTATGTTTATGTATGTATATAGAACAAAAAAAAAAGAAAAAACGAAACTTGTAACTGAAATATCTGAAAAAAAACAAATTAGAATTGAGAATCTCAGTTAATTAACGTTTTATTGTTCAGTAATTGAATGCAGTCAACAGATCCATATGAACTGAAACTAAGCAAGAACTGTGTAACAAACATTCATTTAAATTTCTGCAGATAATTAATGCAGCGTTTATAATAATAATACGTTAATGAACAAGTACTCTTATTGCAACATACCTATATCTGCCTTGTAAATATTACAAATATGACTTCTTTTGTGAAAAAAAAATGGCTTGATAAGGTACAAAAGCATGGGTTCTTCTTTTTTATAAATATCTTATCGATAAGAAGTTGAATTTAATGTTGTTACAAAAAATTACCTTACCAACAAATTCAACAATAAAAGAAATTGGCACCTTCAATGTTTTATGATGGATCAATTTTTATGTAATTAATAAATATGGTAAAGACCTAGTTATTTGTAAAATGTTTCAATCGATAATTCATTGATAATACAAAAGAAGCAAATATTCTAGTCTTATAAAATAAAATAGGTAAATTAAAAAATACTACTAAAACCTGCACAATTTCTACATTTTACTATCAACCTATATAGTATACAAGTAAATAATAAATAAATTTTATAATAAAATAAATAAGCAGCATTTGTGTACAATTGAAAGCATGATTATAAGAGCCTTGGTAACAACACAAATAAAAAAAAATATTTCCCCCATGAGAATTACCAACATTCATTACAATTGCAATAATAGATCTAATAATTATAAAATATATTATACTGGATTGTTTATAATAAAATTGCAACTAATAGAAGATAATCTTTGAAATTTTTTACCTAGATGCAAATATAGAAAATAGATATAACTTGAAAAAATTAATAGCTTCAACATATAAATTCAATAATAAAATTCATGCACTCATTACAAGATTATTGACCGTAAAAATAACCTTCTAGTATATAAAAATCTCTGTATCAATTAATTCAAAATTTGTTGGACAATGTCACAACTAACACTATGAATAAAGTATTAAAAGACAGAAAGGTTACCTACAGAGTTCATTGTACAAACTATACATGTATATTGTACTATGTATACATAGTAGGAGTATATAATATAATGTGATCAAACGTTCCAATTTCGTAACATTTTTAAACGTCTCTCTGACTTGTGTGTTCGACTTGATGATAGCAAAATATCGTTGAACCGCGTTGTGAATATACCTTGTTGTTGTGGTGAAAAGTAGACTAAGGCACCGTTGTACAAAAGGAAAGATGGTAGAAGAAACAAAAAAAAACACAACACTATAAAGCAAATGAACTACTCAGTTTAAAAGCTTTTATAATTGAATTTTTATAGAATAAAATCCATCCTCACATACGTAAATAGAATTGGTCGATGATCATATTAACCTTTCGCATATTTGTTACTAAAATGTATTCTACATGGTGCAACTTTATCTTTTATTAACTAGAGCTCTATTTTACCTAATGACATAACGCTGATGAAGCTTAAGCTTAACCTTTTTTGTGCACACCACTGAAAGTGTCCCTTAAATGGCCATAAAACATATAGGGGATGATCATTATGTAATGGTTATTAGCCAAATTTCACGTAATAAAGCTAAACATCTAGGCCTGTTTCAGATAAAATAATGAACGGACATATGTATTTATTAATTTTCAGTGGTGGATGCAGGTGGTATTTGTGGGCCCGAAACTTATGTCCTGAGGGGGGTGGATTGTACTACCAGGGAGTCCCCTTTAGCTCGGGGCCCTAAAACTTGAGCTTCATTGATATTATTTTTTTAAACAAAGAGTTTTGCATGTTACGTTGCCGTGAGAATGTAGCCTTAAAATGTCAGACGAAACAATAGAGAGAAGACGACTATCATCAGCTGTTCCAGGTGTTAAACACAAATAAAAAGGAAATAATTAGTTATTCCTTGCTAGTTTCCTTTTCCTTAGTTCTTTTTATTAATGATTAAATTTTGCGTTTTAGCGCAATTGTCAATTATTAATTACTATTATTACCTTTGGTCCTTTGATGATTCGTCCTTTGTAAAATCGCCACACTTACAGGGCTCGAGCTCCAATTATCCTGGAAAATACACCAAATTTTGAAAATTCCCTCAAAAACCAACTACAACCAATCAACAGAGAAACAAAAGAACAATCATGGCACACTATATGTATTTTAATTAACAAAAAGAAAAACAAAACACTACGATTATACACAGGCGACTAAGAATAATATTAAATCTAGAATATTCATATTACACACACACATACACAGTAAAATGCACGTGAGTTGTGCTGACAAAGAATTTTGGACGCAGCAGGAACACTTTTTATACAACATACACATATACACGCCAAAAATTGAAAAGTAGGGATTTCTTAAATGAATATCATGATCACACAATCACAATTTATAAAGATAGTAAAAATAAAAGACGGAAAAACAAGGGGGAAAGAAAAATTGATCATTACCTTGTTAAATGATTTTTACATTATCATTGTATACAATTATCACTAGTGTATCGTAAAATGAATGTTTTTTAGGATAAACTAGAAAAAAATTGGAAAAGAAAAATAAATAAAATTTCACAACATTCACCTAACGTTACGTCGCGACTTCTTTTCACAAAATGTCAAGTTAATCGTCGATGCTGGTGGCGGCCTCTATCTCGCCAAAATTAGCGCGCCAAATTCAAAATTTGCAAGTAACCTAACCTCAAATGACGATCTAACAGTTATTTTTCTAATTTTCGTGACTTATTTCGATAATCGGATGTAAAGTAAAAGTTGAAGAAATTTAATTGACGTTGTTTTAGTTAAATACATGCCATTATACTATTTTAGTGGTTTATTTCAAAAAACTTGTAAATTTCAGCACGTTTTTTAATTCATCATAGCTGGTTATGATGCCGACACAAGTCTGGGGATGGTGCGCAAAAAGAACGCACACGCACTACAAGCACGACTTCAGCATAAATGTTACGGAAATACGATGCTCATGCAAAATAAAGATAACAGCTACCTATAAATATGTATTATATGTACCATCATTTGCAGATGTTTCCAAATTCAGTAAATGAATAGTGGTGGATTACATTCATCAGCTTGATAGACAATGGTCTATGTCACATATATGGAAAATTGCCGCCTCCTATATTCGAAGTCAACACTCTGGAAATGACGTCACATACGATCGTTACTGATTCCATCAAAATCGTGTTGCATTTAAGAACGCGCTCTATTTACTCATGTTTGATTAGTGCCATCTATTAGTTTTAGTAGTAAATAAAAATTGCGGTAAATTCAAAATAGTTTCACAAGTAATCAAGTTTCTTTATTTCAAATTTTTTTTCGATTCAATCAAAAATCTGAAATGAACCTAAACGATATTTTAAATACTTTAAAAGTTTCAACAGAATTTGGTCGTTCATTATCAATTGAGGAATCAATAATTTTACATAATTCTCTAATGGTTCTCCAAACTGAGAATCATTTTCGTAAAATCTATTTCTGGGGTCGTATTTATGGTACTACCAATGATTATTACATTGCGTATGGTTATCGTAATGATATCCTACTGGAACGTATCTATTATTACAGTACAAACTGTATAGATTGGGGTTTATTACCATCACCAACTGACTATAGTCAAAAATTAACACCTTTGTGCCATCAATTATTTCATGGTGATCCTGCATTAATATTGAATGTTTCCATTGAAGAAACTACTGATTCGGATTTACCGAAAATTGTTATGAAGAAATTAAAAGAAGAAGATCGTTTATCGACAACAATACATTGGATTAATGATGAAGTCATCAATGTACCACGAGGAGCTGTATTCAAACGTCCTGATGGTGTTCATATAGAAAATCCTAGTTTTGAAGGCTTAAATGATTTGGAGGCAAGAGAAATGAAGAATTTCGTACATTTTCGTATACCAAAACAGAAATGGAACACAAATTTATTGACAAGAGATGATTACAATTATGCAATGGATTTTCTAGATCCTTTAGATATTGATGTACCAGAACGTTGTTGGATTATTAAGTTAACAGAAGGTGATAGTTTAGTTACATTGAAATCGTTATTTTGGCCTGGATTATACTCTTATCACTATTTGAAAACATCTAGATATGGTTGTGTATATTTTGGTAATGGTATAAAATCTCTGGATGTACCATTCCTTATCAGCTCCTTAGAACCGAATTTAGAAGAGCTGCATTAGTTTCACAGTAAATTTTTATTATTTGTTTTCCTTTTAAATAATAATACATTTAGTAAAAACCGAAATATTGTAAATTATAAGCGAGAAAAGGTGACTAATTCTAAAACAGAAGTATAATCCTAAACAAAGCTCCCAAAAAATACTGATATTTCTGTTGTTACATTAAGCCATTAAGTTAACGACAAAATGTTGGTGGTGTTGAAACTTTTTGCTTCTTCCTAGCCCTCATACCATCGAAGAATTCTTTAATATCCTCCTCTCTAACGACTTTCTTCGAATCGACAAATTTCTTTAAATATTCAGCCAAATTCTCTTTTAAATCATTATAACCAGCAATCACTTCAACTAGTTGTACACGATCCATAGATTGCATAGAATTCACTAATTTCTCATCACTACGTTCGATTTTCTCTTTCATATTTGCTTTACCTTTCTCTTCATATAAATGTACAGGATCTTCAGGATCAATTAAAAACATCACTTTCTCATCCTCGTAAATTTTCGTACAATCCATACAACGACATAATTGTTTACGCCACGATATATCTGACCAAAATTTTGTACCAACTGGTGACTTTCCGGTTGGCTTTTTACACTCTTCAGTGACTTCAGTTTCAGGTTTTTCAGTAGTTTCTTCGACTTTTTCGCCCTTGATCCCATCGTAATAGAGAAGGAATTCGTGTTTTGTCACACAAGCAACACAAACCATCTCTTTAAAAGACAATAATTTGTTAGAAAAATCATAAAAATTGATAATTAGAGTTTGGCAATACCTGCAAATGCTCCTGATGGAATATCTGTTCCTAGATGTCTGGAATGATACCAATCTTCGCAAATGATACACTGTATCATCTCATCTGGATGGGCATCTTCAGGATCTGGATATGGTCGATGACACGTACAATAGATACCGCCAAAATTCTGATTATATGTATTCAATTCATTCATATCAGATTTGTTTGGAATCAAATTGCATTTAATACCATTAACAAATTTACTATTACCACAATCACAACGGAAATTTCGTTTCGTATACAATTCCACTAATTCATGTCCATCATGGCAATGATAACTGCATGCTAAACAAATACCAGCACCCTTGTCTGGGTTCTGTTGTGCATCTGGGATGCATGTTAAACATGAATAGAGAGCTTGGCGTTTCAAATAACCCTATTGGAAGAGAAATAAATTTTTAATAATCAATTATAATAATAACTTAAAGACATATTTACATCATTATACGAACAAGATTTATCATTGCAACCGCCTAGGACAGCTGCTGCATCTTCCATCATCTCATTCTCCATATCCAGAATATCGTTCAATGTTAATGTAACAACATCAGAATCTTCATTATTGATTGTTTCATTATTTTCACTGGAACCTTGTTGTTCTGACATTGTTCACTAATATTATTTGATAACAATTAATTTTGATAAGAAAAAAAAATTATTCGAGAAATATCACACTGGCAAGAGTTAAATGACAACGACACGAACGGACCACAATGGCGGGAAAAGTCAATGATAGGGAATTCAATATTGTACAGTTGCAAGCTTGAGGCGGGAAATTTGAATTTTAATATGAAATAGGTGAAAAATTAAACAAAAACTGTCCTCTATAGGACAATAGACGAACTAATTACTAATAGAGATTCAAGGAGACGTTTCATAGATGGCACGGTTTAGCAATTTAGTACGAATCAATCTGTAATGGTGGACATACGTTCAATTTATGAAAATGAATGGGAGCAATTTTTTTTTGGTTTTACTTTATTTTTATATATTTAATACAACTGCAATATTATCTAACAGCTATACTTCAAATAAATTCAAAGGAGTATTCTTTAATAATATAATCATAATAATAATAATAACAACATATGAAATTTAAATAAATACACAAATTTACATTAGTTTACATTATTATATTTCTTTTTTTTTTAATTAATTAATTATTTCTTGTAAAAATCTATCTATTTTGCACATACCGTAATTATAGTACTAGCTTTAGTTAGATAGGTATATGTAGATAATCAGTAATTTATATGGCACGCAATTAACATTAAAGCTTTAAAAGCTCCATTTAAAAAGTTCAATCTCTAGAGCCAATACTATAACGGTAGGTAATTAGAAAATAAAATAAAATAAATTAAAGACCTTTATCACAAATCAAAAAAAAAATGTGTTTTCAGCTAATAGTATAATGTGTTGTTTATCTAATATGTGTGTTTATCATACAAATACAAAGTAGTTTTGTATCAAAAATTTTATTCAATCATCAGATAAGCTATATGAGATCAAAATTGACGAACAGTCTTTTGCTAAAATTTGTTATTAATTTTTTTTTCTTCTTTTGTTAAAAAAAGTTCAGTTTTGATCCCTTCAAGTTCATCAAGATATGCAACAAGAAAATTATGTTAATCATAATCATAATGAAATCCTGAAAATAGTGCAGACGACTAGTTTCTTATAAAATACGAAAATTATAGATTTTTTTGTAAGTTTTGGTAAAAAATTTGACACATTATTTTTACGCGTATACAGACCGATACTGTTTCGTTGATAATGTTGATAAGAAAACATTATTGTTATACATAATTATAGTTTCTATAGGTATGTGTATAGAATAGGCATTATTACTAATATATCAATATATAAAGCCGACAATTCGGTGGAAAAATACAGTTCAAATATATAATTAATTAATTAATGCCAATTGAAATTCGTGTCATTCAACAATACATTGATAACATGTTATCACAATATGTTCTTATGGATGTATCTATTAGAGACTACGCGCACTACGACGGATCCGGCACGGTAAACTCTCCTAGAACCATTGATTGTACGTTTTCACACACAACGCCAAGGGGGCTGGATGTAGTGTCATCAAATGAAGACTTTCACACGTACCCGGCCCTCTGAAATGCAACCAGGAAAGCCCGACTGCCGGTGATCGAAGGCAATGTTTTCCTTATGAACCTTTTTGCCACGCGTCGGGCCATCTCGGTTCTGATAGTGATAGAGATTTGTGCGTTAAATTGGTTAACGGGGCCGGCAATGCCGGTGTGTGGAAACGTAAGAAAAGTGCCATCGTAGTGTGCGTACACTCTTATAGTTCGATAACAAGCGAAATTTTATAACGAATTCAACAGAGAGCGTTACACATTGAAGTCTTTAAAATTACGGATTATGGAAGATAGTCGAGTGGTACATACATACAAGTTTTATTATATCTAATGTATGATTGTTCTTTGGAGAATTTTATGGTTCTTTTCATTATTGTTGGAAATTCAGCATTTTCCTGAGATGCATTACAACAAAGTAGTCGCGAAAATAATAGTTTCGTTGTAAATATGAAAATATTAAGGTGTGCACAAATCGACAAACAATCACTGGAATCGCCTCCAGACTGCTCGTGCTGCAAGTGACTCTTCCTCGATTTGTACACTACTTTAGAATATAAAGTCTTAAAAATGAGCTTCAGGTGGATCTTCAATATATTTACATGTGAATGGATTTAAAAACCACGAACAAAACGATTTTTCATGTTTATGTTTACATTTACCTCTTCTATTGCCATGCTGCAACGTATGCGTTAATCTTCGACTACCTTCCGAATCAATACTAGAACTTTCACTATCTCTAACTACACTATCATAACCACTTTCAGCACGACGACTGATTGCAGCTGGACTATGTTTCGATGTTCTTGGTGTTGAATCATGTCCACTGTCATAACCTTCTGATTTCTGTGATAATTTAATTGCTGTTACACCAGATTCTATATTAAGTATACCGCGATTTAAACGTTCATTCGATGGAAGACTATTTGGTGGTGGTAGTGATGGTGGTTGTGGTGCTGGCGGTGGTGGTGGTGGTGCTGATAGTGATGGTGATGGTTGTGAGACTATTGTTTCCTTTAGAAAATTTCTACCATTACCACTACAGTTACGTGACGATGATGATGTTGAGGCTTGTAATACCCTGGTTTCTTCACCTAAATTCGGATTTGACGCGCCATCAGGATGACGCAAATAAGCTAATGAACGGTCAATACCATAATTATGACAATAACGTTGAAATCTACCACTTAAGTTTGGTTTTTTTGATAAATCTTGTGTACTACTTGATAAATACAAGTCAAACCAAGTATTTGTCGGTTTTGACATGTTTATTTTACAATTCTCACAAAATTTCTCCTGTATATAAGCTGGTTCACTGTAAATACTCCCATTGTCTGGATAATTGTAATGATTATGATCGTAATAATTGAAATAAGTACCACCTCCAGTGCCTGTCATTTCATCAGTGAATGATCCACTTCTTTTAAGTTGATTATCTGGTTTCTTAGTGAAACTTTCCAAATTTGTAACTTGAGCTTTAGCCAAACGATTCGTATAGAGTTGATGAAGTCTTGCTAATTGATCCCACTTTTTTCGATCAGTTTCATCGAAATTTCCATTATTTATCAATTCTGAATTATCAGGATCTTCATAATCATCATTACAATCATCATTATAACGAAAATCATATTTATGTCTAGGTAATATCCGTTCTAGATCTGTATAGATTGATAAGGAATCAGTGAATGTTGATACAACTGTTAGGTTTTCCTGACTTAAAATTCGTAAAGGATGATCCAATGGATTCTCCTGATCGACTTCTGGTAGAGGATTTTCAGCATAACCCATACAAAGAGCAATATCTTCTTCAGTTACTTGTAAACAACAATCTTGTGTAGGTACTGGTTCTAAAGGTTCTTCGACTTCGATAATTTCAAGAATTTCATCATCGCTGGCTTGATGTTCATCATCGTCATCATCATCATCATAATTCGATTGAGTATTATTGTATTCGGCATTGGATAAAGCTCGTTCTTTCAATAACATATCCAGACTCTCTAAACTAACTTCTCGACTACTTAATGGCTGTATTAATGGAAGAGCTGGTGGAATTTCGACTGTTTCATCTTCATCTTCTTCCTGGATATCATCAGTGTCTGGTGGTGTTTTGCATTCTTCAATTACGTTATTTTTAACAGCTGGTAGTTTTAATCCAGTTCGAATGGTTGATTCTTCGACAATTTCATGTTTCTTTGTTGTATCTAAAGGCTTCTGAACTATTTGGTCACAAGTTTTAAATTGTGTTAATTCGATTTCTTTCTTTTTAGGATAAGTAAATTTGGTTTTTTGTATTTGTGATGTTTGATGTTCTACCCATTTTCGTATCATATTCTTCTTATGACTATCCATATATCCATATCCTTGTAGTTCACTCTGCATTGGTCCATCAATCCATGTTTCACGTTTCTTAATATTGCACGGTTCCTTGCTTAAATGACGAGCTTCTGCAACTTTTGATTTCGATATTCTTGGTCCATCAATCCATTGTTCATCACTTGTTGCTCCACCAGTAACTGATTTTTTTGGTGTAATTTGACGGCTTGGTGATGATTTTGGTGATTTTGTATTTGTTTGGCACGAAGTTTTACTGATTGGACGATGATTGACTGTTGTCATTGTAGTAGGAACTTTTGGACGTTGTTCCACACTGGAACCTCTTAGAATTTTGCTCATTGAACAACGATTGTCACCGGAATTTAAACTAGGTATGTAAACAGGAGGATGTTCACCATCAGTAGCATCATCAAGCGCTGGGCCAACATAAATCACAGTATCAGCAGACAAATCACTACTAGATGGATCTGGTTCACTACTAGTGCCTGTTGTCCGACTAGGTTCATCACCGGAACTACCTCCTGATCCAGTTCCGGCTGATACGAATTTTATTCGTTTCCGACGCATTCGATGTATTCTTGATGCTAGTTGCACCGTTGTTAAAGTATCAACATAGTTTTGAACGTGCGGTGAAACATGTGCAATCATAGCAGCATGACAAGTTAACGATCCTAAACAATCTTTCAATAAATGGGTTAATTTATGTTCTTTATAAGGTAGATGCTTTTGTCCATTGAAAATGGCTAACAAAATATTTCCCACACCGGATAATGGGATGCCTCCACTAGCTTTGCCACGTTCCGAATTCCCTAAATCGATGAGATGGAGACGACTTCGGCCGCCGGCAACTGGAACAATTTTTTACAGTTTCAGCGATAAAAACCTTAAGTTTTCCAAGGGATATGCTGATAAGAAATCCAATTATCATAAATTTTACAGTTTTAACTTGGAGAATAAGATGAGAAACAAGAAAAAAACACACATACATATAAAAAGAGATACTAACCTCCGCCTTTACCACCGGCGACACTATATTGGTACACGTGTAACGTGAAAAGTAAATGTGAATCACGACTATCTTCACGTGTTGTTGGTAATGTGCGCGACTCTAGAGCAGCATCCAGATAATGTGCCGCCCGTTCAGCTGTCGGTACCCGCAGTTCACAATGAGGCGGCTGATTGCCAAATAGTGGATCTTCTCGCAGGTAGACACCCGGGGATTGTTCTGAATCTGAAAACAGATAGGGAGGCGAATAGTGCCAATTTAGTCAGTAAACAGATTCTATAAATAGTTTTTGGATGGAATAAAAAGCAATAACAAACAACATTGCCAATCAATATTATTTGTGGGGAACATGTGAGATTTTTGTTGGAACAAGTGTGTTACAAGTTCTCCCCCTCCTGGAAATCTATCCTGGAGCGAGCTACAAGTTACAAGATATATCTCGAGCTAGATTAAACATAAACAAAGGTAAAATGATGTATGAGACATCGTGGTTCATCCACCTATCCATCCATCACTGTGCACCCTCCAAAACCTGAAAGAAACAGGACATGGATACACCATCAACTATACAATAATCCATTAGATTGCTGAAGATATTTAGGGCAAGACACACACAGAAAAAAAAATCAAATTAGATTTTTTTGTTGCGAGCAGTTTTATTAAAATTTCCTGGCATTTAATTCGATTAAATTTCGACAGATTGTGGTCGTCGTTACAAGGAATTAATGCAATTTTGATAAGTTGTAAATTAAACTACGGCACGAATCTCATAAACTTGAAATTAACTGACATTAGATAATAGATAATATTTTGTTGTGTTGTAAGATGGGGGATGGTTGCAAATTTCTGATTTAAATTTAGATATCAATGTTTGTTTGTCATTTTAGTTGTAAAGATGAAATGTGTTATAAACACATCAAATACTGAGTCTTGATGTTTAGCATTATTCAAGAGAGTAGCAGGGCTGGAAAACCAATTATCTTGAAGAGAACGACGATGTAATGGAGAGACAGGACAAGGAGAGAGTAAAAAAAACACGCAATTTTCTATGAATATCTTAAAAGATTTCAGTTTAAAAAAAAAATTTGAAAAAAAACATCATCTTCTCCAATGACGAGAACAGTGACTTCGACATACAGACAGATCTGTAGTTCGAATTCTTATTAGTTAGGGTTAGTTGGAAGAGGGGGATGTTCCAAAGATGTTCAAGCCTATTGTAGAACATGTGCACAGATGTGTTTTATAGCAGGCGCGTGCCGCTCGAGAAAAACTTGCTGATTAAAATCTCGCACTATAAAACAAAATCATTGCAGGCAGCAAAAAAAATCTATATATGTAGGGAACTCACCATTTGCGTAAATTGCTAGAAGGTCTTTCATTTGATTAGTTGGACCACATACTTCAACCGCTGACACTCGTACTGAAAATCTAGCACCAGTCTTCTGTTTCTGTTCATTGATACCTTTGAACAGCCACGATATTGCACATGGGATTATTCCTAAGGTGTTGGCGTTTTCTGGAGTTCCCAGCATCGTGTACGACTTGCCTGGAATAAAATCAGGACATAAAGATTTGTTTCTTAATTGAAAAAGAACTTTATTTGGAAAATACAAAAAGTTGACGGTATATGAGTTAAAATGAGCTTCCAACTAGGTATATTTCTTAACCGTATATAGGAAAAGTTTTAATAAATAAATTGTATGTCTTGTATACCCAGAACGAAAAGTTAACGTTGTAGATTGAAGAGGGATAGAAAGCTTTTTAATCGGGAACAAGTTGCCGTCTTTAATTTCGGACTAATTAAGTGCAAACAGTACACCGAAGAAAGATTGATTTTCCTTCTATTATACCTCCGATTTATTAATTACAAGACTAACAACAGAAATGTGGTGCAGCATAAGGGGGAAACGAAGGAAAAAAATGAAAAACTGAGACCCAGATTGTGTCAAGACTTATTATTTTAGATTAAACAAAGTAGTTGTAATTAATAAAGTCAAGTAATAATAAGTCAAGATAAAGGCAAGAAACAGATGAGACAAGTTTATAACAGAAATTTTGGCGCCTTTTTTCATTCTCTTGTACTGAGTTTATATGAAAATTATTAATGATCAACACCCTTCATAGGGTGATTGTATATGTCGAGTTTTAATATAATTAATGATATATATATTGAGAGTGGCTAACATTTATTTTTGACTTAAAACATGTCTATATTTGGTTTTGGTATAGTTGATGACTACATTTGACTGGATGATAGTACCCGAGGGTATCGTTATCCTACACATTCTCGCTCAGATATTTAATGTTTAGAATTTACAAGCATTGCTCTCTATCTATCTCTTTCTATCTATTGTGTATTTAGTAACAATTGCACTACCTGTCATATCTGTCCTGTACACAAAATATCCTAGTGAAACTGACAAATTAAAACAGTTCGTGTGATGTGGAACTTGGAATCTAAAGGGGGCGATGAAGCATATGAATACAATGACTAGAATAATTACTTTACATCTGAAGACAGACAGACAAACAATAAAAAATAACACAAAAATGGAAGGAGAAAAATAACGAGTGAAGAAAAATTGGTTTTGTTAAACAGATCTATCAACGATGTCTGATGATTAGAACTTTAAATATTGATTTTAACTTCTTTCTAAAAATATTCAAAATTTCCCAAGTTTGAAAGGTAAATGTATATTATAACTGGATGCAGTTCACAGGTAGTAACCAGATTTAAATGGGAATAGGGAGAAGTTTATTCCCTCTCTTATGCTACTCAGGATAACAGTACTGGATGTAATAACCCATTTCCATGCAAACGTATCCCGTAAAATTCCTTAAAGACTAGAAAGACAACGAACAGGAGAGAAAGATACCATCTTTCAATTCTTAAAACAAGTCAGAACACAGAAGTGTCATGTCACATTTAAGATTATCTATACCACAATGTATTTTTTGATATTTATTAAATTTCATGTAGTTATATGTTCGATATCAGGATAATTATAAAATGAAACTCTTGTTAGATCTGATGATATCAGCAGGAATACGATCAGTTGGGGGTTTTTGCAAATATCCGTAATCCTATAATGTTGATATCTTGCTTTATATAGAAGAGATATTTATTCAGTAGAGGATTAAGGGGGTGAATTTTATCAGTCCCTAACAAAAATACCACGATCCAATATATTGCATTTTGTATGCATATACTGGTTTTTTTACGCCGTGTACAGGAAATTTCCATCAAATTGCAAATTTTTGGCGAGGCATTGTTCGTTTGGAATTCATGACGTGTTAGAACAGAGCTGTATTATCATTGGAAGGTTAAATTTATTTCCACACAATCAAAAATCTCGACTATCTACTGTATCGATCTGTTATTTAAGGATTAAAAAATTATTATTAGAAAGAAACTTATGGAAAAATTGACAATTTCTCAATTAACTGAAAGTGAAGGAATTTTGGTTGGTATCAAACATGAGAATGTGTCTGTGTGTGTGTGTGTGTGAGAGAGAGTATTCAGGTCTTTATTGAGTGTTCGTCTTGGGGAAAAGAAATGTATTAGGGATAATTGAAAGGAAATAGTCCTGAAGGGTTTATCCTTCGGGCCAACATCAATAATAGATGAAGTACTTACCGAGTCCGGCGTGGCCAAAACAGAAGAGGCAGCCGTCATTGCCATTGATAACAGCATGGATGACATCGGTCAGTGCGCTTGAACACACCTCCGTCTGAAATGATGATTGATTGGAGTATTGAGAGAAAAAAAACACATAAGCCTTAACAACTATTTCCAACCCCCATCCTTTTCGATAATAAATAAAACTGATGATTTTATGTACTTGGTGGCTTCAAGTGGCCCGCAAAGAGAATAGTAAAGTTGTTTCCACTGAAAAGAAATCTTGAATCTTAAAAAGATTGAACACGACTTTTACATTTATGTCCCCCTGCAGTTTGATTGGTTCTCGAGCGCATTGCGGAGAAAGATATAAAACCGAGGGGTATATTGCGACGCCACTACCACCACCAACACTACTACCGCCACCAGCACTGCCGCCCGATAAATTCCACTGCAATCACGTTAATTTCACAAAATTGGTGCAATCCATCTATTTGAATACAGAACAACAACAAAAAAAAAGAACGAAAAAAACAAAGACAGAAAAGGTTTTTTTTCTGGTTACATTACCTGAGAATCATCCTGGGAGAAGATTGCATCAAATGCAAACATTTTCGGTGCTGCTACACCGACTCGACGGTCCTCAGGTGCAGTGAAACTTCCGCATGTCGATGGATCAATCAAGTTGACTTGCTTTTTCCGTTTATCCAAACTAAAGAAGCTATTCGAACATTCCACACCCGCCCGTAATGATGGATTTGAAACTCTCAACATGACTTTCACCTGAAATCACAAAATTTACATTTTCAATCTTCGAATCAATATTTCATCCAAAATAAGCATTATACATTGATTGATTATAAATTCAAATTTACAGTAGTAGGCTCAATAGGTTATTTTTGTTATCAAAAGAATGTAAAGGCGGTTGATGTCCTAAATCTGAGAAATTTGTAGCGAATTCAATTAGAGGAAAGCTTTGTTGGGTTGGAAAATGTGACACGTGTGGCTGTTTACGTTTTTATGTCTATCTTGCATTTAATAGAATGTACAGAATACGTATTGCCTCGTATACAATCATTTGGTTTTAGCTTGAAACTATGAACTGTGCGCCCCATAAAACCTAAGTAATAAAATTTAATGCTTCATTTGCTTATCATAAACTCTCTTTCATTTTTACTATAGTATTGAATTTCGATTCGCTGAAATAACGACTTGACTAAAGGAACAACAATGGAATAAAAATTTGGATTTTTTTCTTCCATAGATAACAAAAAACTGTTTTTTCTTTTTTAAATCACTTTAGTAATGAAAAATGGTACATATTTAATTCACATGTCATTCCTGTACCGTTGGTAAAATGTATAGAAGAAACTTTTCCAGTTCCATTTTAATTATTACCTAGTCTTTTCAATGTTGCATAATTAAATGTGCCCCCCGTTTTCCATTTCTTAACCGGATCGTCGCCAACAAATCCCCTGACTTTCACTTTTCCATTCCATCTATCTGTCTCATTTACATGAAGCATGAATATAAATAGATACTTTAAGTAAAATTTAACAAACGCCAACATTTGTTGCACTTGTGTTTCAAACGATTAAACTTGGCTTGTGATCTTTAACATCACCTGCAGCCCAGAAATTGTCAAAGAACACAACACAATGAGCTACTAAAGCAAAGTCTAAATCTATCTCACTATACCTATATATATACGGGATATGGCAGATGACACGGCTTTTATCAGTAATATCTGCAAGATGTCGGTAACAATGTCGAGTGACGAGAAAGAGAGAGAATTGCGGCGGGCTGTAAGCGAAGAGACATCATGGTTTGGGTTAAAATGCGCGACTGTCACACGTTATTTGAACAAGACTCCTTCATGAAGATGCTGAAGATGAGACCGTATAATTTCTAACAATAACTTTGCAAGTAGTTTTGACAAGCTGCCTTGAAACTGGTGATTTGCACGTAACTATTTAATGAGTTGATGTCTCTTATTCCATCTGACATCAAAACATATAACAAAAATCGCAACATAAGGAGAAATTCGGATAAAATACGATCGAACTGGCTGCTGTTCTTCCTTCAATTTCAAATAACATAGTCAAGAATCTCGTTATAGTCGTCGTCCTATCAAGATTTTCAATCAAGAGCATAGATGGAAATCCACGATCAAGATCATGATTCGATTGTGATGACCATTCCAGCGTCTTTTGTATAGAAATTGGTGAATGATGCGCTGAATGCTTTGTATTGTTATTCCCTTAAAACCGTTTAAAGAAAATCTCGTCCATCTATGACTTAATTCAATTCCAATCGTAATCAAATAATAATGGAAAAAATTCATCACCAGTTTTACTGGCTGCTCGTGGAGTGATTTATTGTTTTATGCAATTAAATACAAGTTGCTATTTTAGCTTTCTCAACAATGATTTATTGAGTTGAGTGGCGCTGTTCAACTTTACTTACATGTCGTAGGCTTATTGCCAAAGTTGTGAATTATAACTCGAAAAGTCGTCGGAGTTGAGTTTTTTTATCACACCATTTACGACGATTTTGGCGACGAATGGCATTTTTAACACGTTTACTGTCAGTTTAGAAAAATACAGGCACACTTAAGGAAATTCTCATAGATTTTCCCCGATCGCTGTTTCATCCACCGGCTAGACTGTACCACAAATATTTAATTTACTTGGAAAAACAAGATAAACTATTGTAACAGAGAAGTACGGAAAGAATGCAAAGGGAAATTTATTATTAGTATTATTTTTTTTAAACTACCCTGTATATTTTCGTTGGTTGACATCGGGAAAATCTGTTTGTAAATTTATGCATTCTAAGAAAATCGTTTTAGTGTGGGTGCGTTGTTTCCGGAGGCTTCATGTGAAGCCGTCTAGTTTTCAGTTGGAGAAAGCGATTGGTACGAAAATTCCTGCTGGTGCAGTTTGAATGCGAATTGGATTAGATTTAGAACAGGCAGTAAAAGAGGTGGAATAAAATAAAGCAGTTCGTAACGCCTAAAGCGGATTAGACGGCCAAGTAAAGCTTTCTCCTTCGTCGTCTTCATCTATTACTTTCGAAAAGTTTGTGGTTTTGTCAAAAATTTTATTTGAAAATCACGATTTATCTGATAAATTCAAGTAAGGATTTTATGATGGCAGTTAAAGTAAAATATCTTCTAGCTAGGTATGTTGGAGTTGGAGATGAAAATTATGTCTTGTCTCTCTGAATCGATACGTTTTGTCTGTCAGTGTGTACGTGTACGTACATACATAGATATTTGTGCGTGTGTAGTGTAGGTGAGTGAGAGCTTCGTCGTTTGAAATTTGTGCAAATGACGGGTCCATAAAATGTTTACAACTGCGACTTTATATAGATTGAATCGTTCCCGCAGGGCCCTACGCACAAACGAAGGTGATTTGAATATTTTAATTGCACTGTGTTCAACCAAGGAAGAGACTTGGCTTGGAATAAAAAGGGGTATCATTTAGGCACAGGGTGCTACAAGATATGGCAATAAAACTTTTAAAGCCCATTAACAGACAGTTGAATATATTGAAAAACATTGCACTGGTTCTTTTTTTCCGTTGGTATGTTGTCTGTTGGTCGTCGGTTATTATACTCAACGATAAAGAAAATCTCATTTTCGTTGAATCGAGGATGGGACACACATATCTCCAACAGTAAAACGAGTAAAACTTCCACTTTGCCACTTATAATAATTTTCGGTCTTGGTCGTAAAACCTGGTTTTATTGCTCACTTATTCTCATATCTTGATTGCGGATTTTTATGATGTATTTAAAAAATATTCAATAGAATTTTGTAATGTGTGTGTTTCATTCTATAGATAGGTAGTTTCATTTAATATCGGAGATAGTATAATGCTTGAAACTTAACTAAATAGTTAGTTAAAGTATCAGGAGGATGTGATTCTCGCCCTGTTTCCTGTCAAGATAACTGTAATAAATCCATCACTCCCTAAAAGGGTGGCGACGAGATATCTCAGATTGGCTGATTTGCAAACAAATCACCCGATATCACCCTAATACCATCTAAATCTCGAGTAAAAACGGCATTTTCCAACGACTTTCTCCTTTTCAGTCATAACTATCTGAATAGAAATAACATTTACAGTTGACTTTGTAGTCTTAACAATAACTAGAGCAACAGATGGTAGGTGGCCATTTGCCAAAAAACAAACTAATACTAACACAAACTTTGGTGAAAAAGACTGTAAATACATACGCGTTTTACTATAGATAGTGCTATACACGACTAATGATAAATGCATTTGTGTCTGCATTTCGGTTTGGCAAATATATATGGCATATTCTGCCACTCCATTTCATATGTTTTGTGAGTAATCGTTGTTCCTAGTGCTGAGAATTCAGATTTTTCCTATAAATATTTTCAATCGTATCTAGTCAAACGGTTACAATGCAATCGAAATGTAATAAATATTCTCGACTGAATTACATGGAATCGTCGTTCCGTTCAGGACTATAAAACAACCCTACCAGAAATCAATGCATAAAGTATGCGGAACATATGCAGCATTTCATCTAGTCAGCCTCTCCTCCACCACCACCATCACCAACATATATTGTAAAAACATATTAAAAAGGGGGCCATACGGAATTTGATCATCAATAATTCAGTTGATATTATCATTGTCCTGTTCAAATGTATCATTTTTTTACGTTATTCACCTGAAAAACATGTGTTTTTTTTTTGGTTAGAAGAGTTTTTCAAATAAGTTTCGAGGATAAGGGTCTCGTTACTGCCGTCACCACTACCATTACGATCAAAACAGAACCCTTTTTGGTCTTGTTCCCAAAGAGAGAACACACAAATGTAAATAGACCGAGTTACAATGGACTATTCTACCCTCATCTAAACAATGTTGTCAGTTTTCCATTGTACTAGCTAATTGAGAATAAGTGTCTAAAATGTAAAACCTTGCGATTAAGGGGGTAAGTAACTGGTGATCAACAACGATTTTCTTCAACTACCATCCCTATTTAAGAGTTTAAGTAGGTATACACACGTACGTAGACGAACACACCAACATAGAAGTTGTAGTCACCCACAATTCTAAAGTAAACCCTCAAGGTAGTTACGAAATTGGCTTAGTCAACCGTGTAATATTTCAATTTGTAGCTTCCATGCAAATTGACAGTGAAATTCGTTCACTAAAATACTAACAAACATCAACGAAAACCTCTAGATCGAAATGATGATGGTGGTGATGATGGTGATGATGATGGAAGTTAACTCCCCAGGCCAGACTGGTTGGCATCTCGAGGGTTCCATCACTCATTAAAGACCGACCACTGTCTGATGCAATTATGAAAACGCGTCAGGGGGAGGGTGAAATGAAATCCTCGAATTTCGCCAGGCCACATAGCAGCAATGGTGGGCATTTTACTAGCACAATTAAATAAAAAGATGCACAGATCTCAAACAGTCTTAAACCAGGCAAAAATTCACGAAAAACATATTATATACAAGTGATTTTGATCAATCTTTTTCTCTTTTTCGATGAAAAGGGAGGCTGAAAGAAGAAAAAGAAAAACGCTTGTGTATGAAATATGACCGAAGCAGCTTGAGGCACGACAATCTGATTGCTGAAACTACTACAGAAGGAAGCGCTGATTTGAAAGATCGATTCCTGCACAGGGAAATTGGGTTTGTAGATTGTTACGATAAACGACAACTCTAGTTTGGATGACATGAACATATCAAGAAGGGCGATGGTGATGATCATCCCCGCAGAAATTCTACGAACCAAACCCCCGATACTAATCATCACAATATTAAAATTCAGTCAACTGCAAATTCACTCAACATTGATATCGGTACATGTTTACATTTCTTTTTTTTAGACGAAAAAAGAAAAATTATTTTCTTCTATATCAGTGACTTATGGAAACCTACCAATACAAATTGGTTCACATACTGCCTTTCTTTTAATAGCAAAAAAATCAATTTTAAGTATGAGAACCTTTCTGAAAATTTTTTTCTTCAGTGTTTCAGTTTTTTAACCGCATGCAGATTAATATGTAAATCAAAGGCACTGGGGGAAACCCCTAGGTGGTGTGTTTTATAATCCCGACAATGTACTACTTGTTACAAATTGAAAATGTCTGCACCACACTAGCCACAATCATAAACTACACTCAGTACTAAACATCCAAAAACCTAAACCACAGACCTAACATATCCTGAAAGCTCTTTAAATAAAAGCTATGAAAAAGAATTGTGAATTAAATAAAATTATTCACAATAGATATGTTCGTTAAGATAATGAAAAACCGACACGATTTTCCGTGTAATTATATTTTTTTCCTCTGCGTGGTTGCATGTGTATTTTGTATTTTGTTTCAGTTAAAAGCGAACGCTTTTCATTGTCTATATTTCCATGAATTCAATTTCCCGAGTAAAATCTACACTTGCTTAATCCTCCTATTATGTCTCATCCCTCAATTTTGTTTGCACATTTCGAAACTCTCGATGAGTTTATAAAATCGTTCCAAACTACAATCAAAGTGTACTTGAAGTTTTCACAAATTGGTCCAACAATTCGCTTACATGCATATCTACGAAAAATATTGACCAATTTAAAAAAAACAAAACAACTGCAGATATGTGCATCATCTTTTAATCTTTCCAGTTGGCTAATTCGCTTTTGAGTAAATTGGCTCGAAAATCCCGGTGCAAGTTTCATATTTTTAACGATTACGGGTTTGCATCATTTTTATGAAACAAGTTTCTTGAAAAGTAATATATTCTCAACGGTATTTAAAGTGGAAAATGTCTACCGGGTTAACATGACGAGTCGAAAAAAAAAGTTGAAAAACCCAATTACGGTAACAAGTTTGTGGGTATTTTCCTCTTGGGCATTTGCCCTTTGATAATGTTTTAACCCTTGCTTTGTTTCCTGAACTCATAAATATTGATTAGACAATTTATGTATGGTAATAAATAAAGTGGCAGCATTTTTTCGAAAAAAAAAAGCAGCATCCCTTCTACTGTTTCTCTCTCTCTCTCTCTCTCTCTCTCTCATCCGAATCATAATTTATTAATTTATGAATTTTTCAACAGGAAAAAATTGAAATTTGATTGTCATATGCGGGCTTATTGCCCGTCTGTTATAATTGAAGATTAAGCCCTTTCGGTAAATGGACTAACTCCATTCGAGATTATAGGATTAGCGGTGGTCCCTCTAGCCCAGGACTGCTGTCAATCATTAATATTATTTTACATTCCATTGGCAAAGTTTTCATTATATTACATTCAGGATCGATTTTCCACATAATTCAGTTTTGAAAAACTTTATTTATCAAACAATTTCAATGATGAAATATTTTTGTAAAGTTTTCTCTCCTTTTTCCCAACGTGATGATGTTTCATCTCTTTCACCACACTTTCCAACCCCTCTCATGTTGTAATAATTATCAATGATACCCTAGAGAGGCCGGTGGATGCTGTTACCTCTGCTATAGTGTTAGTTACTGATACCGACTGGCCATAACGGTATTAAGACAGAATTAATAAGTTCGTAAAATGGAAATTTCATGAAGGAACATTCTGAAGGAAGTACACAACACTTTATTATTATATTATTTTTATGTTTATTAGTTAAGAGGCAAGTTTCTATAAAAACTGCAACTAGGTCAATGACTTTTTTATGGTAAATAGTAATTGATAATTTAATTAGTTTTCGTTTTTCAAAGATCTATGTTCTATTATCACGTACCTAGAACAAAGACAAACCGATCTATCCAGTAGCGCAACAACTGGGGAAAATAAGTCCGGGAAGTTTTTAACGAACCCTGAAACCCATACCAGCAATGATTTTTGATTACTATTACTATTATAGGAGTCAACAGCACACATTGTTGAATATTTAAAGACTTTTGAGAACCAGTAGTGCAACTGAGGGCGGGACTACTAAAGTAGTATAAGGGTTAACACTATAAAAACTATAAAACTGTACATTAGCTGAATCAATTTGCACCCTCCTAAGATACATTTTTGATTGTTGAGACTTATAGTTACGCCACTGTGACTATTTGATGATTGTTTTAATATAAAACCGATGAGTTTGGTGCGTTATTCCCGTACGTAAATCTTCACCATTCGCGTGTTGTGCCCATCTAAACTATCCCATCGAGAAAGGTGGAGGTGCGTGGAGTTGACTCGTAAAGAAAAACGATTCACATACCAAAATCAACGAAAGCAATCGGAATAAATATAAAGAAAAATAGCGAAAGAGGTAACAGCAGATAACCCGTCACTTAAAACGGTTTTATTTCATAATATTTGTTATGTATGTAGGTAAGTGTGGTGCAACAAAAATCCACGAATAAATGAAAATTCAACGTTCGTATGGTGGAAATATATAGCGGATTTCATGTTGGAAAACACCTGAGCTCCTCGTCGCTATATCGTACGATTAAAGAATAAGTCAACATTATAAGACAGTAAAGTCAGACTGAAGTAAGATCGTTGTTGTAGTTATGAAATGTTATAGTTGCTAACACGCGAACATCTAATGTTGCAAAATTGAGTAATTTCACTAAAGTTTCTCTTACATTTACATTAAATTTATTCCTCCTTCTGTCTGTATGCTTTGAAAATGCCAAAAAGAAAAAAAAAACGAAATTCCGTCATAAGCTTCTCTCTTGAGAGACTGAATTCTTAAAAAATATATTGACATTTCTTTCCGTCTTTTCAAAACTGCTATTATCTACATTTTTAAACTTGCTACATTAAATTTAATTATTTGAAAGACCAGAATCGGCCCCAGTGTAGAATTAAAAGTATCATAATACTTCTAAGCGGCAACAGTTACTTCTGCAATAGCAACTATAGCGCAGAGGGAAGAAAAAGGCACCAAAGGAATATCATAAAATCATTTTATGAGTTTGCAGCGAAGTGGGTTGGCCGGTATTTTGACTTGGTGGTGTCGGTATAAGAAGAGGGCGATATTCGTCCTTTCATTTGCTCTTTTTCAAATAATCGTCCAGCGTAATGGCACCAGTGACAAGCAAAAGACAAGATATAGGGCAATGTGGACTCATGAAGATACGAGTTACGACTATTACTATATATAAAAAAAAGAAAGAAAAAGAAGAGGGAGCTTGTCATCTTAAGTATTGACGTCGTTTTGGATCTTGCCTTTTACAAGTTGATGGTGATGGTATAACGAATTTGATGTGTCATTGATTTCATACAAGCTACTTTATAAAAATTCATGAGAATCTCTGAACCGTTTTACAAATCGATAATGGTAGAAAGATAGAGGAGAGAAAAGGTCTTTGTGTTAAATTTTGAGTTGATCGAGATTAGACGGTCACCGACAATGTTGTTGTAAGTATAGTAAGGAAACTACATCACCTTTGGTCTCGTTCATAATGATAGAGGGTGGAAGATTACTAAAGGGGTGCTTTGGCTGATATTAAAAGCCACGATAACACCGACAAATCCTGATAAAATGACAATATAAAAAATAAGGATAACTAGAAAAGAAAATATAACAAAATAATACAATTCTGTTGAAAGTTTTGAATTAACTCCTAATCAATTTCAGGTTAATTTCAGCCTTGATAAGAGTCTATAATATTTTACAATTTACTTATAACTGACAAAATATAGTAACGATAAAACTATAATGGAAAAACACCCCCGAAACTATAAGCGGATATTATGAGCAATAAATACGTAAAAACTTGGTTCGTTCTTTTGTCTTTTGCGGAGGGAATATCGGTTTTATGTCGATCCGCACAATATGCCAACAGAATACAAAATCATCTCTAAGACCAAACAATTTCTAAAGAATATTGGAAGAAAGAGGCACAAGGAAAATTGACAAAAATCGACTTTTACTTATATCGAAAAAGAAAAAATTGTAATAATTTAGAACAGGAAATCGATATTAGAAGGGATACATAATTGTTAAATATGTATCAATAGTTAAAAGCTCTGAGGTCGACATATGAACATATACGTATGTTGGAAAACACTTAACGAGAACAGATCGTATAAATATATAAAAACGTTACTAACTGAAAGAAATTAAACGTAAACAGGAATAAGTAAGAAAAAGAGAGAAGATATCACGAAATTCAGGAAAATTCAAACAGACGGGCCAAGCGTGTTCTCTAGGGATTGTTAGGAACGCAAAAAACAACAAAAACAAACAAAACATGATGGAATATTCTTCCCTTTTTCCCTTTCTGTTCTTGTTTCTCTATATCGATATATTTCAATAATATCCCTTTGAACTGAAACAATTAAAGTAAAGTATATTAAAAAGGAATGGTGCGTCATAATTCCAAATAAGTACAATTCAAGTAAAGTACGTACATACTCGTAAAAATAAAACAATGTAAGGAGGCTAATAACAATAAAATGCAACAAAACGAAAAATAGAACGGCAACTTTACGACTATGTACGTATGTATAAGATGTGAGTTTTAAAACGGGTCGTGTTTCTTGTATTCTGTTCGGGACAATTCTTTGGGTCTCATCTGCGAGTCTGTCAAGCTTTCGATTTCGTATTCAAGAAGCGAAGTGGAGTCCAATTATTGGTTCGTCTTCCTTTCTATCTCCTCTGTCTGTCTCTGTTTTACTCATTTATTCATGTTGTATATCGTGTCTTATTCAGCTAACCTTAGAGTCGATCCCTTCACTCAGCCATTGCCAAGAACTGAGCGAAGAGAGATGAGAAAAAAGAGAGATCCCGAGCTTCGACAACTCGTGATGTGGGTACCATTACCAATTCTTTGCTGCTGCTGTTGCTACTGGTGTGGTGTGCTTATACGACGACTGTAGGTGTTGCTGTTGAGTTTCACATAAATTTTTATAAGTCAGAATCAAGTTCTACTCCCGTCATTTTTTCTTTCCATCTTTTTATCTTTGCATATTTACTGAATTCTTACATAATAATCAAAAGTCAAAGTGGAATTTCAAGTTTTTGATATTTTCATGAATAATAAACATTGTAAGATCCCTATAGGTATAGTGACCTTTTGCAATGATTCGATGCTGATATTTTCAGAATAATAAACAAAGAAATTGTAAAAAATCAAGTACGAATCAATGAGATATAATGTTCAATGAAGCCAAACTAAATAGATTGGATGAGGAAAATGTTATCGGTAAAATGAGAAAGAAAGACTTATAGAAATAGTGTAAGAACAGAATCAGTAGATCACAATGATTGCCAATACTCGACCTCTGACCTCGTAAAAAGGGAACAACTGATGCGAACTGACCACGTGTGTCTAGAGCTAATATTAAATCGATGACAATCTAGATGGAGGGATTTACGAAGAAGGAAAACATTCTTCCGTCTTTTTAAAAGAGCACACACAGAAATGCCAGCTCACAAATGTAAAAAAGAAAAGAAAAGAGACAAAAATATATAAAACCTTACGACGACTTTAACTATACAAGTTGTCAGTAAAAAATTAGGGTAGACGTTTTTCACAAGTTATGGATTACACCTAGCCGATTTGACAGGAAGGAGGTCCAGGACCCTCCTTCTTATTCGCACCGTTCTCCCGTTTTTTTGCTTATGCCTATGGAAACTTGGTTTGATATGAGTAATTGGAGGTGGTCCGAAGACGTTCGTTCAAACAGGCACTTGGAAACAAAAAAAAATGCAACTGAAACAAATCTTAAATAAAACAAAAAAATACTACTACTCGTCGATCAAATCTTTCAAAACCTACTTAAGAATGTATGTACAAGAAACAGAACTTTCATAACATATGAACGTGTCGCTTATCATCAACATCATAAATAACACAAAGAATGCTTGTTTGTTATAAAATAAAATGGGGAATTTTTGAAAAAGTTTGAACAAAAAGCCTATCTAACATAATAGATTCACAATATAAATGTGAACAGGACACGACCGGTGTAAGGTATGTATTTAAAAACACACACAAACTTAGCGTGTATATTGTCCATATTAGTTTTTGCTCCTGTAAATGAACTATAACGATATCTCTGTTAAAACTGTAGAGTAAAATATTCTTTTTTTCCATTTGTAAAATATATTTGCAAACAAACTCTAAAACACTGGTATACTACTAAGTTTCCCTTCCATTTTGTTGGCAGAATTTCTACAATCAGATTCCAACAAAACAGCCATTTAATTCATAGCCTTAAGGCTTGAAATGTAGCCGGATCATGGGGACACTTACTTGTCTGAAATAGAATCACCCCCTGGCTATACAACCTATACTGATACTATATGTGTGTGTGTGTGTGTGTTTATGGTGGTGACCACTTTGCGAACATCGGTCCATTTTCATTAAGTGTGTTCCATTATTTCCACCGTTCGAATTTTTTTTTCTATGGTGGTCTATAGTTAGTGCTAGGTGCACCAAAAACAGCGGACATTTATCATATCACGCCAATGTGAATTATAAAATATGATTATGTTTATGTAGAGTTTTGAAGGGATCTTAAGAGAAAGTTTTACGAAACAAAAAAAACAATAATAATAGTAATAATAATACGTTTTTATAGGTATTTTACTATTTGACCGCTATTCTATTATTATGAGTTCATCTATATGATGTGGAAACGTCTGTGTTTATCTTTATTGCCAATATTGATTCTATCCAACACACACCTCACTCACACACAAAATCTATGTTGTTTTCTTTTTCTTTTCTTTTTTGATTTTTCCTTCTTTCTGTCTTGTATCTTGTAGTTAGTTCGACGGGGGGAGGAAAATGATCAGTTTTATTGCAAACGAAAACTACATGTAGGTATATAATATGACAAGGAAGAAAAAGGACAGAATGAAAGTTAGAACTAGTTTATAGAAAAGGTGAAAGAACTTTTCCAGGACTGAATTGTTGGGCAGATGGTGATAATTGATTTTCTCTAGTTCTGGATACCGAAGAGACCTGTGTGGTGTAATCGATCATTTAAACACACTCTCAGATACCTTCAGATCATGGATCACAACTATAGAGTTCCCGTTTTTTGACCACACATTTTTTCCTCTCAGTTTGTAGTCGATTTTAAAGAGACAATATCAAGAAAAAACTGCTCTAGTATGAGGACCTGAGAGAGTTATAAAAAAAAGGATTCACCGTAGTATCTGGTCAGTTGATTGTCGACAAATGTTTACGCTACAAGAAAATCACAATCCAGCACCCAAGTAAATGAACATGAATCCCTTTGTTAATCCTGTCAATCTGATTGAAAACGGCCAATTTACTCCTGACAATACTAGTTCTGATTTGATTTTAACATATTTACAAGCTAATAATTGTGTTTTTAACTGTGTTCGAGATTTTTTTTTATTCTACCATAGAGGAATTTAATAAAATACTATCTATTTTCTTTCAAATTGAATTTGGTCGCAGACATGTTAAATAAAATAGAAATATCATACGCTTGATGTAGTTTGATAGAAGGTCAAGTACGGTATTATTCAATCCTGTTGGATCTCTCTAGCCGGGAGTCTGGATAGATTTGTATTGTATTGCGTGCGTATGTGTGTATGTGAGCTTTGAATGATCTCTCTTTCTTTCACATTACATTCCCTTACCACCAGTCTATATCTCTACTAGTTTAGTTTGAGTTACTGGTCGTTGTCCTCCTGCATACAATACTGTGTGTGTGCAACTTTACTATACCCGGAATCTAGATTATATCGAACCATTTACTTCATGAGTCTAGGCCATTAAAAATATTTGACCTCACTCTATTTGAGTGAGTGTATGTCGTATTTACCGGATTATAGACTTATACTGGCTTCAATCCAAAAACCTTTAAACAGTACCTACATAGAAGTATTGATGGAAGGAACTTTCAGGATTTTCAATAAATTTCATGTAGTAATTTATAAAACCATCTAACCAACAGGATTAATTATTGATTTAGTCTTAAAATGTTATAGGTAGTAATACCTCCTACAATACGTCCATCATATCAAGTTCATAATGCAGACCTTCACATAAACGACCGTGTCATTATAGGATTGTGCATTCTGCGTGACTAATTGTGCCCTGCAATTAACCCCCAGCTTATAAAGGGCTGATCCCGTCTCTCTATATATACTATATATTGTTCTATTATAGTTGAAATACCTAGGCTTCATTGTTACTAAGATTACCATCTAATATTGATACAAAGTTACGACCAATTATATTCTACAAATAATGAAATTTATTACTGCCAACTGTATACCAACGACAAATTATAAAACATATACCTATAGGAACAAAACAGTATTGTTGACGATCATATCAAAAAATAGATCTACATATAAAAGAATAAATCCAGTCAAGGTAATAAATGCCAATTTGTGTATATGTTATATGCAGCATAAATGTACATGCAATTGGTAATTTACAGCACAATTACCACCCTCTGTAACCCATAAATATATCTGGAACAATTTTGATTTATATTCAAATTAATTGCAATTTATCATTTTAACGATTGCCTACTTTATACATATAAATATCAAAGTTTGATCTACACAACAACAATCTATATTAATATGTGTAATTATCGTAATTATACATTAGATTTGAAAGTGAATTTTAATCAACTTATATATTCTATAATTAAGTATAGAACAGAATGAGAGAGAGAGGAAGACAGAATAAACAAATAATTTGCAGTGACAGTTTCACGTATGTATATAATATGTTTAAATATACATAGTTGTAGTAGTCGGATATTGCTACCAAAAGAGCAAAGTATATCCAAATTTAATTACTTTACTCCCCGACAGACGGGACATGGCTTGTTAAATTTTGATAGGAAATTTCTCATTTCCATCTAGTTGAATTATTAATAAATAAATCGAAAATTGTGGAAATGTTTACCAACTTTTCTACCAACACGGTGATCAAGAATGATTTGATTTTTTTTGTAAATTGTGCACACAATCGATATGGAACAAAAACATGCCAATTAGTCCTGCAAGAAAATTGGCGAAATCAAGATTCAAACGCAATATTTATTATTATCATTACTCGTCGATGGATTGTGTTATTTTTCAATCATTCAAATTGACATTTCGAGTAAAATTTGCAAATCCAGACTGACTTTATTGAATGGAAAACCGAATATTTGATAATAAATTCCATTCATTTAATTTGATACACTACTCTGTTACTGTTTATTACCAATAAATTTGAAATATTTCAATTAATTTTTAGGAATCAGGGATAGTACATTTGTTTCTGTGTTTTCCCATCTTCATCATTGATCCGTTCATGTTTCATCCAACCGTAAAACATTCCGAAAACCTCAAAACTGAAACGTAGATTGACATTGAAGGAATGGCGTGTGTTATTTGCAAGTCAGATAGATTTTCGACGATAGTATGTGACACCTCTTCACACACACATACACACGCATATATATCTACACAATATACACAAACACAAACACAAATCTACAATGATACAACCAGAAACTGCCAAAAATTGTGTTACAAGTTGATGGTGGTTGGTGGCTCTGAAAAGAGGACGAAACAAGCCTATTGTTTTATGGAAATTAGATGCCCCGTTTTGAATATATGAATACACGACGAAGTGAATAGGAGAATGAATCTGTTGGTGGCGGTGATGCGAGGTGGTAGTGTAGAAAAGTAAATTGCATGTATTTACACAGGAATATAAACAAATCTAAAATTTAACCCCATAAATTCTAACGTCAAAGAAAAATGCCTCTTATTACTTCAATAATTTTGGAAATTCAATGGTATTATGAATAGAAAGGGTGGTTATATTGTCAATATCATTGTTGAAATGAATGTGGTACTTTATACAGTTGGATATTAAATTAAACTAGAAGGGGTAAAGGGGTAGAATTTTAATAAGACATTATTTAAGTACCTAGTTACTTAATGGGGTTAACAAGTCACCATGTAACCAATGATGTAAAGACGATCGAGATAAGAGGATTATTATAAGGAGTCGTCCTTTTACTTTCCAGGCATTATGATGAGAGCCAGGATGTAGAAAGCATACTAGAGTAATGTAAAGTTAACGAACCAAAGAGGCCTTTTGATAGATATAGAAATCTTGAAGGATTCTCCTTTTAATAATAACCATAATCATCTAAATATAATTGAATCATAAACAACATATAATTCATACCTTGCCAACACCGGTAACTTCTCTAACACCAATCCTTCGTAGAAGGGCTGGCGGTACTGGTGGTGGTGAACGTTGAAGAACTCCACAAAATCCAGTTGGTTCATTATCACCAGAACTGTGACGTTTTCGACGATGTGGCGATGATGATAAATTCAATTTTTGGGCAGCTCTGGAACACACACAGAAACAAAATATAATAGAATTCTTAGTTAATTAAAGCGTTGAAATAATAAAAGTTAAGACAAAGATTGTAAATGACTAAGAAGGGAAACGGAAAAAAATAGTCTTTCAGGATTTTCCAATTTCACAGACTCCTGGTTGCGGAACGAGCGGGAACATCCCGGTCACGTGACGACAAAACGAACACAAGAGGTGGAGACTGGTATAGTATAGGAAAGTTGAAGGGAACTAGTTCCCTACTCTAGTAAGGCGTGATGTCCATACATAATCCTTCTACTGAGCCTGTTTGTTTGAGGATCCTAACAAAATATTGCACTGACGACCATCAACAACTACAAAAGTAGTCATCATTTTTTCTATAACTCTCCTGGAAAGTTTTCCTTGTTGTTGTATTTTTTTTTAATTATATTTGGTATTTCTATCAAAAAACGAAAAAAATGCATCATCAATTAGGCAAGAAAATTTTGAATAATAGTAATAAGGGTCTTAATAAATGAATGCATTAGTAAGGGTCACATGGGGGCCTAACAAAAAGGGGATGATTAGTGATCCATCAACAGTAGCGACACTATCGCACCCTTTGATCATCTACAATCAAGAACAGGTAGAGGAAAAAGAAACAAATTAAATAAATTCGTGTTTCAAATAAAATATAAACATTGAACGAAATTTCCATTGCAGACTGGAAATATATTTCACTAGGCAAGTACGGATTTAAATTTAGATTTCGATTTATTAGGAGATTATGATAATTACAGTAATTACGAGCAAATTATTCACTGTACTCAAATTTTCAGGGAACAAACTTAATTTATTTTGTACACGGTATTAACAGTATTAAACAGAATTGTAGGCAAAGATTCAGTTTCACAAGAAGCTAACAATAAATCTGTGTGGATAATTGAAAGTTTTAAGGTAGAATTTTTAGAAGAAAATATCAATGGAAGGGATAATAGATATTTAAAATTCTATAATTCAAGCTAAAATAAATATTGATTAAAAGACTTAGCAAGTTATAATATTATAATAAAAGTTGATTAATTTTCTAAGCATTACCATATTAATAAAAAGCGATTTTCTGTTCAACCCTCACAAACTATGTTGTCACGGATATCGTTTCTCTTCATTAATTTTCCAACACCACATGACAATAATTAAATATTAAACCAGTCTTCTCTAATATTCCCCTAAATCAGTAGTGTAACAAATTTTGTTATAGAAAAAATGGGCCCGAAATTCATGAACATACTGCCTTTGTTGGTTTTGGTGAAAAAAATTCCAATTTTTGAATTTGTAATAAAATTGCAAATTTTTGGCGGTTCACAGAAGGTCACAAAGCAATAGTAATAATGTCGACAAAGAAAAGAAAACATGAATATTTCTCCAATCCAACCCCACGATTATAATCAGATTCAACGATCCAAGCCGCAGCTTCAAACACATCTAGATATATCAAGGGGGTAGGTGCGAATCATGCATCAAAGAGGCGATATGGCCTAAGGGGCGGGGGAGGATTGTGTGGCACTGTGTAGAGATATAGAAGGAAAAAAGAACGCGCACCAGTGGTAGAAACAGGAACTTTGCATAATGTCGGCGGAGACAGCGTAGGCCTGCTGCCCATAAATCACCACAGCTGCAGGGCTATATACCTTTTTATTCCCTCCGGCCGTTGCTGCTACTATACAGCCTACTGCCACCCAAATATAGATTGTTTAAATCTTATTTTTTCTTTTCTTTGTCCTATCGGCCTCAAGAAAGAAATTAATCAATCAATCAATTGATGAAGAATTGTGAAAATATCAACAATCTTAAAGGTTAACGACCAAGAGGGTTTTGTCTGAAAAAAAGAAAGATCGAAATCTAAACAGTGGGATTTTACGGGAATCAGGGTGTGGACTGGTTGAAAGGGATTGTCGAATGGCTGTGTTATAAGTTAGTTTTCAGGTTCTTTTGAAGGGCTGTAACGCAAGTGCCGGCAACGGTACCAGATTGAGACGTGCATTTAAGGAAAGGAAACTTGGCCTAATAACGTTCGTTTTAGCTCATAGTGAACAAAAAAAAAAAGAGAAAAAGTCTTCAGACGAAATCTTTGAACTACACGAAAATAGACTGGAAAGCTTCATTCGCTTATCTCCGAATTTTTTGTATTAATAATCGTCACTGTCAAAAGCATTTCAGCTTAATCCCTTTCTCTAAAATAAAAAAAAGTTAGAATAACACTGACAATTCGTGTCAAAATCCATGTTTTATTTACGTCAAGTAAGGAAAACAAAACAATGTTATTGTTCACATTTATTGTTTCAAAAGTTCAAACGTCCGCACTGATGAAGAAGGGAAAAAATATAGACAGGAAGTCGTCGAGAAAGCGAAAAATCAACAAATAATTGTAAAAGACAATAACATTTCCTTATCCTTTCTTTTATGTACAATGACCGAGAGAAGCCGCCCCCCAAACATTAGATTTGTTGTTGGCATCGACCCGTGACATGGCACAAACTGTCGACCTTATACCTTAAGAACATCTAAAGGGCAATCTCTACTCTAAGAATTTCAGACGAAAATTCAACCTTTACAATATTTTTATCGATTTTTTCTTTCTTCAAGATTCTATCCATAAGGCTAAACAGTAAAATAACAGCAAGAACAACAACCACAATAAAAAAAGCACCAAAAAAGGTAAAGAAATTGAAAAACGAAAGTGAAGGGCTTTATAAACGATGGACCCTTTGTTATGGGTGTGCTATTGTAATGCTTTCAAGTAAATATGAAGTTAATTAGTCGAAAATTAATTATAAAAGTTGTATTCTTCGTCCAAGCCACCATGGCTATAGAAAATTATTATAAACCTGAAATGAATACATAAAAGCTCCCTCCTTTAAGCTCTTCTATTAATAATACATTATCATTATTGCAGTAACGATCCTGAAATATTCTTTTTTCTTGAATCTTCAACAAAACAAGTAGGTCAGTCTAAATTTCATCTTAATTGATACCCAAGTCAAGGGAAGAAGGGAAGAATAACTGAAAAAGAAATAAAACTGAAATAACGTAGGTATAACTGGCTCGGCTATCGAACAATGATAGTACAGTGCACGTCAGTGCCATGAAACATCGTTCCAGGTGAAGTTATTTAAAGCAAATGGAATGCATTTGAATAAATCGCAAGTTAAATGGTCCAATGTTGAAGGTAATATTGTCGAATAAGCATTGTTTCACGTAGGTGGTAACAGTAGCAACGGAAGTGCAATGGGGGACGGTACACTGCCAGAAATACGGTCGCCGCCACCACCACCACCACTACTAAACTTCGTCCTCGCACAACTCAACCATCTTACAATAAAACCAGAAACGTTCCAGTAATGTGTCATTCCCATGAGAATATCACACCGAATCTATGAATTCGTTTTATTACATTTATGAACATAGGAAACTTTGTAAAATTTATTTAAAACTCCCCAACTGTCTTTATCAAGCTGCTTTTTTTCCTTTAAGCAGTTAACTCTATTCGCCAAACTGGAAAGAGAGACGAATAATTATCCTCAAGAGAGTTTTTGAATTATTAGCAAAATATACAGGTTACACTTTTTTTTTACCTTCCAGTTTATTAATTACGATAACAGATATAGATTATATACCACAAAAGGGAATGAATGGAAATTAAAAATCTTTAAAGAATAACTGTTGTTTTATAATATATAATCAACCATACATAACGAAAAAGCTATTATTATATCGCCTAAAGAGATCATTTTATTGATGATATACAACTCAAAAGTAATTGTTCAAGTTTTGATCTGTTCAACGTCCATATATGGTATGACACGAAAATGGACAATAATATGATATAATGGACCGAAGAGAAGATTGAAATATTTCCTGGTGTGATGGATATAATACAAACTATCGTGTCCAAAATCACACTCTGTTTCTACTTTCTACCTCCTCGTCTTTCATTTTTTTTTTGGTTGGTCGTAATATTTTTCATGTTACAGTTAATTTAGGACGGTCAGAACATGATATTGCGCTTCAATAAATTTCGTTGACTTATAAAAGTTTATTAAAGGTAGAACGAAACGTTCAGTTATTTTCAACATTGAAACAATATTCTCTGCTACTGGGATAAAGACAAAGATATTTATTTGATTCATTTCGGCGGCTTTCCTAATGCTTCTCTAGGTTTTATTTTTCTTCGTTCCATATTGAAGGATAACATCAAAAATTCTATTTCATAATATTTCGCAGTTGGTCATACTATTCAGTGTAACCAATTTCAGAAAATAAAAGCTTGAGTATCGAAACAGAGGCTGTTTCGATACTCATTTGAGTTCCATAATAGACAGGACGCGTTCGTACTTTCGCCACTTTTCTATTTCTCTCTATTTCTTCGCCATTATCAACTGAGACTGTGTCTTTAACAGTTTAAAAATAAGTTCGAATTAGAAGAATTTGATTATTTTGGGGTACAATAAAAAATTGACCAAAATTCTGTCTTAAAGCTTTCAACCGTTGAAAAATATTCTCAACACAATTTCACTTTTTTTTCCCTCCTTTTTAGAATAAACATATATCTAATACAATTTTTAACATTAACAAAAAAATCCTGTCGACATATTCAATGTTTAGAAAAAAATTAACATTAAAATAAAGCGATAAAATCGGTTTTCTAACACAAATAAAATTATAGCTCTTCCAACTACTTTTACACATGTTATCAATTATTTTGTGTGATGGAATTATAAACAGATGTAACAGTCTAATATTTCACCAACAGTTAGAGAATTGACAAAAAGAAAACCTAATAAAAAAAAATAATATCAAAATACTATAAGAAAACGAAAAAGTTTCCATGTAGCAGCTAACAATAAATTATCAGATTTGATTAAGATGTAGCCACATAAGCTTGTTGTCATGAAGCAAAACGTACATTTCCCTTATCCCGTGTGCTGGCTGTTAAGATTTATTGGATACTCTTTTTTTTTTGTTCGCTTTGAAAACTTTCAACTGAAATTTCCTATAGTTTCTCTAATTAATTTTATTAAATGTAGAGTGTTCTTTCGAACTGGTCCGGAAGAGTTAATGATGGCATGCTATCTGAACACTAAATCGACTAGATCTTTTTTATTCACCATTCACCATACAATTCACTGTTCGTCCTGTCTGTATGCATCACTTAAATGTTGAAAGCTTTAAGTCACACAGCTGACTTAAATATGATTTATCGTGGTTTGAAGTGTTATTTTGAGATTTGTTTATTTTTTGTTTTCGGTCTTGTAAAAGAGAGAGACACAACAAAAACTTTTCGTGTGTATGTATAAAGGATAATAATCTTGAAAAGGGCTAGACGAACTATTAAAAGAAATAAGGTAGTAATAGTCAACAGATTCAAGATTGGTAAACGAAGATAAAGACGGTGAAGAGATGAGAGTTGAGGAGGGAAACCAAGAGACAAATTAAAGACGTGATCCGGAGCTTAGAATAGACTTTGCAAAACTGTCTGAATATGAAACTGAAATAAAACAACTTGCTGGACTTTAGTTACAATTTGGGACTAGATGAAATTAATTAAATCTCAAATACATATAAATATCTCGAATATCAATTGAAACTATTGCGAAAAATCCTAGTAGTATTTCTTTTTTGTTGTCCCGAGCAACAAAAGGGAATTAATTATTTTACTTTCATGTTACATTATTAACATTCTAGTCAAGTCTCTTTTTTTGATTTCAGCCACGTAGATATCTGACCGGTTCATCCTTTGTAATCCTGATCCTGCTAGTAACAGGACTAGTCTGATAACAAAAAAAAACCTGTTCAAGAATACTCTATTATCATTTTATTTTTAATGAAACTGTCTGTAATAAAGTAAGTGTCTCGTTTTTTTTTATTTTATTTTTGCCGTCTTGACACAATCTAATTCCAACAACATACTTTTAATATAAGTTACTCGAGAAAATGGAGACAAGTTGAATTTTTATTTGATTCTTTTACAGAATTTAAAAAACACAACATCTTGACGATAAAAACTAAATACGGGCAATTTTAACTTTTCTTTTAAACTTCCCCCTATGTAAAATCTCATTCTTTGTTTTTTTCGTCTCATGTAGTTATCGTAATATCTTTCAATTTTTCCAATTGACGTCAAAATCACCAAGAGGAAATTAACATGAAATTAATTATTTCGATGAAATTCAAAAAGGTTTCTCTATCTGACTATAAAAGACTACAAAATTTGGTTGATATTTGTCAGTATAATTGATTTGGTTGCAATCGAACTACCAAACTTTTTCATTTATTGTTCGATTTTATTATTGTGAAATTGAAAATGAAATTATATTTTACTGTTTTATTATTTAGTTTAATTGTATTATTCGGTTTATGTACGGCACAATTGAATTTTTCACCAAATTGGGGTAATGGGAAACGGAGTATTAATGGTAATGGTGGTGAAACCGCAGAACATTGTAAAGAATCCATCGATACAATTATGCTTATTTATAAAATTGTACAAGTAAGTATCATTATCATTATTATTATTATTATTATCATAATGAACCCTTTTCGATTGGATTTTTTATAGAACGAAGCCCAAAAGTTGATCGAATGTGGTAAAATGTCTGGTTGATTAGTAACAATTTTTTTTTCAAATTTAATAAATTTTTTTATATTATCGACGAATATGGCAAAAATTATGAAAACTGTATATTGTCCAGGTGTTTAAATAATAGTAATAATAAATGAGTTTTATTATTATGCAAATTTAAATTGTTGTTGTTGTTTATTGTCTTTCTATTCTAATAGGTTTCGGATAAATAATTATATCATTAATTCTATTGTATTGTCATTGAGGTGACAATTATTTCCCCAAAGGAATTCACTAGTAATAGGGGTCGAAACCTGGGGTGGCCAACATAGAAAATTTTAGGGTTTTTTTTTAAACTGATGAACAAAAACATTTTCGATTGCATTATCGAAATGAATAAATAAATAAATGATTAAAGTCAATATTAGTGTTATGTCTATCGAAATTCATAAGCACAATCGAAATTATCGTTATACACCGCACTTTATAATAAATAGACTAATTATTTTAATTTATAGTTATGAGTAATATAATCAAATTAAGTACTTATGATTAAATTTCGAATAAGTGTTGAAAAATTTAATGTGATGTTAAAAGAAATTTGCATCGTAAATTTTTCATTAAATCAATTAGAATTTCTTTTAAAGCATCTTTTTTTCAATCTAAAATTTTAAATATTTATGTCTTCAAACTTACTAAGGACTAATCAAAAAGTGGAATTTTTGCTCTTTGAAATATAATAAAATCAACAAATTAAAAAAAAAAGGCGAGACCTGCATAGGACTCCAAAGCCTCTAGTTTTTGAAATCTATGATCAAAATGGTTTTTTATTCTAAATGGAATTGGTGTAATGGTGATACGCCTCTGGTGCCAACTTCCATTCACAATTCAACGTGTTATCCTCAATTTATCGTATACAACAATAATTACCACCTTCCTACTAGTTCAACCCCTTTATGAATTCGAATTGTCGTCTGAATAACTGATAAAACTGTTTGACTATAGAATCTTTGAAACAAATAATAATAATAATAATAATAATAATAATGATAAAAACAATGATTACCGTTCATCCCAGTTTGAAGAAGATTCACTTGTTGACGCCGCCATTAGAACGTCAATTTGAACTGACCGATGATGGATCAATTGAAAAAAGACATAAACAAACACACAACACTGATATCTCAAAATTATCAACAAATTAACATGAATTTAATTAATTTAAATTTAACGCTAATTAACAAACATAAATTATTGTTAACAATTATAATAAAATTTAATATTCAATTTATTGAAGTGATAACAGAAACTTTATTAAACTATTTAAAAAAATTAAATAAATAATAAGTCATTATTTTTTTTTTTTAAAAAGGATTGTCTCCAATTTTTATGGATAATAAGAATTTTAGCCCTTTGAGTTTTACATTTTTGACAATTTTCGATTTTAGCGTAGTCGATTTCGATGTTGTTTATTAGTCGACGGTGTGTATAGTGGAGGTTTTTAGTAGCGCCGCGACGACAGTCGGCGTGCAACTGGCTGAAATATACCAGGAGCACCGGTGTCGGCGTCCTGTGATAGAAACCGTACCGCGCACCAAAAGCAAACAAAAATCATCACTAAAATTCGATGATTTTATCAATTGACAAGCAATTTACCCTCAAAAAAAAAGGACGAAATTTCCGAATAAGAAAAAAAACCAAACAAAGCGAAATAAGAAGAAGACGACAAATTGATGTAAATTGGATGAACCACCTAAGGCTAGTTTGTTATCGATAACCAACCAATATCTTGATAATATCGCCTTTGGCACACAGAAACGTGCCGTAATAACTTTCCAAATCTTGATAGTTGTCGTTTGAGATTAATTAGAAACTATTTTGAGGGTAAACTAGTTGGAATACTTCCCTGTTCTTGTTTCTTTTTTTTTGTGAATTTTATTTTAGTAAATAATTATTCCCACTTCCTGCATTTTTCACAACAAATGTGAATTATTTATAATTATGTCAGTTGTAGATTTTAATTGTGGCTAATGTGTAATAAACATAATTACGACTAGGAGAATCCGGGGGAGATCTAAATTTTAATGAAGAGAAACTCACCACCGGCCCCCTTTATTTTAGGATATCTCAACTGTGACACATACGCTCATTCACGAAATATGAGTGGTGCTCATGAGAGATGAAAAGTCCTTCAATTTCACCCGGTCCCCGCCAGAATATTGTATCTGCCGAAACGGGAATAATTCCAGAACTGAGGTAAAATTGAACAGAAAAAATTCCTGTAAAATAATTGACAAAACAACCGTCAGTCTGAGGTCTTTTTGTTTTTGTTTTTGTAAATATGAAAAATTAATTTTTAAGCGTTAACATCATACAGTAGAATAAATGCTGCAATCTGCTAAAATGTTCCATGACCGTTTAGGAATGCATTTCTCTTTTACCGCATTCCGGGACGCGTTCCGGATATATTATATGAATATTACAGAAAGTCTCCACTTGTATTGTTGTTTGTTGTTGTTGTTGCTGGTGGTAGTGGTGTTGGCGTTATTATTATTGGACAACAATTCAGAAACCGTTCCAACAATGCATTGAGTTCTAGCAAATTTCGAAAATCTTGATTAAATACTTTCATAACACAGGAAATATCTGGAACACGAGCACGAATAGCAATGCTTAACAAATCTGTAGAGTAGAGCTTTTTATTCTGTAATACGAAGTTAATACAAGCGAAAAGATAACCATAATGGTAATTATGGATAAGGCACCACACACCTATATCCAGCAACACGGTCTGAAACTAGCAGTTTATAAAATGCGTTTATTGTCAATTTTCTTTACATTAGTCTCCATATAACCAAACATTACCCATTTTCACGTTTTCCACAAAGTTCATAAAACTATTGGTAGGGTTTTCGAGGGAGAAAAGCAACAAAAACGGACAAAATTTCAGGAAATAATCACAGCAACTCCCCATTCTTTTCTCCCCCAAAATACTGCCACTTATTTCTTAAAATCGTAATAGAGTTTTCCTTGGTCGACCTTAAATCGACATCTGATTTTTTTCTCCATTTCCATTCTACTACTCCACTTCCACCACTACTACGGTCCATCAGTACTACCGTTATTATTTTAAAATCACCCTAAACTAACCGGCCGGCTTAAGCTTGATGAAAATTTTAATTAGAACCCGTTCTAAATTTTCTCTTTCCCTCTCCTCTCTATCTACATCTCTTTCACTTTCTCGGTAATCTTACAAAAGGGTTGTGTATACCTACTATAGGAAACAGTCGACCGCCCAAGATTTTGCTCTTTAGTCCTTCAGGAAAGGGATCAAAGTGGCATATGCAAATGTTCTGATTAGATGCACCCCTTTCACAGCTTGTACCCGATTTTACCTCAAAATCCTTGTTTTAAACCTCTACAGAAGTTTTGATTAATTTCTAATAATTTTATTAAATATTCATTAATACAGACAAATGATAACATAATCAAGAAACGTGTACAACCTGTGACAAAAGAGAAGATAAAAAAAAATTGAATAATAATTGAAAAGTTTAACACTTCAGTTTCAACAACACTCCAGTTTGTGAAATATTGATTGGCTTCGTTATATTTTCCCTTTATCGTCACCGATAATCCTCATACTCTTACGAGATTTTCTCGCTTTTCATCGTGCATCTTTCTGTTTGTTGCCTGTGTATCTGGAAATTAAAGTCACAATACCACTAGATCAAGCTTAATTTAATTTACTAATTATGTTCGACAATTATTGGGGGAAGAAGAGTGATTAAGAGAACTGGTAACAATAAAAATTGAGCAGAAGACAGTTTCTATCTTTCTACATTTTACTAACAATAAGTTGTTTCTTCCGAACGCGCAGGAAAAAAATGCTATAAATAAGCATCTGAAAGTAAAACGTTAAAAGACATTTGAAAATGAGAAATACATTTCGAAATTAGGGGAGAGAATGGCAGATTTTAGTACAGTAGAAGTTTTTGTTACAACTGGGGAGACTCTACACACCCTCTTAACTTCAGCTATTTCGACAAATTGGAGTACTAAATGACAATTAATCCAAAATCGACTTTTTTTCATTTCTATTTTTAATTTTTAAGACACGATGGTGGTGGTGGTGGCAATGTTGGGAATTTAATTGCACCAAATCTTCCCGCTTCTTACAGTTCAATTACAATATACTATCTTCACTTAATAATACGTTGGAATTTCTGCGGGGGTAGATTGCGAAATTAAAGGGTTAGTTAAAATTCTAATGATCAAACCCATCGCGAGAGCGCTTGATAAACTGGTAATTTAATAAATTTTATGTTGGTTCTAATGGTTTCTTTTTATTCTATTACCAATTGAAATAATTCCATCATGTATACGTGTCGGAGAAAAACACCAAATTTAGCCTCAACCTTGTCTCGATGTATAAGGGATCTAAGAGACGACGGCGATGCCACCACCACCACCACCACCACCACTACCGGCAACTAATATAAACATGACAGAAACGGTGACAAGTCCCTAGGGATCGTGTTGCAGCTGGGAAACGTGCGGTTAACTCGATTTGCACATCTCCTGATGGCTCATTGGACAACCTCTACAGTACAAGGTAATCATATTGAGGACATCCCGGCCAATTCCTAGCTCTATTTATCATTTATTTATCAACAGTGCTGTATAGCTTATCGCGCAGATTTTTCACCCCATATTTTCTTGTAGCAAATTGTTTCTATATCTATTATAGTTTTTGATAATAAATGAATTATTAAAGTAAGTGGCAAGAAATCAGCCACAGTAGTAAGTAAGTTGAATTAAGGTTGGATCAATTCTTCAATTTTGCTGATATTTTGTAACAAAGCTCACTTCAAAGTTCCGAGTTAATTCGCATTTTTTTGCGAGAAAAGTAAATGGGCTACATTCTGAAGAACGAGAAAAGACGCTAAAGAAATATTTTTTCCATAATTGTTGGATAATTTGTGGCGGAGTCTTAAGAAGAACATTGAACTTCTTACGCATATTGAATATTGAAAAGCCGGTAATATTCTGACAAGTATATTCACAACAATAAGCCTAAATTAAAGAAAATCCATAAATAATAATGAAAAGAATGACACTGAAGAAATATGTAACGATGGTGTATCCTGTATAGATAGGCCATTATCTCTTTTACTCGTCCCTTTCATATTCCAGACATATAAGCTGAAAATACTACCATAATAACGTGTAATAAAGGCGCTTGGTGTCTTCTGTATCATATAAAGAGTCCAGAATTCGTGATTTAGATCATACTTACCACAAATCCTCACAAATACAGACACACACACATACACATATGGATGACGCACACACACAAACGAAAAGAATCATTTACTAACTATGTATCATTGTTTTTTTCAATGAAAATCTCGTCTCATTAGTCTACCTTTTCTCTATCTGTAATCATTAAACTTGTCATTGGTATTTATGACAAACAGAAAAAAACAATTTTGAATTCACTCTGACCGGAAAAGGTAATTTTCAATAAAATATTCAAAATATCCTAACTAGTAATTCATGCAGCAGCCATGACAGTGACAAGAAATCTCCATTATACCCTATTACATTATAAATGTTTGAATTTGAAAGTAGATTAGTTATTCTGTTCCTGTCTATCTAGTCTGAAATTTGGATATGTTTTTGATAAGAAATTTAGCACATAAATCACATCGATCTATACAAACAGAGAGAGAACAATCTCAATGACTAATTTATTAAAAATTAAATTTAATGCATGCATGTATAATAAATATTCTTGTATAATAAAAATTTTACTGACCGTGTTTTTGCTTCTCCAAACTAATTTTGTTTTCTAATTGAAATAGCTTTTTAACAAGTCTTGCTTTGTAGTCCGACTATCGTGAAATGTCAGAGTTTTAAAAAGCTGATGGTAAAACAAAGAATCCATAAGGGTTGGTGGTGGTAGTGGTAGTGGGCATTGTAAAACAGACGGGTATGTTTGCAATTATGTGTTCGTTATTCATTTTGTGTCGTTCTCTCTCTCTCGTTTGAATTTCATTTCTGTTCAGTTTTCTCTTCCTCAATTGCCCTTGTTGTTCAAATTGCATTTGTTGCATACTATAATACGTTAACATCATCAATTTAGGATGTTAGCGTTTTTATTCCCGTTATACTACTAGCATGAACTTTTTCGTTTTGTTTTCATTTCTTGTTTGGGTGCTTGTTTGATGGGGGTGGTGGTCGTTGAAATATCTTTATTCGTTTATTCGTCAAATAGAACCATGGTGTGTATGTGTATGGGGGGGTATGTGTGTATGCTAAGAGATGCAGGATGTCAAGTTGTTTATTATTAAGATTAAGGTACGAGTGCGTGACATGCAGTATCAGATTAAATATGTTCTGTTGAATACAAACGAGGCAGCCTGTCGCCGTCACTGCTACTCGACTTATTATACTAGCTGCTGGTTACTGTTGATGAAAATAAACCAACTACTTGCTGAATAATTGTATAAAATAGGTAACTAATTACTGTACATGATAATAATAAAAACCAACAGGAAAACGAGACCTTTTCAAATTCATCTTTTTTTTTAGAAAAAATAAATTATAATTTATGATGTCGTTTGCTGTGGAATTATTTTTAGAGAACATTTTTCAAAATTTTATTCAAAAAACATAGAAGTTAATGTTGCGTTTTGGAAAATAAATCTAGAAATCATAACAAATTTTGAAGATTTATTCAAATTTTTTGAAATGTCTACACTAAAAGAAGCTACAATCGAATAATTTCGTTTAAAAATACAATCAAACGATTTTGAGTCTATTTTTAATTTAGTGAGAAAATTACAATAAAACCGGAAAAATGACAATATTTTCGAATGTTTCCATGCCAAATGAAAGCAAAGCAGAGTTTTAAAAGGCTATTTCCAAAAAAAAAAGACAATTCCATTTTTAAACTTTTGTTAAAAGTCTGAAACATCCAGGAGAACTGTCTAGTTGTCTAGTTGTCATGATTGATCCTAGTTTGGACGACACGGTTTAGTTTTGCTCTATTTAAATACTTTTTCAGAAACCATTTGATATTGAAAGAGTAACGTAGAATATTGCAGGTCATGTAAAATAGCAGTAAACCTGTTTAATACGTACTACATAATTTTTGTTTCTGTTTTATACTTGTGAAATGGCACGCGATTCATAATAAATTAGCATTAATGGAGTGTTGAATGCACTAAACCATATAATACTATAAAACAAATCTTCTGAACTCTCCCTACATAACATAAAAATTTTATTATATCAAATAGTCGACGTCATTTTAATTACTACACATTTTTCTTTAGCCAAGTTTCCCTACAACGATAAGAATTGAAGAAAGTAGTCGTAATTAAGTCTGATACGGCTTCATCCATAAAATATCAAAATTACATATATATTTTGCCATTCTGTTTCCATGTTATTTTTCGCGATTTTTCCCCTCATTTCATTATTATTAGATAGTTTACAGTTTAACTGAAAAGAGGAGGTTGTTTGTTCTAAAATAACGATAAGCTGTTAGTGAATTTTTTTAAGCTTGCTGCCACTCAATCATTCCCACAGACTTTGTCAGTGAATCGAATTTAGCCACCACCAACATTATTACGATATAGCATGTGATTGTATAAGGGTTGGGGAGAAATAGAATTTAAATATAAATACCACGTGTAATATCGTCAGTGTTTTTGAATTTATTGAAATAATAATAATAAGAGAGCACCCTAGTGTTAAGTTGACGAAACTGGTAGGGTTTTATGGTTGTCCGATAGAGAGTGCACCAATCCCTGGATCGATATAAAACCAGAGGGATAGACAGGTCAAAACAAATAGAGTCAGCTACATCTACAGTGTGATTCAATTAGAGAGGGGACGGAAATTCAAAAAAAAAAACAACAACAAGAAAAAAACAACAGTTAAAACAAACTAGTGACACATAGTAGTTTGGATTTTGTTTTCAATTGAATTGATGAAAGTTTCAAGGGCCAGTTTGAATGAATAATGGTTTGGATAGTGGTGGTTAGTTGGGCAAGTGTTCAAGTATAAAAGCCAATTTAAATGTATAGAATTACATGGATTACTCCCTTGATTATATTATCCTGTCCTCGACCTTTATATTGTATTTAACCAAGCAGTAAAATATATATCTCTTGGGAGCATAATTAATATTGAAACGAATTATTAAGTAACGACATCTGGGCCTTATCAGATTGATAGATTAAAATTCTCTCAAAAAATGAATTACTTCAACCGCACCCCCAACACCAGGGGGTTCTCGTTTTTATAATTCTTGTTCAACGTGAAATTCCTTATTGTTGATAATATTCATAACAAGTGAGCTAAATAAAAAATTGAAGTATTATAAAAGTTAACTTGAAAACATTTATCATTTTGTCCCAGTCTCCTGCCTGCACACGTGCATCTTATCAGTAAACCCGATAACAACGCCGAATAGTACTCTGACTAATTTTAATGCTTTTACGCACACAACCAGAGTATAATTGATAGAACGACACAATGTTGAGGGTGGTAGCGGCGGCGGCGGCGGCAGTAACGACACATCCACCCCCCAAATCCAAGAACACGCACGAATACCAACACGACGACATAGCATAAAGATGCCATATTTTCAAACTGGACACGCATTAGTTCAGTCAGTTGTAAAATATCAAAGTTGAAAAATGGTGGATGCGCCGGGCGGCCGACTTTCTTTAAACAGAAAAATACAATGTCCGAAAATCGCTTTATTGCTAAATAGCATGGCATAAAATTATCATTAGTGTACCTACTACCAAGGCGGATACACAAACTCCCATCATAATAAAAGACTACTACCTATAGCAATTTAACGAACCACTAACCAAAAAAAAACAAGGAAAAAGAGTTGCGTGTGTCAAGGTTGGCTTCGTGTGTGGCCCGACCTGGACTGGAGTGTTACCGATATCATATCTGACCTGGAATTTAAATCACCCCTTCCTACCTATGTTGCTACCCTTTCTTTGATAGTACACACAAAATGTTAATCGGTATTAAAAACAAAAAAGAAAGGTAAAAATAGGGTGTAGCCTCGTAAAAATACAACAAAAATCAAGTTTATTGTTTAATGTTGAAGTTTCCTGATTTCAATTTTATTACCTCATTATGGATTTTATTATCATGTAATTGAATTATTTATCAACCATTAGATCATTGAGAACACGTAATATTTTCTCTGTTATTTTGAAATTCAGAATACTTTTTAGTTCTTTATTTTTATTTTTTTTGTAAGGGAGATGGAAACGAGAGCGGGCGCCGGTGTTTCAATGTATTGACGGCAGACTTGACTTATTAAAACAGAGTTTGACACATGGGGTGTTGAAGGGGAGAATGGCTTTAAAAAATGAGCCTACAAACACAACTTATTACCTCCTTTCGGATATTAAGAATAGATGGATATGTTGACAGTTGATATTAATAGACTCGAAGACGAAAAATCCAACAACAAAATCAAAATTCTTTTGAAACTTTGACAGAAAATTTTTCATTTAATTATCTTGTCAAACACCAAAACTACATCAATAAATATATGAATTAATACACCTGTTTTTGCAATGTTGGTCTTTTTGAAAACATGTAGTACATAAAAATAACAAGCCGACAAATAATAATTCATCAAGAAACTTGATAAATTTGATAATTTCAATAGTTTATTATTTATGTGGCTTGATGATAAGGAAATTAATTTGTTGGTACTTGACAGCCAACAAGAAGAAAATTGTTGACATGATAACGGTGATAATAGAATCAAATATTTATTTATTAATAGTTTACAGATTCAGAAGTACATTGACTTGTCTTTCGAAACAATTCTTCCAACATCTCTTTGAAAAAATCATTAATATATACAAGGACACCTAAACGGAATTTATTTTGAAATTTAGCTACAAGAACGTGACAATAAGGTCTGGAAATTGAAGGCAATTGAGACATTTCGTGTAATGTACACAGTAGGCAAATGGGACAGAAGTTCCTTCAGAAAAACTGCGAGTAAAAAATTTCAGACTTAAAATTATAGAGAAATAAACACTTTTTTCAGTGTTAATTTCACAAATGACAATTAGATTAACTACTAAATAAATTCATGAACACTTGTGTTTAATTGATGTTGGAGAAATTCTTCCTTGACCTGTTTGCAAAATATTCATTATTTTCGTAAATCGAAAGCACAATTAATATTGAAATATTACAGCAAATCGATTGCTATAATTCAGATATATGTTGAAAATCGTACGATCTATTTAATGGCACTTATGTACGAAAGAAAATTATCAAATCAATTATGCATTAAGATTAGCAGTTAAGTGTTTTTAGACATTTATTTTATTCTAAAAGAGACATATTTTTGATAAATTTTAGATAATACACGGACAGGGCCTATTCAACACTTGGAACTATTGCGGCTTTACTCAGAGCCGGAGTGGCTTATTTCGGCCCCGAGGGAGAGTGATGAGTAGAGACTGTATGCAAAAAACGGCAAATGCTTATAGTTTGAAAGACTATCGGTGGCCCTCAAACGCTAGTTTGGTGGCCCCTAAGTGCTCATTGGCCCCGGGAAAATCTCCTCCCTGTCCAGTCCAGCCCTGACTTTATGAATTATGAATAATTTCTGAGGTGGAAATAATGCATTTCAAATATTTTTGTTCACTAAAAAAATCTCTTTTTTATACTTAAACATCTCACTAATAAATCTTTCTCCCGCATATTATGTAAATTTAATTAATTTTCTAAATGACTAAAACGAAATGGAGAGCGTCAGGAGTCCAGTTGAAAATTGGAACGCTTAACGTTTCCATAGCTATCACTAGAAGGATAATAATCTACGCAACTTTTACTTACCTGGCGAAGAATGCAGCCGCTGTCGATGCTTGTGCTGAATTTCTAGCAATTCGATTAACAGCAAATGTATATTTCGTTTCAGAATAAACACCATACACTTCACTATTATCACAGACCATACCCATTTCTGTTGCCCCCCTTTCAACACAATATGCACTTTGATGATGATATCCAACAACCCCTTTCACTTTTTCAACAAATACCGGTCTTTGTACAGTTCTTTGATTCTTATGCTTTGATGTCTTTGGTGTGCCGCGATTATATCCCGATTTATTATTGTCACTACTACTATTATTATTATTATTATTATTATTATGGTGATAATGGTGATACTGATCCATTTGTTGTAATTTATTATTTTTGTGTAAACGCTTTGTTATACCATCACTAAATTGTGTGGCTGACGTTAGTGGAATTGTTATCGGTGTTGTTGTTGTTGTTGATGACGAACCGAATGTACGAACTTTGCCGCGTCCATTCACCGTTTCGACAACATTCTCCCACTCGATGCCGTTACTACGAAGTGTGCAGCAGGAATGCATCAGTCCTCCTCCTGTTGACGTTGCTGCTATTGCTGCAATTGCTGCTGTACTACCATTAGATGGAAGAGGAGGAGGAGAAAGCGACAGATTTTTCTGATAATCCTCATAGTTGTAGGAAATGTTCGCATTGACTGTTTGCACATTTCCTGATCCTCTTTTAATATTTTCCAGATTAACCTGAAAAAGAGCGACAATCTTTCTAGTCGGTCGGTGTTTTTTTTTTGTTTCTTTGTGTCTTGGAAAAACACATTATGACTACAAAACAGATATATCATTGTGACAGTTGTGGGGGGTCGAAATCGCGGTATTTTTGGCTGTTGTTGTACCAATTTACTCCTAGACTTTCTTGTAATTTTAGCAGTGATTCAATTACGTTGATTTATTTTATTGTTTTAATGGTTGTGTCTGTGTGATTCATCTTGTTTCCTCTCAATTTTACAGCTACCCTTTCGATTTTTATTGATTTTTCACTAATCATAGTTGAATAAACAGGAAACCGAACAATTTCCTCCATTATTATTAATAGCCGACATATTTTTTTTTAAACAAAAATATAATAATAAAACCATTACAAATCTTACCGGAAGAAAATAGCAAAAATCTCTCAAAATTTTTTCCACCCTCACTAAAATCAAGACAGATGATATGTAGAAAAACTAGGTTTGTTGTTTCACGGGAAATTTCCTACAGACCAAATAAATTAGATGTTGGAAAGTGAACATAATAAATAAAAACCATACAGCTAACATACAGCATATCCCAAAAGTTTCACTTATGTATTTCTTCATAAATAATACATTTTCTAACTCATAGTGTTGTTAATAGCCACAACTGACACTTTTGTAATAAAATTTATTATCTATTATTTTAAACCATTGTTAATAAAAACCACAAATTGGCCGTAAAGTGATCATCTTTTTCTTGAAAGTGAATGTCCTGATTGTGGGGATGTCGTGTACGTTTATGTGAAGGGAAAAGAAAAAGACGATGAGGGTTAGAAATAGTAAGGAATAAGCGACCAACACAGTGCTCAGAAACTTTTATAGGCACAAACGTTAAATGACCGTCACGGTAATGTCACACTACGATAAATGCGTCTACTACCAGAACTGCCACTCTCCCAAAATCCACCCCACATTCAATGCAGGGGTGGTTTTAGTTTGATCTCATCGGCCATCATTCAACATCAAATTAACAACTCCTGAATCCTGCACTTTGATCAATTATTATTACAAATGACACTACAAGTTATCTTTCCAAAAGATCTTTTCAAGAAATATAAAAGTCGTTATAAAAATAACTATAAAAAAGTTTGTCTTCTAAAAATTGTATATTTTAGTCGTATATACGCAATAAATCCTCCAACTTTCTTACTAGTCAATCCAGTCAAAAGTCAGAAACTGTAATCTGTTTCAGCATTAAGCAGGGGGTGGGT
>JAZBHA010000014.1:144669-173410 GCA_037464855.1 Iselma pallidipennis
GCGGGATAGTAGTTTACTACTAGAGGGTTGAATTTTTGGTTAACTTTGTTATTTGACAACAACAACAACAAAACGAAACGACACTATATATAAACCATATGCTATTCGTAATTAAATCAACTTTTAGAGGAGTCATTTGAAAGATACAAGAGACAGTATTCACATCCTGACCAACCGCAAATTTCCAACCCTCGACCACCACTACTATGACGATATACGAAATAGTCCAATGCTGATTGATACATTTCGCACCCTTAACATTGCTTACGAGGCAATTTAATTATATTGCCACAATGTGATACTTTCGATACAGTTTCAGCAGTTTCCTCACCCTACACACGATTCTATTCCGAAAATTGATTAAAACTGAAAGATGGCAGCAAGTTTAGCAAACCGACAACGAGAAGAAGAAAAAAAATGAATCAGTGCGCGTGTAACACTGGTCCTGTAGAGATATCCACCAAGAAATCATAGATCTAAAATCCTTATTAATCCTTGAAGCTGAGTAAACTTTAGTAAAGCTCTAGACGATGGGCGACATGACACTAAGCGTGATTGATAGAATGAGTTACAGCTATTAGATCAAATGAACGATGGATGGAAAAAAAGGCGAAAGAGCGAAGATGAAAAAAAAGAGTCCAGGCATAAAATAAGAAAGTTTAATTTACAGGACAATAATTAATCTTTGATAGTCTATAAGGGAAATTCTTTTGTTTTGTATTGCTATCATCATATTTATGCAAGTCAGAGAAATCGATAGTCAATCTAAAAGTTCTATTTTCAATTATCTGTACCATATATATGCTTGAATGGTGGAAAATTCAAACTGAAGAGAAAGGTAAAATATAGAAGGGGAATGAGAGAATGACATTGCACATTCTCCTAAACTGAATTAGTTTTCCAAGATTTGGTCGATGATTAAAACAGGTCGGAAGTTTGAAATTGAGCATCGAATGAGTAAAATCCCGAAAAAACTATATTCCAATACCGAAAAACGAGTGATAATTGAATACTTGAAATATTGAGAAATATCGATTTTTCAAGATTTATTGTTGGAAAAATTAATAGTATTTTCTGTCGAAATTCTTGAAAATATTTCCTTCATCAAAGTATATCATCGAATAGTTATAGTATTCAAGGGCCATTAGATGATTATCCGAATTGTGGCCGATTTACTATCGACATTTCCATTCATCATTCTCAAATAAAATATATCTAGTTACTTTCAAAGGAATAGTAAAGTAATATTCATACACAGAAATTTCAGTTCTCTTATATTCTTTTTATTCTACATAAAATGTTGGGGAGCTAAAAATTGGAAAATCAAGGTAGAAGATAATACTGAAACATTTACCTTTGACAAGAGTCGTGGATTAATCCAGGCAGTTTTGACATCATTATCCAGACGTTTATAGGAGGCTTTCGTGACAAGTTGGGGATTATCCATTGGAATTGAACGCGAATAACGTTTCCCATTACCATTTCTCGTACACTGAGCTCTGTAAAATAGAAATAACAATTTTTTATATTGAACAAAAAAAATATGAATAAACTTTTTAAAATATCATCGTTTGGCTGTTTGACTTTGAAAGGCTGTGAATTGAGCTGATGGCAGGCCGCGAGATGAGGGCATTATAGATTACATTCATAGTGAATTAATCGATTATGAACCCCCCGCCGTTTATAGTTGAGGTGAGGAGAGGGTGTCGCTTGTATATGCCAGATTGTAAGGAAAATAAGGGGTCGGAAGACTTATGCTAAGCTGGAGGGAAGGCTAAAGATCGCAATGATTTATAGTCTAGAAGGGAACGATGCGAGTATTCTTGCAACGTGACTTAAATTTTAAATTGTTTTATTGTTTTTCTCTCGTTTGGATTTTGGATGAAATGGCAGTAGTGGTAGCGGTGGTAATGATGAGGATGATGATGATGATGATGATGATGCTGATCGTGATGCTGCAAACGGTAGGCGGGGTGAGAGGGTAAACAAGCGGGATTGTGTGGAGGATATAATTGATCTTGGGTTATTTGAAATTTGATTGATGGTTTAAAACACACGGCCGCGAGTTCTTATATAATTTTGTGATACATGATTTGTTAACATCAAAGTGAGATACAGCTCACAGTGATAAAAATTTTTAAATTTAGTGCCACTCTATAAGGAGCGCCATCTAAACACCAACAGATTAAGCTTACAAGCATTGGAAAGCTTTCTACTCTGCCTGTATTTGAATTTTTTAGGGCACATACTATAGAGGGGTAATTTTTCTCTACAATTTTTCTCTTGAAATGGGGAATGTTTACCCCCCACCTAAATGGTGGGAAATTGCGTAATTGCTTCCACCACTTGGGTGGGGGAAAATTCTGGTTTTGAACATAGGGTGCTTATACTTCTACCATCTAGAGGGTACTAGTTGTTTTGAGCATTATAAGGGATATGTTGACAATGCTTAAACAGGTAGCACCCTCTAGACGTTAGAAGTATAAGCGCCCTATGTTCAAAACCAGAATTTTCCCCCACCCAAATGGTGGAAGCAATTACGCAATTTCCCACCATTTAGGTGGGGGGTAAACATTCCCCATTGAAGAGCATTCGACTGGCAAACGAAAGGTTTCAAGTTCAATTCCTGCTCGCCACGTCACACTTTTTGTTACAAATACAGTGGTACCCGAATTTTATCTATCAACAAAGACAAAAAAGTCAAAATCTTAAAAAACAAAACCATCCAATAATAATACAAACTGTAATAAAAACGATTAATGAACATTAACAAAATCAATTTTAATTTAATATTGAGCCACAATAGACGGGAACCATACTATTATTGATAACAAAGCATTTTTATTATTAATTTAAATTAACACAGCAGCAGAAAAATTTTGAACAGGACAGATCTCGGTGTAATCTATCCTGTGCAGGACAGTCCAGCAAGAAACCCTTGTAAGACATCTAATTTTTTATTAATAAACAGAATTAGAAATGAACTCTTTCCTTGACATTCATAGTTACTAAAGTTTAATAATTGACTTAATTGCTTATATAAATTAATTATCTCCTTAGTAACAATATTCGTCAGTGTTATAGAAAGTTATTAGAAATTACTGGAATACGCATAATCCAGAAGCATTACAATCGATATTTCTTTGAAATTCAATATACCATCCTAACAAAGTGGGTGAATTTCATATCCATACCTTTAGTGCTTTAATCATTATTGTTGCTAAAGTGGTCAAGTTAAGTTGCCGAAAAACTTAAGGAACGTCCATTATGATAGTTCAAGAAAGGAAATTAATGCAAACTGATGGCTTAAAAATAATTAAATTTATTGGATCAGGAATATATCAGTTAAGACGTGTAAAAATGGCTTTAATTTTATTCTTATTAATACATGGCTCATCTCAAATACTTCAAACTTACTTATTTATTAAAAAATTAAATGTGCAACAGTTCCTCCAATACGCACCAACATTTTTTGCAACCTTCTATGTAATGACCAAATTAATTTATTGAAGAAAAAAAGCAATATAAATATTCTTGTTTACATTTTTAGCCAATATTAGGAGCTGTAATATTATTAGCAGATCCGAAAATGGTTGAAAATTTGTTTAAGGAAATGAAATTATGGTCATTTGATAATGCAACGACAACAACAAAATCAAAAATCAAAAAAGATATGAAAATAATTTCAGTTTTTGCAATTATGAATACAATTGGCGGAATAATATGTGGTTGTGATTTTTTTGCTAATGATTCGTTTGATCCTGAGATGTTCTTGATAATAAAATTTTTGTTTGATTATTTTCCGCGATTTTCCAAAATTTTAATTAAAATTTATAAATTTAGTTTAGCCATTTCACTGCTCACTATATGTCTAGCACATTGTTATCAACTTATTTATTATACACAGCATTACAAATATCAGCTTATTATGTTAATTGAACAAATAACTGAAATCACGATAATGACAGGAAAAAATAATTCTCTTAGCCGGAATTTAGTTAACGATGATCTATATCAGAAAGAAATAAAACGCAAATTGTGTGATTTTATTGAACGACATCAGGAGATTTTAAGGTAATTCATATAGATTTCACCAATGGCACTCACATGAATCTATTTCTTATTCAAAACATTTATATAAAATTGTAGATGTGGTCGTACCAAGATTAACGCAATGTGCAACTATATTGTTTGTTTTGCATTGTGTGGATTAGTAGCGAGTATAAGTATAGCTCTTATGATAATTTCGGTGAGAATTTTGATATATTTTTCCTAATCTGTTGGTGATAATAATAATAATAACAAACAATTTAAGGGCTCTTCCCATGCTTTCAATCGCTTTTACTTAATGGGACTTGGTTCATTTGGTTTTACAACTTTAACAGCATTTGTTATGGCAGGACAATCAATAGAAACTATAGTAAATAACATAAGTTTCTTAAATTCATTATTTTCCAAAATTGAAAAACCTAATTTATTTTTAGACTGAAAATTTACATGAAACATTACAGCAAATCGATTGGATTGATATGAATATTGAAAATCGTAGAATTTATTTAATTGCATTGACTTGCATACAAAAGAGACTTATAATAAGATTTTCTGAAAATTATTCTGTCAATTATGCAATGGGATTAGCAGTTGAGTGTTTTCTCCCGTTTTTAAATTCATTGTGTTATAAAAATAAGTTTTGTTCTAATATTTTATAGATTATACGAGGATTTTATTCAATGCTTGCAACAATTGTTGGCTTTAAGAGATCTTAATCATTCGAGAATGTGTAGAAATATTTTTTTATTTACTAACGAGGAATTTCAACATTTGAAAAGCTGATTTTATTCTTCTTTATGTATTAGTGGTAGTACTTGAATAAATTACAGTAAAATAACTATTCAAATACCTATAATATACAGGTATACAAATGTAAATGTTGGATTATCCGAAAAATTTAAATATTTGGAAAAGGTAATCGACGATCTACTAATATAATTTAATAAATTCGTTTATTTTTTCTTGTTTTAACAAGTGTTAATGAATAGATAAATGCACTTAACTTTTTCACGTCTTTTGTATAAGGAGTCTAAGATTGTTTGAAAATTTGCTGTTCCGGTTTCATAAGCTGCGTTTCAATGTGTGGCTTTTGAGAAATTTCAATAACTATCACATTTTCAGTAGCAAATCTATATGAATACTAGCCTGAGATCCAGGTAAAAGATCTTATCCAGTTTCAAAAAATTTCTGATAGGATTTTCCATTACCCACTCTCAAAAAGCCACAAGCTTAAGAAGTCGAAAAAGCAATTCTTCAAAGAACTTTAGAAAAATCACATATATGTTTGTTAAGATCAAACTATTTAATAAAAAAAACTTAGGCAATGCAATAGGTAAGCTTTGCACTTCACTGTTGTTAAAGAAGAAAGATATAGCTAAGACTAATTATTAATCGAATAAAAATTTGAAAGCCAAAATTCTTTAAAAATTATCATTTAAAACTTTAATTCGCACACAATTTTTTCAACGATTCAAACTATTGTCGTTTTTAATAATTTTTAATTAACCGACTTCAAAAAAAGGAGGTTCTCAATTCAATGCGTATGTATATATTTCTGTCCGCATGTTCCTCCGTTTAAATTTGTATTTTACTAATCAGTTTTGGAACTGAAACAGTGCACGTTAATTATAAAAATAAATCTTTTTATTCGTGAAACAAATAAGTTTATTGTTTTGATACCCTGACTCCCTGACATTTCATATTAGAAATGACGAATCAATTCTCATGAATTTTAGATAAAAACAATTTATGTTTTTACCGAATTGTTTTATGCTTATTAGGGGAAAGATATTGGACCATCTAAGGCAGTGTTTCTCAACCTGTGGGGTGCGACATATCCATACGTCTATCTTTGTTAGTCTCAGTGGGAATGTTCAATAGAAATTATTTTTGAAAAGTTTTCAATACTTCAACAGAAAAATACAAAAATGAGCAAACAATCAATCATTGTTAGATTGACAATTCACATAATCATAATAATCGCGAAGCCCACCAACACACCTCAAATGGACACATTTTTCGAAAAGAAATGCATTGAATCCACTCTTCTCCTCGAAGTAACATTTATACCATGGACTAAATAGTAGGCATTTCATTTTACACGGTCCAATTTAAGAACCATGCGGTGGTACAATTAAGAAAACTAACTCAACTTTTACGTTCCAGTGTTGAAGATGAAAAATATTGCAAATAACGTAAAACCGTTGTTACTGAATAATAAGCAACGGATTTTTCAGAAAGCCTAGCAAAAGACAGCCAAGATGTACTCACCAAAAAAATATTCAGTTGGATTCAAACGCAACTCTTTACCTTTAACTTCTCACTCCGTATGGATATCCATAAGAAAATTTCAATTCAAACGTCCTCACTCGTTAAGGATTTGCTTGCTCCGCCGAGCGTCGGAAATTTTTGAATAAATGTGAATTTGTATAAATACCTTGATTAACGTTTCATGTCTAATGGTGTCTTCTACATTAATTTTATTCACTTAATCATAATGTACCTACCTATATCAGTGTTATTAATACAGAGGGTCATTAGACATCATCAACATAATGCCGCGATATTTACACCAATATTTCTTTGATCGAATTTATTAAAAATACCACGTCAGTGTTCACAAATTCGGTTAATTTCATGTCCATACTTTTGGTACTTTTGTCAGTATTGTTGCCAAGTCAAGTCAATAAACAACGTTCAGTAGGTATGGAATCCGAAGAAAAGAAATTAATGGAAAATGATGACTTGAAAATAATTAAATTTCTGGGATCAGGAATATATCAGTTTAGACGTGTAAAAATGGCTTTAATTTTATTCTTATTAATACAAGGCTCATCTCAAATACTTCAAACTTATTTATTTATTTATAAATTAAATGTGCAACAGTTTCTCCAATACGCACCAGCATTTTGTGCAACCTTCTATGTAATAACAACCTAATTAATTTCTTGAAGAAAAAAAATATTAAATACATATATATTTTTTTAATTTTTAGCCAATATTAGAAACTGTAATATTATTAACAGATCCGAAAATGGTTGAAAATTTGTGTAAGGAAATGAAATTATGGTCATTTGATAATGCAACGACAACAACAAAATCAAAAATCAAAAAAGAAATGAAAATAATTACAGTTTTTGTAATTATGAATACAATTGTCAACAGTAATATCACAAGAGTGAGTGATATGTTTTGCACTTCACTCTGGAGATGGTATATTTATTACATGTCCTGAAAAGCACTGTTGGTTGTCTAACCATGTTGACATCAGCAGTCCATAAAATTGAACACAACCCGTTTAAGCTATGAAGAACTTTAAGGACAATGGGGTTGTAATAAAAGTGAGGGTTGCCACTCTTAAAACTTAAAAATGGCAGTGGTGTGCCCCAATATTTTCATTACTATTTTCTGTACATTATCCAAACATATTTGAGATGTGCTCCGATTTAGTTCTTCTTTGCTTGGACGATTAATATTAAATTGATAAAGATTTAAAACCTAATTATTATTAAATAAATACATAAGGCACTAGTTCACAAAATTAATTATGTTATTTGCGAAAAACCTTGTATTCTTGTCAGACTCTAATGTGCCGAAAATAAAATGCTTACTACACCTCATGCAAATATCATCATTTTACAAGTGCCCTACTAGACGTTCCTGTTAAATTTTCACACAATGGTTTTACACAACACTTATTCATATAGTGGAAAGGACAATAATTTGGACCCCCTAAGGAAAAATCGCTATAAAAATCTGATCGATACCAGCTCAAATAAAATAAAATTAAAAAAAAATTTAACCGACCTCAAAATGTCTTTGAAAAAAGCGGAAAATAATTTTTTCTACTTTCGGAATAATACCTAAAGATCTATTTAGACTTTTTGAAGTCGGCGCCGATGAGTAGAACCAATATACATATATACATAATACCAATTACTTTGGTACATAAATTAATGGTTGTAATTGTGTTATTCGCTTTCTTGGGAATGTTGTTATAATATAATCGAGGTGATTCAGTATTTCTTGTTGTTGGTTAAAATAGATATTCTTTCAAAATTCCTGAATTTCGTGAAAATACTTAGTTGTTAACCGATTGTCTTATAATTGCTTCCTTGATAGGCAGCAACTTCAAAAAGTCTAAATAGATCTTTAGGTATTATTCCGAAAGTAGAAAAAAATTATTTTCCGCTTTTTTCAAAGACATTTTGAGGTCGGTTAAATTTTTTTTTAATTTTATTTTATTTCCGTCTTTTTAGTCCATCAAATTAAATGTAGGCATAATAGGTAGATCCTTGACAAGGGTTACGTCAGGGAAAAGAAAGATGCGCGAATGTGAAAGTGCCGGTATATTCACAACATTGAGTCCGAAGAAGAAAAGTCTCAACGACTCAAAAGCATGAGTGATTATGAGCACAACATGTGTTCATTTGAGTCTGAAAAAGGGCGAAGTCAGCGACTAAAACAAATCAACCTTCGGCTCTTGTGTCGCATCTCAATGATAATTTCCCTATGTCCACTTTAAAACAATCATTATGACGTAGCTACGAGTGGGACAATATACTATGAATTGAGTCATTGAAGCCAATGCGATTAAGTTCAGAAAACAAAACATAAGAAAATTCATGTTTTTTAATACATAAGACAACATATCGAGAAACTATAAAAAGAAGGGCTTTCTGACCTAGAAAATACAAAGCAACGAGTAAATCCTTTAATAACTAAGAAGAATATTATTATTCATTACATTTAAATTTACAAAAATCAGAAAATATCAAAAACTTGACTTAACCGCATTGGCTTCTGAGCACCTCAATTATTATGATACTTATCGCAAGACGATGTGGTTCGAGACGAAGTGACAAATATAATGTAGTGTAGTAAGTGCATGGCATGAGATCAAAGGGTGTAAAATGGGTTGGCTGCATAATGCAAAATAACCAGTTTTTTTACTATAACTCGAAAACTATTTAACCGTTTTTGAAAATTCATGTTCCATGACCTAAGTTGAAGAAAGCCAAGTCAAACGCAAAAAGTTTCATGAAAATCGGTTCAGTAGTTTCGGAGATACAAGCGGACATACATACATACATACATACACATCAAATTGATAACCTCTTTTTTTTTGAAGTCGGTTAAAAAAATAGTTAGCATCCTTACGTTGTAATCTATGTTTATCAAGATAGACTGAAATCTTTTTTGCGTGGTTATAAAAAAATATTTTCAAAAAAGCCGCATCGGTCCTATTTAGAGGACAGGTATCCTAATTTGGACCATGCGGTTCCTAAATTGGACCAGGTCTGTTTTTGTTAGTTTCTGTTTGAATGTCTATTAAAAATAGAATCAAACTCTGTAAACAAATTAATGCCATGGAAAATATCCGATATTACAACAAAAAAAAATACAAAATTAACTAAAATGAGCAAATAATCAATCTCTCTCAGATTGGCAATTCACGCACTCATAATAATCGTAAAACCCATCAACACACCTCAAATGGACACATTTTGTGCAAAAAAATGCATTGAAGCTACTCTTCTCCTTGAAGTGACATTTTTACCACGGAGGAAGGGGTAGGCATATAATTTTACCTGGTCCAATTTAAGAACCATGCGGTGGTCCAATTAAGGAAACTAACTCAACTTTTACGTTCTAGTGCTAAAAACGAAAACTATTGCAAATAACGTAAAACCGTTGTTACTAAATAATAAACAAAGAATTTCTTTAAAAATCCACCAAGACAGCCAAGATGTGCCCACCAAAAATATTTTATACCTTACACAAACTTGATTCACTGATACATCGGCCAACACAAGAATGAAACATGTGTCATATTGAGGTAAATTTCGTGTCCCAGAGGGCCGTACTAAAAAAAACACACATTTTCCACAACTATCCGCCATAGGAATGTGCAAATTGGTTCTAATAGTTTAAATAAGGCCATGGTCTAATTTAAGAAGCAGTGCAAGTTAGGAACGTGCGTCCGCCAGTTGATGGCGCTTAGATTAGTTGCTTTTACAATAATTGCAGCAATTATTATGACAGGACAATAAATAGAAACTATAGTAAATGAGTTTCCCAAAATTTATAAATTTCCAAAACTGAAAAACGTAATTTATTTTTAGACTGAAAGATTACATAGAATATTCTTACAACAAATCAATTGGTATGATATGAATATTGAAAATTGTAACATTTATTTAATTGCACTAACTTGTGTACAAAAGAGTATCATTGAGTATCATAACAAGATTTTCTGAAAACTGATAAAACTGAAGTGATATATAACTACATATGTTTATCTTGTAATGAATTGATACGTGTGTCTCTAACGACTAACGACTTTAACGAGATCTAACGTCCCTTTTTGATTGTTATTTACAATATTTCTAATAATAGGAATTACCAACATTTAGCTTCATATCCGTACTTTAAACAGGATTTCGAGCAGTCTCTACAGAAATACAGCTTCTGTAAACGCGTCGGAAATTTTTGAATAAATGTGAATGTGTATAAATATCTTGATTAACATTTCATGTTTAATGGAGCTGTCTACATTAATTTTATCCAGTTAATGATAATGTACCTATATCAGTGTTATTAATACAGAGGGTCATTAGGAATCATCAAGACATTGCCGCGATATTTACACCAATATTTCTTTGATCGAATTTATTAAAAAATACCACGTCAGTGTTCACAAATTCGGTTAATTTCATGTCCATACTTTTGGTACTTTTGTCAGTATTGTTGCCAAGTCAAGTCAATAAACAACGTTCAGTAGGTATGGAATCCGAAGAAAAGAAATTAATGGAAAATGATGACTTGAAAATAATCAAATTTCTGGGATCAGGAATATATCAGTTTAGACGTGTAAAAATGGCTTTAATTTTATTCTTATTAATACAAGGCTCATCTCAAATACTTCAAACTTATTTATTTATTTATAAATTAAATGTGCAACAATTTCTTCAATATTCACCAACATTTTTTGGAATCTTCTATGTAATGACTAAATAATTTATTTAACAAAAAAGATATATTAAATGTTCTATTTCAAATTTTTAGCAAATATTAGGAGCCGTAATATTATTAGCAGATCCGAAAATTGTTGAAAATTTGTTTAAGGAACTGAAGTTATGGTCACTTGATAATCCAACAACAGCAACAAAATTAAAAATCAAAAAAGAAATGAGAATAATTTCAGTTTTTGCAATTATGAATACAATTGGCGGAATAATAACTGGTTGTGAATTTTTTTTTAATGATTCGCTTGATTCTGAGTTGTGGTTAACAATAAAATTTTTGTTTGATTATTTTCCGCGATATTCCAAGATTTTAATTAAAATTTATAAATTTAGTTTGGCAATTCCAATGTTTACTATATGTCTAGCACATTGTTATCAACTTATTTATTATACACAGCACTGCAAATATCAGTTGATAATGTTAATTGAACAAATAACTGAAATCACGGCAATGGTAGGAAAAAGGAATTCTCTCAGCCGGAATTTAGTTAACGATGATCTATATCAGAAAGAAGTAAAACGCAAATTGTGTGATTTTATTGAACGACATCAGGAGCTTTTAAGGTAATTCATATATAGATTTCACAAATGGCACATGACTCACTTTCTTATTCAAAACATTTATACAAAATTGTAGATGTGGTCGTACCAAGATTAATGCGATGTGCAACTATATTGTTTGTTTTGCGTTCTGTGGATTAGTAGCGTGTATAAGTATAGCTCTTATGATAATTTCGGTGAGAATTTCAATATTTTTTTTCTAATCTGTCGATGATAATAATAATAACAAACTTAATAATAATTCTTATGTAATTTAAGGGCTCTTCGCATGTTTTTAATCGTTTTTACTTATTGGGGATCGGTTTATTTACTTTTACAACTTTAACAGCATTTGTTATGGCAGGACAATCAATAGAAACTATAGTAAATAAGTTCCTTAAATATTTTTCAAAATTGAAAAACCTAACTCATTTTTAGACTGAAAAATTACATGAAATATTGCAGCAAATCGATTGGATTGATATGAATATTGAAAATCGTAAAATTTATTTAATTGCATTGACTTGTATACAGAAGAAAATTGTAATAAGATTTTCCGAAAATTATTCTGTCAATTATGCACTGGGATTAGCAGTTAAGTGTTTCCTTCAATTTTTAAATTCATTTTATTGTAAAAATAAGTTTTGTTTTAATTTAATATTTTTCAGATTATACGAGGAATTTATTCAATGGTTGCAACTTTTGTTGGTTTTAAAAGATCCCAATCACTTTAGAATGTGCAAATAGCTTTCTTTTTTCAATTTCTCTACGAGTTTACCGTAATATTAGCGCAGGTTGAATAAACCCACTATTGTTATCCACATCTTGTGTATCTTGTGTCTAATGTTGTTTAAAAACTTGCCTTTTGGACTTTATAAGCTGCATTTCAATTTGTGATTCATTGGCAAAAGGTAATGAACAAGAAGGTTACTTCTAGATAATTTCAATCGCTGGGGTACTGAAATTTTCGGTAATAAGTAAATTAGTTCGAATGTTTAGCTGAAATTTCCCACAATTTCAAAACAATTCTGATATGAGTTGTATTTTAACTACCTACAACGTTGAAGGAGTCCAAAAAGGCAATTCTTCAAAGAACTTTAGAAGAATTATAAGGCAATTAAAAGTACTCAAGCGATATGCTTTGCACTTCACTCTGGAGATGGGATACCTGCTATCATCCTGCTACATGTCCTGAAAAGCACTGTTGGTTGCCTAAAAATGTTGACATCAGCAGTCCAAAAAATTTAATACAACCCGTTTAAGCTATGAAGAACTTTAAGGGCAATGGGGTTGTAATAAAATTGAGGGTTGGCACTCTTAAACTTAAAAATGGCAGTTAATATTAAGCATTGTGCTATAAATTATTCGAACATATTTGAGATGTGCTCCGATTTAGTTCTTCTTTGCTTGGACGATTAATATATTTATTAGATTGATAGAGATTTAAAACCTAATTATTAAATAAATAGATAAAGCACTAGTTCACAAAAATTATTATGTTATTTGCGAAAAACGTTGTTTTCTTGTCAGAATTCAATATGACGTAAATAAAATGCTTGCTACACCTCATGCAAATATCATCATTTTACCAGTACCCGACTAGAAGTTCCCGTTAAATTTTACACAATGGTTTTACACAACACTTATTCATATAGGTACTTGACGGAATAAAAAATTAAAGATACAGAAACAGTTTTAACACAACCTTTTTAATATAAATGTCTGCGAAGTTATCCTATCAGACTTTTCTGCCAAGTACTTGGATGTAGCTTTAACTACTGTATTAACAAAACACTTTATTATTACAAAGTTTATAGATTTTGATGGATAATTGCTGTCTAAAATTGAAACAATAAATCAAAAACAATAAAAAAATAAATTTCTTACTTGATGTTGTTATTATACTTTAATTATTTGGAACATTGTTTTAATGACTTACTCCTAATAAATTTTGGGAACAAAAAATTTCACCCTATTATGGACAGTTATTGTTTAAAATAGATACTTATGTCGAATGTCTTCATTTTAAGATTTAAAGATTTTAAGATTTAAAATTATTAAGCGTACGAAAAGTGTATCGGAAATATAAACTTCGATTTATTTTATTTTGGTTCAGATGATGGTTTGTGTTGGCTCTTAGATTACATTCTAAATTGACTGCACATGTCAAACTTGTAGTAAAACAAACGGCTAACATACATATACATGATGTATATAATTTAGCCCCAGAATCGTAACCCCGAATCTATAAATAGTAGTTTTACTCCTTTTATTTTTTCGGGTAAAATGTAAAACGAATGCATCAGAAACGGTTAGTCGGTTTTAATGGTTAATGTATGAAGTATAACACGCCCCCACAAAATCCCTTTGCCTCCCTCCCTACACACCATCGTCCCAATCCATACATACATACAAATACAGATATAGTACAGTGTAGTATAATCAAATTAGAAGACGTCTGTGTAAACTGTACGAGATCAAAGACCGAATTTCACCATCCACCTACCGAGATTTTCTCTTCGAACAAAAATACAATTTTTTTATTGTGCATTTTATTGACTTGTAATCATCACTAAGGAACTACCATCAAAAGGTCCATTAATTTCTTTATCAACGAAGAAAATTTTCAATAAGAAGGAATGGTTCAAGATAAACATGTTAAAAGTCATGAAATCCAATGGTCCAGTAATTGGGGACACATGTACCTACTAAAAAAAAAACAAGAAAAAAACATAGAAGTGTGAAAGTTTCAATATACAGCTCCAATTAAAACCGAATCCAAGCAATTATCACGTTGTTTAATTATCTCTATTCAAGATTTTATAGTTTTGGACCGATATAAAATTTAATTCAATAAAATTCCAGATTTAATTACGGAACTTGTTTCATGTTTGGAATATTCAGGAAAAAAAATCATCAATTTAGAATGGTTTCTTTTCTTTTCCATAAACGAGAACACTTGACAAAACAGCAAACAGAAAGATTAAATCTCTGCAATTTTTTTTCAAATCTAGCTTCAAAGCACTGTAATTAACGTCCTTTTTTACAAAAAAAAGTAGGTAAAAATATGAAAATCTATGAATATTTTCATTTATTCTCCCTTTTGACTGTAAATAGTCGTTTTTTATATGTATAACTAGAGACTGTTTACTTGAGTCTCTCTTGAGAGGAAGAATAAAACGAAAAAAATATAATGTGTGTGAGAAGAGACGAAGAAAAATCTCTACCTGGATGCTGTTCCCTTTTCATGTCAACTAACAACTAGTTAGGTTCAAGACAAACAATGCCTAATTATAACTGAACTACCACGTGACTGGGTGTTGAAGGAAGTTGATGCTTAAATTGCCTTAATTTTTTACTCCACACATGCACACCCACACGACAATCCCAACATGAATAATAATAAAACAAAAACAAAATTATTTATGACCGTTAACCGAATTGGCGCTTTTGAAAATTTCTCCCAGAAACCCCTGAGGTGATTTCCTAAATGATTTTGAGGGGAACCGTCTCAGTGGAAAAAACACCAACCACCAATTCAAAAAGTAAATCTTGTGTTTTTGTGGTGACTGGCGACATTCTACTAGATGAGGTTTTGTTGTTTATGTCAATTAAAAGAGTCAAATACGTACCTGGAATGGTTGTGGTTGTTGTTGTTGTTAAAATTTGGCATGGGTGTCGGGATCCTAGGTGGTGCGACAGGAATTGGAGTAGATTTTCGTCTCATTTTTCCAACAGACACCAACCTGTAAACTAACATTATTATTACTATTATCATTATTAATTCAATTTATTGAATTTGCACATAGTCTCCTCTAGATTGTGTATTTACTGTATTTGTACAACTGGTAACTAATCAAAAGGAACATTTCAACAATGTTCACAATTTCTTCCATTTGACGTTATTAAATGTTACCCTTGTATATTTCTACTAGAATCCCCTCTTGTTGTCAGTTAAAGTTATATAATAGAAATATGTATTTACTTTTCAGCTAAAATAAATGTGTCTCCGATATTTCATTTAAATCGTTACAGTTTCAGGATTAACGAATTTAATAGTTACATCCTTCTTTTTCGCTTCTATTTCCCTTTTTGGAATCAATATATTTATTTCAGTACAATTGACCGATTCATTTGATTCTATTCATAGATTCGAATAAATTCACGATCTTTCCAACAATCAGTGAAATTAATCGTGAATTTCCCCATTCGAAAATAACATGAAACGTTTCAATAAAATCCACGATTTTGTAGTTAGTATTTACAAAAGAATGATTACATGGAATTTATTATATACTAGTTTGAATGCTCGTTTGGATTAAATGTCAGAGTTTCATATAGAAAATGGTATTGTATGTAATAAGTGGATAAAATATTCCTTTTTTGCAATCATTTTTTCCAAGTTATTTCAATTTTTGGACAATAAAAATGTCCAAATTCATGACTGATGGATTGATTTAATGATGTTATTTTGAATGATATTTTAAAATAGAATTGAATGAAGAATTTCAGCTAGTTAGGAATGTGATTTAACAAGAAAATATACAAACACAGTTCTATATTTATACAACTGTATATTAGAATAGGATTCATCTAGACTGGTATTTCAGAAATAATAAACAAAATTTGATTTGATGTACTCATAGTTTTATAAAAAAAAAGAGCAAAACATGAAATCAAACAGAAGCCGATTCAATAGATACGTTTTCAAAAATATTATTATTTAGACTGGATTTCAAAAACACTTTTCATAAAGTTTACTTTAAAAATGGACAATTTTTCACTGCCAGTTATCGATATACTATGGTTGTATAAAATATAAAATCATAAAGGTATTACCAGGATTAGGTATTACGCGTCCAAGCTAAGAAGGACTAGAGGGCACAATTGTTTTGGCAATGCCAGAGGGTTCGCGCCTTCAAAACTCAAAGATGACAGTGGGTTATTATTGAACCTATGTTCAGACATTTTCCAGGGGGTTACTTTGACCAACAACACGAATCTCTCCATTTGTTTCACAACAGTATCCCACCGCATTCAAAACATGCACTGATTTGGTTCTTCTTAGCTTGGACGATGGATATTTTAATACGTTCATTATAACACGTATTGTTATAATTGCTGGTTTTAATTTTCTGAAATGTCTGGCGGTATAACTGTACAGATTAATTTAAAATAAATTTATTCAACTCTTCAGACTTGTATGCATAGATTTAACTCTTTATCAAAACTTGTTTAATGTAATTTGTGGAGGAAAATCATTAAAACTCATTGAATAATGTCGAATAAAAAGCAATTTAAACGAATGTAAGGATAATCTTCTCAAAATACGTCAAGTTTCTAATCAATTTCTTGTAAGAATTTGACACAAATGAAAACTGAATTTAATTCCATTCATATATTCATGAATGAAGGAGAAAGAAACTGAAATCAACTTATTAATGACAATCAAACCTAGTTTGTACAATATTGATCTTGATTAAATCTATTTATTACAACAAGTCTAATGATTTATTCAATAATTACACGAATTGCCCTTCTCTGTGAACAATAATTGAGAATTGAATTAAACATAAGTTAAAGCAATAATACTCATTTTCGATAAATATTATTATCATATCAAGATTTCACTCTTTTGTGCGTTTCAATCTCACAAACGCTCAATTATCAGCAATTTTCCTTTCTCACGGTCAGTTTTATAAACACATCTAAAAGACGTTAATATTAAGATAATGGCCAACAATCGATTAAAACGAAAATTGCTAAATTTTAAAATTTAATTCGACAACTTTAGCACAGAAACAGTTAATCCGAAATCAACTAACCAATGGCTCGTCTGAGGTCAAACTCGAACTTTTGCATTGAAATCAAGTTTGTGTAAAACAATTTTCTAAATAACTTTATCATATCAAAATTGGCAAGAGAACCTAAATATAGGTAATTACAGTTGAATTTAGGGTTTTCTATCTTGAACGTTTTGTGGTGCAAAAATTATAAGTAATGGACTAATTTTCAAATAAAATTATTTTAAAATATTCTCAAAACCTCTAAGAGGAAAAAAATTACCTTCTCTTGTTCAAAATTCAGGATAATTTTCGAAAATTGCCACTTTTAAAAACATGTTTTTTCTCTTTTCTTATGTCCACTCTGAATATTAAAGTTATTATAGCGAACCACTATAATGGAAATATTTTATGTAAAAGAAAACGCCAGAAGCGCACACACTAAATTGAACTCTATATTATCTGACTATAGATATATGTATCTCGTTCGGATGCAGTTGCAATATGCAACTGCGTACGGCCGGACATGAACTAACTTCAAATACTGCTAGTCCAACGCCTATAGCCGGAGAACCAGTATAAGGCCGATGTTTATGCCTGTATGTTGAATGCATTTTATGTTAGAGAATCGACGGACGACATTCTCTCTATATACTCCGGTCTTTGACTATTCTCTCTCAGTTTATAGCAGCAGCAGAAGCAGCAACAACAACAATAACAACAGCAGCAGGCAACAGCTAACTGGTTGTTGGCGGTACATATCGAAGGGGCGCAATCGTCCTCTTCCATCATACGATTCTATTGTTCTACAATCTATTAAACAACATCTCCAGGCCTGACTGACATACATTATACATATGTGTATGTGCATGTGTTAGAGAAGCAAAACAATCACTCTGACTCATTTTTATTAGGCCATTTCGAATGCAGAAAGGGCTACCCAGAGCGGGCGGCGTCCCTATAACCGTGGGAGAATTTTCGCTAAAACCACCCAGCTGTTATTTTTATTATAATCAAGACATTTACTGAAAAATTGATATTTCTTTGATTAATCGACTTTTTTTACATGAAATTCTATAGAGATTAGCCCTAAGGTAGTAATATTCCCTGAGCAGTAACCCTATTCAATGAATACCGCATACTTCAACAAGCCATTAGTGTAATACACTGTGCTGTTGTTGCTATTGAAACCAGCAAGAAAGACAAAGAAAAAACCTGCAACATTTCAGACCGACCATTCTATTTATCCTTTTTCAATGTTCCAACAGCACAATAGGCTGCCGACGAGGAGTCTTCAAGTGGATTTTCACGATGCTGAAGTGCTGGCAACGACGTAGAGGACGACGAGCGTGTTCGAGAATGAAGGGTGGTTAGGTATGTATGTAAAAAAGACGACAATTTTGCAAATAGCTTTTTATGTAGAGCCATTGTATCACATCCTGGACAGAAAATTTCAAAAAAAGTGTTATTTTAACTACTGAAAGTTACACATTTTTGTGATTTTTGATGCAATATTTCATCGTCGTATTTTGTTTTATATTCAAAATCAGGTTTTTTTATTAAATTTGGAGGATACGGACATTCAAGATTCACGGGTTGTATTCCATATTGATAATCTTTCTTTTCAGGAATCGCCGCATTTTCAACTGTGTGTGTTTCACAGTCTTTCTTATCAGAAATTTTGAATTTATCAAGACACTCCTGAAACTCATTTTTAGATTCTGGTTCATTCAATTCAGCATCTTGTTCTTCCTTCTTCTCTTCATCTTCCAATTTTTTCAATTCTTCTCTAATGTCTTCCTCTAAATATCCTTGATCCAACATATAATGTCTAACATTTTCTATAATTTCACATGAAAATTTCTCAGAATTAGCTTGCATATAACGATAAACTTGTAAATCGGCTCCAATAATTCTAAATACATGTCCGAAAACTGTAACAGTTGCTCCAATATAAAAATCATTCGGTGTATACAATTCAGGATTCAAACGTTCACTTCCCGGTTTTGTTATCAGATTACTGCGCAGAAATCGTCCACCCCAAAAACCCGAATTTCGAATAGGTGGTTCATAAATTCGACAAGTACTATCAGCTAATGAATATTGTAAAATAAACTTCCGTATCGAATCTTCAGGATGAATGTCGACCATCATCATTTCATAAGTTAAATATTTACCAGCATTTAAAATTTGACGTACAACATCTCGTTTTGGTGGCTTGGGAAGCAATGATTTTGTGTTCTGTAAGGAATCTTCTAAACTTCCAAAACCATCATGTGGCGGCATTTTTGGCGACGATGTTACAGATTTTGATTTTTCGTTAACAATGGCGGCTTTCTGTTCAATACATAGAGCTTTTTTGTAATAATTTCTCGTAAACTGGTCACAATCAATTAGTAACATTCTTCGACCAAGAATAAAAATAGTCTCTCCAATAAGGAAATCTTTAGGTTGATAGAATTCTAAACATTCGGTATCGGCAGTTTCGAGATAAATTGCCGGAAAATCTGATGGGCGATCATACCAAATCTGTAAATGATTTTCGGTTAAAAAAAAGGGGAGGAATAATTGGTAATCGGTAAACTTTAGGTAATTTCATGCGTTTTAGTAGTTGCGGAAAAGGATCTCTGCCACCTCTGCCATCATTTACTTCTTTCACAGCTACTGTATCGTCTTCTAAGAAATAACGAATTTCACAACGTTGTATCTCACCTAATTCGCTGTCTCTATCATCCCAAAGAGCATCAAATCTAGAAATTTCCTTCTTTTTGACCTATATGCTTGATTAAAATTATTAATAAATACTTCAAGATTTTGCCATCGTATTCTAAGAAACGTCTCAGTTTATCATCAGCAGGTGGTGTTTTTGTAAAATGCAGCTGATTCTGTGCCATTCTCGTTTGTATATACGGATCAATGGGCATTTGTTCCGGTTGCCCCATAATTAAACCTTGACTTGCCATATATTCTCTTGTAAATGCATCACAATCTACCATATGGTAAACTACCCCATTGATTGCAATATTTTTACCAACTGCTAGATCTTTCCAATGCCAAAAATCACCGGATGTTGTCTTGAGAATTTTTCCTCTACGTACCAATCGACCCTGAGTCAAACCACTATTCTATACAATATCAAATAGACGAAACAAATTTTATTTTGAGAATCTTTTTGATAAAAAAAATAGTGTTTTTTTCTCATACGATTACTCTCGGTTCTATAACAGTGATGGTGTCATCTTCTAAAAAATAAATAATATTCACTGGCCGGACTCGATAATATTCATTCGGTGAATCATAGACACTTTGTTTAAAAAACGCTTTAAAATCTAAACATTTCTTATCATATAGAACGAAATGCGGCTTGTATTGTGGTGGAGTCGGTCCTTTACATCGACCATAAATTAAAAATGCCGAATCCAAATGGACCGGATCTATAGGTGTGGCAAATTTCACCGATTTAGATTCCAGATGACGAAGACCAATACCGCTATAATCATTTTTTGGCCGTTTATAACCGTTACAGATTTCAAATGTTTGCGAACGATTAAATCGAACAGACTGTAGGTAGAAAGAAAATAATAAACTAATTAAAATAATATCTTTGTCAAAAAATAATTAGATTTTACAGTTGGATCGGTGAAATTGAGTCCTGGTAATTTCGGCAGAATTGACATTTTTCTGATTAAAAACGACGATTTTTGATAGTAGCCCACTTTAAAAAAAAAAAATGAACCGACTTTGTATCGGTTGTTGTCCATGTTAATGTTGAAGGTCAACGAGGACTTTGGTATTCAGCCAGTAGTCCTTATCGATTTGTTTTGCTCCGACCACAAAGCTCTAATTCTAAACGGGGCATTTGCATCAAACTATCCGCTAAGTTTTTCAACTCGACGTGGGTGGACAGGAAACCGTGCAAGATTTCACAAGAATACCGTTTAGCTGTCGACAGAGCCGTAACTAGAACTTTTAGCGCTTATGGCCAAATACAAAAATTACGCATTATTTTCAGAAGATAAAGGGTAAAGTAAGAGAATCATCTACTTCGCTTCTATTTTTTTTAACTGATGTGGTTTTGTAGGAGGTGCGGGTCACGATTTTACCCTAATCAGGTCCGCAAATCAGTGACTGGGGCCATACTGGCCATAGGCTAGTTACGGCTCTAGTTGTCGAAATAGGACGAACGTATTTTTTTTCTTATAGGAAATAGAAAGAATTCTTTGCCCATTTCGCATTTCACCAAGGAAAATTGCAAAACAAAAATAAATTTATCATCGAGAGGCAAATGGTACCTCGACCCCACATGGAATTCAGAATGAATGGATTGCTGTGCATAAAAAATAAAAATTAAAAATTTGTTTTCTCGATATCTGATACTTGTTGTTGAGTGTTGTGAAACTACTTTGTCGAGATTCTCTGTCATTAATTAAATTCCAAGACAAAAAAAGTTGAAATTTATTTCATAGGGGGGCAGAAAAAATAATAACTTGAAACAAATATGAATACCATCAATCATGGTTGAACGAGTACCGGAAATACGACCATAAAAACGGCATGTTGCATATATGACGATAACTGAAATTTAACAGAGACTATTCTGTGCTATAAATGTCTCTACAGGAGAGGAATGAATAATTTTATTATTAATTATTTATTTATTTAAAAAAAAATGATAATAAAATAAATAAATTTGAATTTATTGACTGGAGTCTTGATGAACTAATCGATAAAACATTGAATCTGGATCGGATAAGAGTACATCCGGTTGATCGAATTCAGCCACTTGTCCTTCATGCATCACCAAAACTCGATCATAATCCAAAATTGAAGAGACTCGATGAGCTATCGTAATCACTGTACATTTTCGAAAAGCTGACCTTAATGTCTGCTGGATTTGTCGATCTGTATCACGATCAATATTAGCTGTAGCTTCATCAATACATAATATTTTGGCACTATGCAGAATGGCTCTAGCTAAACATAATAATTGTTTTTCACCACTTGAAAAATTACAAGTTTCACCGATTATTGTATCCAAACCACCAGAACTATTAACAATACCAAATAAATTAACTTTTAATAAAGCTTCGATTAGTTCATTATCACGGAATTCATTCAATGGATCTAGATTTTCACGTAATGTACCAGTAAATAGAAACGGTTCTTGTGGTATACAGAATAGACGGGAACGTAATGATTGTAGAGATATGCGGGATATGTCGATTGAATCAATTGAAATCTGACCACCATTAATTTCAACTAAACGGAATAAGGCATTGATTAGTGATGATTTACCAGCACCGGTACGACCGCAAACGGCGATCTTTTCACCAGGACGTGTTTCGAATGTCACACGTCGTAAAGATGGTAATAGATTCTCACTGAAATTTCCTGAAAAATTAACTAAAATTCTATTGAAAGATTCTTAGAAAAATTACCGATATTTTAAGATGACATTTTTAAAGGATACCACACCCTGATTCGGCCATCCGAACGGTGGATCCATCATACAATACACAGTCTCTGATGGTATTTCTTTAATATATTGATTGATTCGTTCCATTGATATCATTTCAATTTCTGTTTCTGTAAATGCATTAACAACACCATTTAGAACTGATGTTACTGATAATGCATACGACATTGCTAAACCAACTAGACCAGGATCAGCACCTTCATATTGATGTTGAATAACAGCCACAAAACTAACACCAGCTATCATTGCAACACCAATAAATTGTAAACGAATACCTAACCAACGAGCTGCAGCTTGACTAGCAAATTTCGCCTTTAAATTACTATCAACATAATCTTCATTGTCACGTTGGAAACGTTGCGTTGCTCTCATTGCACGAATTGTCGCAGCACCTTGTAATGTTTCATTGAAATGATTATAGATTGGTGATAGTGTTACACTAGAAATTCGTTTTAATTCACATGATGTTAGACGATAATTATATTGAAGCCAATGATATAATGGAATCAATGGGACTAAGATCAAACACACCCATGGCATACCGTAAATTGTCACGACAACAATACCTTAAATTTTTAGAAAAAAAATTAGATAAAAACGAAAGCTAATAAAAATTGCCATACAAACCTAAAAGTGAAAAGAATTGAGCTAATAAAATATTAAAAATAAATGGGAGTGAATCATCGACTGTATAAGTATCCGATGAAAATCGATTCAAAATTCGACCAACTGGTGTTATATCGAAAAATGTAGATTTCGCCTGGAAAAATTATAAATCGTTTTCTTAACGCTACAGTACCAAATATGTTAAATAACCGGTGCGATTCAAAGTAAAATCATCTTTACTGTCGGTTTTGAACGTCAATAGAAACTATGGTATTCTACTACTGGTCCACGTCGACTTGTTTCGCTCCGCCCACAAATATAGACAAGTTTCAAGTTTGCCTATTAGTGGCCGAGTTTTTTACCTGTAAGTGGGTGGGGAGAAGACCGTCCACGAAGACTTTCCTGTAGAATACTGTTTAACTGTCAAAACAGTAATTGTTGATGATGACTTTGCCGTAAATCACATTAATCAAACAAATCGAAAAAATCGCGGTAACTGAAGTAAAGTAACTTACTTTAATCACAGATTTTAATAACAATTTGTGGATTTTTGAAGCCGCCACAACTCCACCATAAGCAAAAAGAAATGCTCGAAACAATGTAAAAACACTATTTGAACAAACCAATATAATGTAAATATTCATATAAAAATTTGTATTTTCTATAATTGGTGGTGATTGTGAATAAAATATTTGTGAATTCGAAAAACCATCATTATCACTACCATCATCATAGATTCTTGATAGATTTGTTGTATTATTCGATTGTGAATTTGTAACCCAAAACGATAGCCACCAATCAGTTAGATTTCTTGATGTTTGCATCATTGTTATCGCTAATAAAATGATTAAACTTAAACCATAACCAACGGATTTCCAATAAATCCGAAATATACTAAAATCAACTTGTCCGACATTACTAATTTCTTGCATTAAAACACTATCATTATCTTCAGTTTTTTCAAATGTTGAACTATCCAAAAATGCCATTGATGATTGTTCTGATTCATCTAATTCTAAATCAATTGGTAAAAGATCATCAACAAAACTAAAAACATCAGCCGGTTTTCCATATTGTTTAATACAACCATCTTCCATTAAAATAATCCCATCACAATACATTAAATAATTAACATGATGTGTTGCTAGAAGTCTGGTTTTATTCTTCAATAAACCCATTATACAATATTTAAAAATATGTTTAGCAACATTTCCATCAACAGCCGATAAAATATCATCTAATAAATATACGGTTTTATCTTGATAAACAGCTCGTGCTAAAGCTATACGAGCTTTTTGACCTCCTGATAATGTTGTACCAGAATCACCAACACCAACTAAATCACCGCCAGGCAACAATAAAATATCATCAGTTAAACCGCACGCATACAAAACTTGTTTATAACGAGTTTCATCGTATGTTTTTCCAAAAAGAATATTATCCCGTAAGGTACCATGCTGGAGCCATGGTTGTTGTTGGACATAACCGAAACCGTATTCAATTTGTGTTGTTGCTAGATCACCATTCTGTAGATGTAATTCACCCAAAATTGATAATAATAATGATGATTTACCGGCACCCACTTGGCCGATAATTCCAATGAATGAACCCTTAGAAATATATTTTCAAACTTTTTACAGGAAAAAATTGTATTAAAACTTACTTCTTTAATTTCAATATTGATTTTTGATAAAGTGAAAATCTCATTGGTGTTATCACTAATCATTTTCGATATCAATTTCTTACCTTTACCTTTATTTTTCGAAAATCGACTAATCGGTCTAGAAGAACGTAATGATTGTTTCTCTTTAGGACTTATCGCACGTCCCCAATTAAAATCAGCCTGTTTTATCACAATATCGTTTCGTGGATTTAAAATTGAAAAATCATACAAATTTTCTAGATTTAAATCATTTAACTGTTGACCAGAAAAAAATTCATTTAATAAATTTAAGTAAAAATAATAACAGCTTACATCAAGAAGTCTCTGTACTCGTTTAATAGAAACCCAAGCCTCTGTTAACCCATTTAACACCCATGGGAATGCATTCAATGGACTGATGAGCATATTTAATAGAGCTATACCAGTGAAAACTGTGGCTGCTGTCAATTTATTTCCTAAAAGTGTGTACGTTCCAAAAGTAAAAATCGATATAAGAACTGGTGTTGTTGCCCAAAAATATACACACAAAGCATCTAAATATTTACGACCTTTCAAATATTTCAATTCTTTCTCTCGTAATCCTTAAATCATATCTATTTTTAATTAAAGTTTCTAATATTTTATAACAATACCGGCTCAAATTACTTGAAATTGAACGAATAAAATGTTGTTCCCATACGTAAATTTTTATCACTTTGATACCACGTAATATTTCTGTTATCATCTTAATCCGAGCATCTTTCTGTTTCATCAATTCAGTACTTAATTGGCCAATTTTGCGTGCAATCAAATTATTGATCGGTATCAAAATTATAATGAAAACAACACCAGCCAAGAACGAAACACCAACTTGATAATACAGTAAATAGAGGGTGACGACTAACTGAAATTTTAGGAAAAATTGATAAAATTCCAAAGTATAATCGGTGGGATTCATCGTCATCGTCATCGTCCACAAGGACTGTTTTGACAGTCAATGAAGACTACGATGGGTGGAATACCAAAGTCCTCGTGGACGTTCAACACAAATGACGATCCCCCCATCGATTATCATAAAATTCACCTGTAGGGGGATACTCCACAAGGAATGAAAACTAGGACAAGAATTTATAATACGATCAGTATCTGTTGACATAAGATTAACAATTTCACCGACTGAAAATTTCGATGTTAATGTTGCTTCGTTAACAATTAAAATTTTTTTGTATATCGTTGAAATGATGGCAGCACGCATTTTTAAACCAACAATAGAAATTTGGAAATTAAAATGGGAATCACAGAAAGCCGCTAAAAATAATTAAAGTATTATTATTTTACAACAATGGTTCCCTCACTACTATAGTAGAATATGACATAATCTACGCATTTTTCTGCCACAACCTGGCAGAAAGTGCTGTCACATTCTAACAAAATAGTGGGTGACACATAGACCCATTCTTCTATCAATAATACCTATTAATGTCGTTGTCATTAATGTAGCAGCATATAGATAACCATATGCAATACTTTCTGTGTTCGTTTCAATAAAATTAACTAAACGATTTAATAGTAATGGTCCAGCAAATCCAGCACAATCACTAATAAATCTCAAAATACCAATACTATAAAATTGTTTCCAAAAACATTTATGTAATGCTTTGATTAATATAACATTATATTTTCGATTTAATGATGTTTGTCGATATAAATCAACATTTCCAATTAATGCTTTATCAAGTTTAGCACCAGCCACACCACTAGCTAATGTTACTGGTAAATCATATAGATCTTCAACGTTGGTTAATTTCTTTTGTACACCTTTCTCCATTAACGGTTGGACCCAATAGAATAATAATTTCGAAAACCAATTACTATTCTCCATAGCTGTACCTAAATAATTTGGATCACCCTCTTCCCGGAATCGAATATAAGCATTGTTGATTAAAGGCTGATTTTCGCCGCTCAACTGTTTATACAAACAATAAGAGGTAAAGAAATGATTAAAAAATTAGAATAAATGTTTACCTGAACGCGATTCGTTGAGCTTAAATATGTTGTTGTACCTTCGCCTGGTATTAACGTAAAACCGTAAGCGATCTGTACAAGCAACATTGAAATACTAAAACCATACGCTAAATTTTGACTGTAATCAGCTTGGCCATTATGTGAAATTAAATAATGACTACGTACAGAAATTACTGTTAGAACAAAAATCAACGTCCATATAACACAAACAAATACAGGACCTCTAGGACTTAAACCTAAACGTTTCTTTAAAACTAACGTATAACCGAAATGTGCTAACCATGTAATACATTGAACAGCACATAAAAAATACGTTATAACTGGTATTTTCATATCAGTTTTATATAAATTAATATAAACTTGTAAAATTGGTAAAATTGCCATAATTAATACGAATATAGAACGTAAATTAATTGCAACTAATTGTACACTGCCACGTAATACATAATCAATTTGTCGACCAATATAATATGCTGATATACATGCTAATATTGATAAAACTGGTATTTGAAGGAATAATTCTTGAAAACAGATGCCCAAGTCATGATGTTGTGGTGTCCAAATATTTAAACCATTCGCGCCACACATCGACACCCAACTCCAGTGCCATCTTACGTGATCTTCCAACATTATTGCTACCATAACCTATAACAAGTAACCAAAAATATTAACTTTTTCTCGCAATAATAGCTATTTATTGCAATTTTTCTTTCTTTTTTCACAAAAACAATTCATTTTATGCATCAATCTTTTTAGGATTGTTAGAATTTGTGAAGAAAAACAGGCATTAATACCAACCTTATATAAACAAATCACTATTTTTATTGTTCTTAATTTTGTTACATTATTTATGCTTATTTCTGAAATAAAGGCACTATAGTGAGTGGAAACTGATTTGCTTATCTCAACGTTTTTTACTTACTTTATGACACAACTCTATTACAATAATATATCACATTTTTCCAACACTTCAGTTTGACGTTTTTTTTATTATTAATTAACCTTAAGTTGGTACTACTGAAAAGGGTGTAACCTCAATTTATATTATATGGAAATTGTAGCTAAATTTCTAGTGTAATATGAACAAATAACAATTATTTATAATGACAAGAATCTACGAAAGTTTAGTTTTAAATGAAATAATTAGAAATTGGCGTTTTCTCTTGAAACAAAGTATAGGTTATCTTAAAATTCCCGCCTGAATTCAGTTTGACGTTTGCGGTCGCCAAAGTAGCTGCTCAAGTGTTCGTTAATAATGTGCACAACTATCTCAAAGTAAGTTAATTATTTACGAAATTATTTTACAAATTGCCACATTTTCTTTATTATAATAATTGATAAAAAATTATCGAATATTTGTATTGAAAAAACATGAAAATAACCGGAAAAACAAAGCGACAAAAGGTTGGCAACCATGTTTTTGCGTTGTTGTTGTTGATTCCCTAGCTGCCTTCGGTTAATGCAAAACGGTTTTGGTGCAGGGTTTTGGGTACACGACGTCACGTGACATAGGAGTGAATAGAGTCAAATGGGAAATAGCGAACGTGTTGGTGCTTATGGTGTTTCTAAACAAGAAACCCACCAATCATTA
>JAZBHA010000014.1:173499-208322 GCA_037464855.1 Iselma pallidipennis
AGTTAACACTTTTCGCTCCCAAAGCAATAACCGAATGGTTTGGAGTGCACGAGAGCGAATAGCGTGAATAGATTGGAATAACCGAAGGCAGCTCCTATTTGCATTGCAACGGTATGCGATTTTTTTTTTGACGATTCTTATTGGTTGTAAATGGATGTATATTGTGTTGCCTACACTTTGGTGTGTAGGTGGGAAAATTTGAATATTACCCCTTGAAAGGAATTTTTTTGTTTAAATAATGGTTATATTTGATTTACTATACGCCCTTAAAATCCTACCCCAACTTTGGGGGTGAAAATTAGAATTGCAACATATACGTTTTCCTAAAAGCAAAAAATTTCGTTTTTTTCAATTAATTTTTTTATCATAGAGTCGCTTCTACTGGGATGCCAGATGTATAAATAAATATTCAAATGTTTTTATTGCTTTTCCATTAAGTCCTTATTTAGTATCTAACAAGTTACTGTCTTGTTTATTATTAATAGTTGTTTATTAGATAGAAATCCATGATTTCAATTACAAATTCCTCAGATTATGGCAATGGATGTAGAACTGGATGGAAAATTGACAAACAACCCTTCAACGTCGTCATCATCATCAGTTTCCCAACAAAATATCTTAGATCATCTCGTTAATAATGACACGATTTGTTTTAAAAGTCAACAACGCAACGAAATCGATCTAACCAACCAGCAAAAAAACGATATAGCTTTACAGATTTTCGAAACCAGTAAATTAAACTTTTTATTAAGATTTGGTAAATATTTAGAAAAAGATCATTTGGAGTTTTTTAAACAATTCTCAAATAAAAAAACGGACACAGAATCATGTGAAATCGATTTGGTATTAAAAGATTTATATAAAACGTTTGAAACGAGTCAACATGTTCGTGTGAAAAATCGTCGTTATCAAGCTTTAAAGAAACTAATCAATGATAGTACATATTTCACAGAAAATGAAATGATGAAACGAAATCCATTATTATATGAACAACTGGTTGGACAATATTTAAATGAAGATGAGAAGAAATTTCGTGATCGTATGATCACCGATGATAATCCGACTTTAGTAAAAGTGTTACTTGAAGGTATTGAACGAGATGATGCGGAAGATCGACGGAAAAAGGAACAATGTTGTGAAGATGAAGAAATGGATGAAATGGATAATGATAGTGAAGAAGGGATGAGTGTAAAAAGTGATAAAAGTGATCAATCGATAACATACCAAAGTTGGGGTGAATTTCATGATGAACATCAAACAATACGTAAAACAACATCGAAGAAAAATCGTTCAAAAACGGTAACAAGTGAAGAACAAGAATTATTAAAGGAGGAATTCGTCTCAATGATGTATCAAGATTTCTTAGACGGTAAAGATACTGATTTTGATTATAATCAGATTGATGAGAATAATGATTATGATGATTTGGAAATGTGCGGTAATGATGAGGAGGAGAAATATTTTGATTCAGAAGAACCTGAAGATGCGCCTCAATCAAATACAGAAAATCAAGATGTTGAAGATGAATTAGACATGTATATGAAACAAGTAAATCAGAATTTGGCAATTGGTGAACTAACGGATAATATGGGAAAATTAGGAAGTCAGAACAATCGTTAGATGGGTAGTGAAACCTTTTTTTTGTTTGTTTGTTTCCTATTGCACCTACTTCTGCTTTTTCCAATCAGGTTAATGGGTAATTAGAGTAAAGAAGCGACTCATTGAATACTTTGTACATATTTAGATGGACAATTGTAAATTTCTCATAGGGAATTTATGGTGTGATGAACCATTCTTTATCAGTTTTTTTTTGTTATCAATAGAAACAAGAAAATAATAGACAGACAAAGTGGTTTTATTCAAGCTTCTTTTTCCTCCTGTTGTCCTGACTTACATATCCAATCCTTTAATATTTGAATTTGATGAAAGTGAGTTTGATAATTTTCGAAAATTTTCACATCCGCTCTAAATCACATCAACTTTTCTATTTCCATGTTTAATGGATCAACAAACAAAACGACCTACACTAATGGAAATGAGAAAGTTTCCCTAATATGAAAAAAATCGCTATAAAAAAATATTAAGGGCAAATGTTGACTGTAACTGGATCTAATAAATAAATATTGATATAGAAGAACAAAACAAAAAAAAAACCTGTTATGAATAATAAATCAACTGATGAAATTTACAAATAAAAATCGAAAGACTCCATATACACCCATATTGATCGTATGTTGTTTGGCTATAAACACACACAGAGGGGGATTTGACATGTATTATGCCCGTTTGAATTACGTTGGCTGATTTCATAATGAATCTTTTAAGTATATAAGTGAATGAATATAGTGTCTAGAAAATCAAGTAGGAGGGAAGGGGTCAAGTTCTCAAGTAATTCTCTCTTTTAAGTCTGTGTAGTCTTTAGTGTGCCTCTTCAGTCTTTACGATATTGTGTTTACGAACAGCCATAAGCCATTAATATTATCAGACAGCCAACAATTAGATAGAACCGGGGAATAAAAAAGATCCAAACATTATCTGATATTATCAATTATTTGTTGTGGGAATAGCAAAAATATGTCACTTAATATAAAATAGGAATTTTTCCAAAACTTTAATTGAAGAGACAGACAGGCCAATTTTCATGGAATCGATTCTTAGAATTATTTGAAAAAATCAAAATACTACTAAATCAGGTGAGTTGTTAAATTGATCAAGCTTAAATCACTTGAGGCGACTGCTTATCAGATGTGTCTTTTCATACATAAGTTTTACCCGTTTCTTGTTTCTCTCTGAAACACTCAAAATTTGTGTAATCGAATACAATATAATAGTATCATTGGATTGGTTTAACCTACTGAACTTTCGATCTTTTATTTGGTGAAGATGTATTTCAATGATGTCCCCCCCGACCTGTGTTGACGGTTTCTAGTAAATTAAAAATACTTTGATTGTTTATAAAACATGTAAGTAGGTCGCCAAATGGTGATTTCCGATACTTTTTTTTTTAATTCGGTTTCTTCTAATTCACGACAAAATCGTAGATTTGTAATTGTATTTTTATAGTAATTTAGGAGATGAACCTAGGATATATCTTGTGGGTATCAACGTTGATTCTGTTCTATCAAGAATCAGTGGCTTTGGATCTAAACAATACTACCAATGGTGATTGTTTTATATAATTTAAAATAGATTTTTGTTGTTAAATTGATTATTGATTGAATTCTAGAGATAAGTACATTTCAGCCTCGTATTGATTATGATCAATGGAAACCTTTAGGTCGTGGTGATCCTCTCAAACAAGATCCAACATATGATTATGTTCCACCAGTTCTCGATCGTGTCCATTACTGGATTGATTCCGTATCGAAAAAACCACAAATCAATGAGCATTTATCAAATAAAACCAATAAGAAAAATGAAGTTTTATTACTTGGTGTTATTTCAAAGAAAACTACAACTCTACCACCACCACCACCACCACCAACACAAATAGCTGAATCCAGAAAAGACATATCAACTAATTATTTTAAATATATTGATAATAATCAATTGAATTATCATCATCGATTATCGCAAGCTCAAAATCGTTTATCATTATCAAATTTTCATTTTCCGTTATTTGGAAAACAAAAATCTCAATTTTCACGTATCAATAATAATGAACAAAGGGTACCGTATACAATGTTGATGCCACCACCGATTGTTACAAATTCACCAGAAATTAAAACAAATTCAACAACAATCACAACAAAACCACCCACAGAAATCACAATCGAACCATCACGATTAATCTATCAATCCAGTATTTCTGGTCTGAATAGTTTACATCAATATTGGAACATTACAACACCGAAATATAATTTTAATGAAAAGATTACATTACATAACGATCTTCAATTACCTGAAAATTATATTAAAATTCGATTTAATCGAAATCAAATCAACGATAATGATAATCGACCGTTATTATTAGAAGCAAATAGTGATCATAATGTGAATTATGTAACACCGCCAACATTACAGAAACCGGAAATTATGCATAAAGGACATGTTAGTGATGAGAATTTAGAGGATTATGTGAAAATTGGACGAATTGAAGCACAAATGCAACATGATAATAATAACAATCATACAAAATTAATTGAAAATGATAATAATAATAATAATAATAATGGAGAGAAACAGAATTTTGTCAATTTATCACAAATCAAACAACAACATCCAGTTACTTTACAAACGATAAAAATGACAACGGAATTAATGGGAAATTCCGAGAATCCTTTAGTTAAAGCTCTAAAAAGAGAGAATATAAAAGTAACAACTTTACCGCCAACGCCAACAACAACAACAACAACGACAACAACGACTAGTGGATCAATTTTAACGACTGATCCTTTATTTAAACATTACAAACAACCATCAGAACCAGTTAAAGGACCTCTATATCTGATAATACAAGGACATTCGAAAGTGAAAACATATGGACCAAGTAAACAGATTCATGGTATTAGAATACAGGAACAACAGGAATTTGTGAAAAATAAAAAATTAGATGATATTTCCAATAAGATTGATTATCGTAATGGACGTTCAAATAATAATTTACAAACATTAAAACATGTGATACAAACAAGACTGGGTGCTATTGATTTGAATAAATTACAACAAAATCAGAATAATAACGAATATCAAGAAACTGAATTACAGTTTGGTTACAGTATTGATGATAAGGATGTGAGTAGTGAAAAATATTATAAAGGATATGTGGCAGATGGAAGAATGCTTCAAAATAATGCTCCATAATTGTGATTATTTTTCTTTAATTATTATTAATATTAATATTATTTATACGTATATATTTTATTTTATTTTATTATTATGTTTTATATTTTCTTAATAAAAAAAAACGAATAAATTCACAAGGAAGTAGTTTAGTGTTTTTATTAAATCAAATCCGTTAATTAGATCAATGAATAATACAAGAAATACCTTAAGAATTTTCTAAATTAAGTCACAAGTTCTTGTTTGATATTAATTTCAAATTAAGATACCTACTAATTAAGTTTTCTTTATTTTTATTTTTAGTTTTTCAAAAAAAAAGTATAACGGTATTTTGAAAAAAACCACAATTTCAGATTTTGAAATTGAAAAATCGATTGCAACACACAGCGCGCTGTTAAAAGGAAGAAGTTAAAGTGAAATTGATTGATTGAAATGTGTATGTGTCAGTGTGTCAAACTAAAGTTAATATATTATACACACATAGACATTTAAACACATATGTATACATAGAAAGGTGTATATTATACAAATGTGTATGTATACAGACACAAACGCACATACACACACACGCACAAATATTTTTATTTCATTTACAATCTAGTTTACCAAGTTTAAAGGAAAAACTCTGATGATTTCTTCGATCATTTACAGGAAGTCATGTTTATTGATTTTTACCATTTTGGAATTTTCTTTTAATTTTTTTCAGTTAAAGAAAGCATTGTTTTTCTTAGTATCTAGATTAAAGTTTTTTCTGGAAATAATGGGAAAATAGCCTCATTTTTTGTAATAGTTTCCTAGTTCCGCAAGGATAACAATTTTTACCTAAGCCAGCAAAATATTTTGGACCTCCTGTGAGAAGTACATTGGTTCTGAAGATTTGGAACCGCCATTGGAATATGTGAACATAACGGTTTTTTGGTATGTATCTGCATGGGGAGATCTCTCTTCTAACTTCTGGAAAGCAAAAGGAAAGAATAGCTCTTCGATTATGAGAAACAATCCTCCCTATGTAGACGTTTCCTTAGACTACGGTGACTCGTTTATTTTCACGGTGAATTCAGGACAAAAATAAAATTGCGGTCATTTGTGCTATGATTATTACAAAGTGTTTTTATGTTTGATTTTAGATAGAAAGAGATCAGCGACGTAACTTCTTCAAATTTGAGGCCCGAAGGCAGAAATTAAAAATGGCCCCCGCCTATATTTTATTCCTCTTTTCAAGTCGAGTGGGCCCAGTAGGCTTTTTACATACCTACATGCATGGGTTTTAAGGACTACATACGTAAAGGAGTTGATTTATTATTAGCCTTTCCGTTTGTCGCTCTCTCGCTAGATTTGCTTTAAAAAAAATCCTAACTTGTAAAGGAAGTAACTGCTTAGTTTTTAGTCATCATTCAGAGGAAGTTGTAATTACACGGACGGCTAAATTAATTCAATAAATTGTGAATGTATTTGATTTCTGCATAGAGATGAATTTCACCAATAATACTTTATAGCAATTAAATTAAAAAATTACTTAAGTAATCCATAATACACTACGAATACAAAAAGAAATACGTAAATTTAGAAATTTTCGGTACTACTCTCGTTGCGTTCGGATCCAAAACAAATTTCCTTCATCATTTATGAAATCTATAATACAAGATGATTTACAACAGGAAAAAAAAGCAACTCAAGAGTCAACAATCTAATCTTAATCATCATCATTATCGTCTGCTTCTTCTTCTAATCCAAAACTGTGTCACCTTTTACTTTCAACTATCCTACTGTGAGTATCAATATCATAAACTATACCAATGGTAATAGAAAATGAAAAATATGTTTTATAGTGCTTCTAATTTGACTTGGTTCTTCTGACTAAAGCAATAAAGCCAGTGCAACAATAGTGACACAAAAATTAGCACTTGTCACCTTATTGATGGTTGTTGGTGGCAAAACCCACATTAAGTCAAAAAATCGAATTTAAACTAGTAAGAGGTATTACCCGCCTAAGCTAAGAAAACCCAAATCGACGCATATTTTAATCAGTGTTTTAGTGATTCGTATTCTGGTTATATTAACGACATGAAAAACTTCCAAATAAAGGTTTATTATTACCAAAGATGTAGCGGCACGTCACTATTAAGTTTTTTTAGCTCGTAAAGGAAGAAAAGAAGGAAATTCACAGATACCTCAGAAATTTTCTTCGAATCTTTATGAATGTATTTTTGGTCGTCTATCTCTAGGGAGAAATTCGGCGCAAATTCTTGGGTAAATTACCGGTTGTCGACCGCGCCGCCGTCGTCACTCTAGAACGTCTGTGTTGCTGCGTTCTCCATGGGTTCGTCCAAGATGAGTTCTGACGCGAAACGATGCCATGGTATTAGGAGTCACCTTTTGCTTTCCATCATCATTCCACAACTACTCAGTCCATGAGTCACACTATTGTAGTAAAACTCGATATACAATAAAAAAAAAGGACGAGTTTAGAGTTTAGAGGAATAGTTATCGAATCCACCCACGAGCGAATAGACGTCGCTTTTTTATTTCCGATTTTTGTAAAAAAAAACAAAACTAGAAAAAGAATTGAAGATGTAATAGTGGCATTTGTGGTGATAAAAACTTTTTTTTTACAAAAAATTTAAAACAGAAAACCTCAACTTTTAAGTGCTCATTGTTTTTGTATTACCGTTACAAATAAAGTTTCAAGGTAAGAATTATTGCAATTTCATTTAAAATTATGTTAACTGTACCTACATACAACAAAAATTGTGAGAAAATCTTCAATTTACAACATTTCTAATATTAAATCTTATTATTAACTGCACTAATCTGAGTATAAATTAGAAATTTTAGAAATTTTTCGTATGATATTTATGGAATTATCTCATTATTATTAGTGAGAAAGTTTTTTTTTTCAAATTTAAAATGCATAACTCTTCCTCTTCTACATATCTAAATATTACCTCAAGGCTATATTTGTTTTAATTTCGATCAATTCACACCTAGAATTTCCCTGATAAAATGTTACTGATAAGTGATAAGATTAGAAATGCGGTCGGAAAATGTCAGAAAAATTCCAATGTATATCTACGTACATACATGAATACTAGTGATTAGAGTGATATAATAGCTAAATTAATTTAATTCTAACATAATTGTTTCGTTGTTGAAGAAAAGCCGTCAGCTATTGGTAATAGGAACAGAAAAAAGTTTCAGTTTTTAGAGTGTTTTTTTCAGCATCGCAATTCCGGTGGGTACTGAACTGTGTTTATTCGGTTGACAAATGAAAGTTTGTTATTGTTTTTTTTTGGTTGTTTGTTGTTGTTTTTTCTTAAGTTGGGCAAGGCTAAATTTTTCGGCAACTAGTAGGTATTTTCGAAATCGTCATTTTTTACTCTAGTTGGATGAATAGAAATGGTCCCATTATTTTAGACTTTACGTATGAACGTACAGTATAGTTTTCTCAATTTATGATAGTTTACTATTATTACAATGACAAATACGTGATCTCATAAATGTGTTTATTATTTACATGTAGTGACTAATTCTATGACGAAATCATCAAATTTAAAGCTTCTATTATTTTATATATTTATTAGGAGTATTATTTTACTAATTTCCATTGATAAATGGAAAAATTCGAAAATTTATAGAACTTTATTGATTCCGCAAATTTTCCAAAATGTTCTCACCATTAAATACGAACCGTAAATCGTTAAAAAATACGTCTATTTATTTATCAGATTATCATTTGCTGTACGTTTTTATGACCTGATCGTAAATTATAATACATGGTCAGTTAGATCTAGTTTATACTAATAATTTTCTACACACTTTTTTCATAATTTTTCATTTTCTATTTCTTGTTATTTAATTCAATTAGGTACAACAGTATCTTGTTATTCAATTCATTCCGTCCTTTATTTCTTCAATTTCTCAACCATCCAATTTGTAGCAACTTTGTGTGACCTATTTTATTTAATGCATTTTTGATGTCTGTACTTGTGTTTTGTCTTAATTATTTTATTGCTTCACGTAATTTTATCTCTATGTGTATTTATAATTTACTGCCATTTGTTGTGTGTAAATTCTTAATTATAGTACATTTCCAATTTTCCGTGCTTCAATTATCCAATTTGGACAAGACCCTCACGACCAAAAAATTAGAAGCAAAGTCAGACATGCAAGGCTTTGGAATCTTCAGACAGAAATTCCAACAGTGGGTCTGAGACACTGTTAAGTTATGTAGCCACAAACCAGAGTAGGAATTTAAAAAATGCATATACCTGCCTATTATGAAATGCACGGAAGACATTATTTTTCCAAATGTGTTTTCCATTTTTACCAAAATTTCAGTTCAGATGTCCTTTTAGGTCGGACGTCCTGTATACGGCAAACCTGTGCAATCATTATTTTTATCTATTTTATTGTAATTTTTATTATATTCTTGGCATTTTTATTAATATTAATTTCCCAATAAAAATAAATTTTTTATACTATTTGTGTGCTGATTGCCAGTTTATTTATTATCTTTTTGCGTGATTTGTGTATTTCACGTGTTCCCTTGTCGTTCATCAATTATTTATTGATTTTCCCGATACGCGATTTTCATTTCAGAATGTATTCTTTCTATTTTGCTTTTATATCAAAGCCATTATGCAACTTAAATCTGTATCAAAACAGCCTCTGTTTTGATACAGAAGATGTTATTTTTTAATATTGGCCACACTGAGCAACATAATTTCAATGGCACGGTTTTATTGTTACACGACCTGTTCGTGCAGAAAAATGTGACACCAAAAAATATTTTTCACAGTATTATTAGAGAAATTAATAGTATCATTATTATTATTGTCGTTTGTTGACTATGAGCTATAAAATCTAATTGTAACGTAATTATAATTGCATTTCTTCCTTAAAGTATACCTTTTCGAGTAATTATGTAAACGCAATTTTTTAGTTTTAATATCCGCGTGACTAAGTAAGAAAGATGTTCTTACTATGCTGATTTTTTTTATTTTAAAAGGCTTAAAAAGAGCAAAATAGAGAAAAATTGTGTTAACAACTCATTTCATAAGGCCATTGCCGCACTTGTCCTTTAAAAAACTCGTCAGCTCGCGTCTTTTTTTCTCAACTTGAACGCGTACGACAAAATCATGCTTTATGACACTCATTGTTTGATATCTATTCTATTTTTTTTTTTACTTTTTCAAGTTTTCAGTAAAATTCAATAACCTACCTAAAATGGAAAAATTCCTCCGTCCTATGTGTATGGGAGAGTTCCCATTGTAAATGTGGCAGATTTTTTTCAATATTTAGTCCTTGTTATTTAATTTAATCGTATTAAATTAAATTTTATCGCATTAATTGTTCCGTTTACACAAGGTCTCTCAAATTTTGTTTGTTAATTAATTTTACGGTAGTTTTTGTTTCGTTTCACATTAAAATGTTTCAATTCTAATGATAATTTTGGTTTCGTATTCAAATAAATCTAAAACAATAACTCCTAGAATCGTTATTAATTTAAAAAAACTAAAATAAAAAAAATTCGTTATTTTCCGTTGAATACCGTAAGGATTTGCAGTTGTTCAACAAAGAAAGATTACATGAAATTTTCCCAAGGATGGAAAAGTCTAATCACCGCTGTGATTCATTTCGTTGTAATGATTACAGAATAATGTTTTTAGTATTATTATATAATAACAACAACAATAACATGTTTATTTAAATATTCTCATAAAATAAGTTTTGTTAATTTGTCTTTATATTTTATATTTTCAATGTAGGTGTTAATATGAAACAAGACAACAGTGAACTGTTTGAAAATCGTTTCTCACCGAACATCAATTCTTATCGAGATCTACTTTATAATCACCGACTACAACAGCAACAACAACACCAGCAAAAGAAACAATGTGATCGTTTATCATTGCCGTCCAGTGATGATAGTAGTCCAGATTGGAGTACCACAACATCCAGTACTCATAATAATGAAGATAATGACATTGATACAATTGAAGAAGAGCATGAATATGATGATGAGAATCAATCATCATCATCACCGACAATAATTAGTGATTTGGAACGGCGACAAATTGAGACATTTTTCAAAGGATTAAAGACACAAGTAAAACTCTAAAATATTTGTATTTTAATGATTGTATTAAAAAAAATAATAATGAAATTTTCAGGTTTATGTTTGTAATTCATTAACGAATCTATATTTTAAATCAAACACTGATACTGAATGGCAATTACATTATACCGGAATTCCAGTGATTGTTTTAGATGTTGGTGAAACACGTTCACGAGACAAACGCCAGATACAGATTGTTTTAGCTGAACGTGGTACAGGTTTTATGTTATGGAATGATATCATTGATAATTTATCAAGTTATCAAGTGTCTGGTAATGCATTCCATACAATGCACTATTCAATTGATCATACAAAACAAATTGGTATCAGTTTTGATAATTCAATAGCAGCTAATGAAATGTGGACACATATTGATAAATTAATATCATGTCCGGAGAATATTTCATTATCAACACCCGGTAAAAAGAAAACGAAACGAAAAAATCAACGAAAATATATAAAAAATCTACCACCATTACCACCGAAATGTGAAATTTCACAACCTTGTTGTTTCGAACATGTTACATCAATTGAAAAGAACGACACGAAACGATTCTATTCGTTTCAGGAATTTTTACCGAAAAATCTGGCCAATTTAACAATAAAACAAGCCATCCCGAATGACTGAATAACGATTAGAGTTTCACCACAGATCAATATAATTATTGTGACTGACACAGTTTTCCATTACTTATATTGCATAATTTGTTTTTATTTGTATTAGTGTAAGATATAAATTGATGTAGTATGTATTATAGTTTGCCTTTTAATAAGTGATATGTGCTTTTATTGATTATAATTGTTGTGTGATCTCGAAAAGTTTCAACGATTTGTTGCCGTCACATGTGGTACTGCAGACTTTTTACTTTTTTGTGATTTTTCCACATTTTCCATAATGTATTTATCAATTTTAAAGAAAGTATTAGATAGTACTTTTATCGATAAAACTTATTGTATTTGTTTAAAAAATAAAATTTTATTGATTCTTAAATTTTTTGGTTCAATTGAGCCAGGGGCCGCACTTTGGGAGCCCCTGATTTGAACCGTTCACCTGTCAGTTTGCTTGAAAAACACAAACTCATTAATTTGTAAGCCTTTATTATTTATTTAAATTCTTCTAGGCATCTAGCTAGGTATAATACATATTTAGATATCGAAATGTGTTCGTCATAACGGTCTAGCTTGTCTCTTAAACAAATCATCTTCAATATCATCTAAATCAGCTCCTGGATCAGTGAATCCGCTATCATCATATCTAGATCTGTCCGGTGTACGTGTTGAACGACTACCAGCTGTTGGACTTCTTGTTGTCAATCTTAGAACAGGATCATCGTATCGTCGTGATACTAACGTAAAATCATGATGTGCATCAACTAGTTTTTGTAAACGTGATATTAATTCATAATCGGGTATTGGTAAACTGACACCTAATATGCGTGCTATGGAATTTTTGAAATTCTGTAATTGTGTATCACGTCGTTGTAATTCTGAATAATTATCTTTTAATCGTGCAATTTCATCACGTAATAATTGCATTGAATGTTCATTTATATTGCGTTCTTGTTCAATATTTTCACCAGTTGTACGTACTTGTTCTTTTAACATTGAAATCTTACGATTATATTTTGTTCGTAATGATTCAGCTTCTAATAAACGTTTCTGGAGGTCTTCGATTTTACGGCCGCGTTCCAAAGCTGTTATCTAAAATACACGAAATATTACATTGAAACGAAATTATTACACAAATTTAATCGACACCTTATATTCAGCAGCTTCAGATAATTGAGCTTTTAGATCTTTAATTTGTGTGTTAGCTTCGAGAAGTTCGATTTGTTGTTGATCGACTTGTTTCAGTAATTTTTTATTACGAAGTTGGGCCTCATCACGTTCGCTCTGCAGTAAATATTTCGTTTTTGCGTTATCTTCCTGTAGGGCCAATTTTCGACGTAACAAATCTAAATGGAGATCTTTACGTTGGACTTGTTCTTTTAACGCTTTATTTCTTCGTTGCAGTTGATAAACTAGAGCTGTCTGAAGAAATCATAAATTCACATCAATTAACAAACCGCTAGTGATTTTAAAATTAAGTCCAAAATATTGATTTCAGTCAATGGTTTTCAAGTTTATCTATCCTCTCAGAAATATATATTGGTGGGATTCAGACTAAAGTCATTGTCATCGTCACTATGCACAAGAACTATCCATTCACAATTGACAAACTCTGCCAATAGTAGCTTTGTGGGCGGAGCAAAGACTAGGTACTGAATACCAAAGTCCTCGTGGACGGTAAGCGAACATAACGATGCCTTTAGTCCGAAATTTTATTTGATTTTAAAATTTGAAAGCCATTAATTCTGCAAACTACAAGTGACTGCTCTGTAAAATAGAAATCTTACTTCGCGTAAAGGAATATCATGGCAAGTTCTTTCACGACGTAGCCGTGGCAAAGTGCCGTATCCACAATAGAGTAGCTATTCCCAAAATTTTTTAGTTTTTTTTAATTCAATCAAAATCTTAAAGTCTTATATAAACATTACCTTATCGACTAATTTATCACTTTCAAGTCTAGCCAATTGTTCGGCTCGTAACAATAGCGATTCTGTATGTAAATCAACACCAACATCATGTGCTATTTCATCCATATTCAATGCACGTGCTAAACGTTCCAAGAAATTCATAAACTATAATCATAAATCAAAACGTAATAAAATAATAATAATTAATTGTTCAATTTTTAATCGTTATAGGTAGGTACTTACGATTGTTTTATCTCGTTTTAAGTTCTCCCGTGATAATTCGATTGTATTAAAATCGGTTTGAATTTTATGTAATTTCGCTTCTAAATTGGATTTTTCTTCGTCTAAAAGCCGTACTTTTGTATTGGCTTGATCATATAAAGAAATCTGCCGTGCTAGTTTTTGTGATTCATGATTCAAATCACTTCTTAATGTTTCTAATTGCTAGAAAAAAAATACTCTTACAATATTGCTTAAATGAGTTTTGTTCGTGAAAATACCGCTGTTTTGTCCTTATTTTCGGTAATAATGTCACGAATACGATCCTTAATTGACGATTCCAAAGATTCCACAAAACGCGATGGAGTACTGAGAAGGATTGCTAGTGATTCAAGTGTGTGGCGACTTTCATGCTGCAGACGCTGTAGTTTTTCATCTTTCACCTTTAGATCATCTGGAATTTTCAAAGTTTTAGTTTTCCACTCGAGAAATAATGGACACGATATAGAAAACGTTGATTTCATGAAAGATTTTAATAGGATAGGACAAGAATTGTAGGATATACCTAATAAATAAACTTATTTTTTTGAAGGAATCGTTTACCTTTGAGTTGGGAGATGATGGTTTCCTGTTGGGCAACATTTCCGGTAGCTGAACCTAGAGTCCTATTTGAAATCGCTAATTTCTCTTTAACTTCATTCAGTTGTCGTTCAAGTGCCCTTTGTTGAATATCCAATGATTCTTTATCCTGTTTCAAACGATTCAATTCAATGATTTGATTATCGGATTGTCTTTGAAGACTATCCCGTTCAATTAATGTTCGATCCAAATTATCCTTACATGTTTTCAATTCTAATTCAATACTTGTTAAATTATCTTGAATACTATCAGTTTTATTTCTTAATCTTGATAATTCCTGTACTAATTCGGTAGTTTTATGTAAAATATTATCACTAGTTAGATGTGATTCATCAACAAAATCTATACATAAAATAACTGATAGTCGTCGTATTAAATCAACAAATTGATTTTTGATTGTTTCACGTCTTTGTTGTTCATTATTGAAATCTAATTCTAAATTTCTAAGACGTTTCTCGGTTTCTTTGGATTTATCTTCTAAATAATTATTATCACGCTGTAATGTCTGTATTGTTATCTCACTACGTCCTTGTACTGCAAACAGATTCCGTTCACGTTCCTCCAGTTCTTGGACACGTTTCTTTAATGATGCAATTATTGCATTTTGTCTTGCAGTTTGTTCACGTAATTGATCAGTTTCAGCTTGTAAATCCAAGCAACGTTGCTCTTTATTTCTCATATGTTGACGCATCTCATTCAATTCAGTATTTAATAAATCTCTTTTACACTGTAACGCGGCTATTTCACTGCGTAAATTTGTAGTTATGTCCACACCAGACTCGTCCATCTATGGTATAAAGAAAATTAAGGAAAAGTTACATCATTTTTTTTTATAGATAATTTAGTGACTGGTGGAGACTTACACGCCCGTTTTCCGGGGATGTTTGCACACACACAGTAGAGTAACATGAAATACACGAAACCACGATTTTCTGATCAATTTTCTATGAATAGAGCCGGAGAGATATCGTGCGCATATATTCAGGAAATGACAATATTCGGACAGAAAATCATTTGTCCTAAAATTATTTTCATGGTTTTCTCTAGAAATGGGCAATGCTCTCAATTACATATAATCGGTGATATTCAACTGTAATTGAATGGGGAGAAGACTTGATGAGGACTTGCTAACAGAATACCGTTTAACTGTCAAGATAGTCCCCGTAGACGATGATTGTAGGCTGAATTCCACTGAATGTCTACAGGGACGGCTCGAAGTCCTAACTCTACGAAGCAATTGCAAAGAGGCGGCAAAGTCTATTACAGTGGCTTATAACGACATCTTATATAATGAAAACTTGGTTATTAAGACAAAACTAACATAGTCCGAGCGTCACTCGAAAACGTAGTTATAACGATACTATTTTCTAAGAGGGCGCAACTTCCTGATAGGGACAGGTACTTGTGTAAACTGGGTATTCCGTGTCCCAGCTGATTGGAATACGTACTACGAGCGTGTGCCTGCCCCACTCAAGTATCCCCGTTAAGAAGTTGGAGCGTGTGGATACTGCTTGCTTTGGGGTGCCACAAAAGCGCCTGCATAGATATAGGTACCTAGAGCCAGTTCTGAATGCCTGTATCTCGCAAATATCAATTAATTTTTGCACTGTCTTCTATTTGTTGTTTAATTTTTCTATTATATGCAGCTCGAATCTGGAGTTTAGGTAGATAATAATAATAAACCATCCCCGATTTAATATCAATAATTTGCTTCGTCTTTGTCCTATTTATATCAAGGAAATTGTGCCTCAATGGAACTATTTTTATAGATTTCAAATTTCTTATCATTCTTTTTGTATGATACCTATTTTTTTAATATCTAATATTGCTGAAATTTTATATATTTTTAAAAGGTAACTATGACAACGTTAATGTAATAACGGCTAATCGATCCAACAATCGAACTTTTCCAAAAGAGGAAACTATCAAATGAAGAAGCATCCTTGGCGTAATGTTACTGCTACATATGTTAAATTTTATAATGATATGATATTGTAAAATATATTTAAACGAATACTGATCTGTACCTGTTGAAAATAAATTAGCTCAAATCCCGGTCATTACGTCCATAAAGTTACAAGACATAAGCAATTTTCCAAAAATTCTAGATAAAATTGATACGGAATCTGTTTCGGGCTTTTTGTTGAATTTTTCAAGACATACTGTTTTAACTATTTTTAAATGTTTTCTAACTGGATTTCTCTCTATAATCATCATGATTCATGATACTTCTAAATTTCAAAAAAAGGCATTAAATCACAATGGAATTCATCGAGATATAGGTGAGTAACTTTTCAATGCGGTAGCCCTTTATCATTCTTCTAAGATTTTTTGGAAAGAAACTTTCTAAACGAACTTGTCTCTTTCTCTCTAGTAAATTTTCTGAAATTATTACTTGAATAAATGAAAGAGGCAGGGATTTTTTATAAAATATTGTTATTCCAGGTAATATTTAATGAGTGTGACGCATTCGAATTATCATACAGTGAAATCTTTAAACCTGTTTGAAGATTTCACTGTCCAATCTAATAATCCTGATAAACGCAACAAATCCGTGAGTTTTTCCGAGAGAAACTGTTACATAATTTTGTTAAGATAGCTGGGTTTATATTGAATAATAATAATTTTTCAGGATTAAAGCACTTACATTGTCTTCACATAAAATTTTATAGATTCTCCAATCTTCGTCAGTATTTCCTGGCTCGGCTTCTCCACCTGATTCTTCCATCAAAGAATTATCTCATAACACGGTCAATTTTTTTTCTCTTTATTGATGTAATAATAATAATAATAATAATAAACTTTAATGACAGATTATATTAGGTTGAGATTTTTCTACTTGAAAGGACACAAACTGGTAACGGTTCGTATAATCAATATAACCAAGGAGTTTTCGTTTATTATTTACAGGAAGAAAATCAAATTATAGTTTTCAGTGAATTTTCCGCTACTTTATTGTGCTGTTTCTAACAAATTTTTGACAATTACTTTCTAACATCCAAACGTATTATTGTATATGCAGCATTAACTAGTCCACCAGCAATAAGAACTACAGTAGTACCGTACAGAATTCGGTCAGTAAGCCCACCTTTCAAATAAACCGGGACTCCATCGTTACGCTGGAATTTTGCGTAAGCTTTTTGAAGATTCTCCGGAAGATTCGGGGAAATATTCGACGGAGACGATGGTGATGATGATGATGATAAGAAACGTTTCTAATTACAAGAAACAAACTTATTGATAATTTTTAGTAAAAATAAGTAACAAAATACCTGGATTATCAGGAAATTTCTTAAATTTCGGGCAATCGGTGGTGCCATTGTACAACTTGATTGCAACAAAAACAATTACTTAACTGCAAATGAACACTTCAAAGTGGTGCCAAATCTATTTATATCTCGTAATTACAAATAACAATTAAAACAAACAGAAAAAGAATCAACGATTTTATTAAATAGAGTTAATTTAATTACAACACATTCTAAATTAGGATAGATTTCGTTCAATTAATGGTAAAGTTTCACGGTGTGGACCTTTCGTTTTGAACCATAGATTTTTATCGCCCATATCTTCGTTATAACCGACTTCATAGACTTCACCGGGAGCCTAAATAAAAAGACATAACTGTGAAATTATAAAAATTCAAATAATTGATATACTAACATTATTCATAACATCATGATAGATTTTTGCATCTTCAGCATCCATCACTAATTCCGGCACCGTATGCATTGGAATATGGAAATATCCCATGATGGAATCTTTCTTATCAGAATATCTGTAATTTCAATAAATATTAATTGAGGATTAAAGAGAAATATTAAGAGAAATTAACTTATTCCGTAAAATCGCCCAATCTTCTTCTAGAGGGCACACCCAATCCTCCATTCTTGGGTCATAGTTATCGCGTCTAGTAAAATCGATTCGTTCAATATCTTCAACGACAATTTCAACTTCACCACCATCCGACCAATCATAAACCAACAATTCAGCATGTCGATTGATCTCTTTTAAATAATGTTGTTTATAGAATTTCTCCATTGTTTTTAAATAATTCTCAGATAATGCTGGTGAATTAATTTCCGATTGAATAGCACGTTTCTTGATATTTTCTTGAACTTTCCGTACAGGTAGATCCAAATAAATTACTAGATGTGGTCGTATTAATTCCTGGATGGTATTACTACGTACTTCATAGTATTTATTTTTAGCTTCTTTCGATATAAATCCTTGACTGGCCATTGCTTCAGCAAATACGAAATCAGAATAAACACAACGATCCAGTACCACACCTTGGCCGGTACTTAAAACATGAGCTAATGCATCGATGTATTGCATATATCTACAATTAATTGCAATTTAGTATTCAATAAATAGTCTAGTGATTGATAAATTACTTGACAGTGTATTGTTTGATTTGAAAAGCAGCAGTATTTATATGTTTCGGTGTCAATAAGAAATCTTTAACATCAAAACTTCTAGCCGCCAACGGTAATTGGTCATCTAGTGTTTTTAAATTATATCCATACTCATTTATATAAATCATATCAAGATTTGCTTCAGGTAAATATAACATATCCAATTCTTTGGCTAATTCTTTTGCAAATTTGCTTTTACCAGCTGCAATGGGACCTTCAACAACAACCACCTGAAAAACACCAATTTCTTATTGTTTTTTTTTTGCTTTTTAAATACACAAAACTAATCTTAATTATACCTTGGAATTTTCATCAATACGTGCCGAAGTCTTATCGTATAAATAATGGAAAAGATTGAATGGTTTCGTTTTATAGGGCCATGGTGCTGGCTTGTTAGCTAGGTTAGGATCTTTAGATCGTATAGCTTTACTACTGATTGGGCGCAATAATACCAAATCATTTCTAGGCGATAATAGAGTTTTCCATGTAATTCGTACCAAATTTGCCATAATTCTTCAGCTTTTCCACAAAAAAAGGCAACAAATGATTATGTAAAGTTTTCCCTGCTGCAAACGATGTCAAACTTGACAGCATTTTGACAGCAAATGACAATTAATTGACAGATGGCAGGAGAAATGAGCGCCATCTATTGGTATTGACTGATTTACAAGCTAATTTTTATATTTCTCACAACAATTAAACGACAATCAACACAGTTTCTATTTAATTCAATTTAAAATTCATTAAAAACTAGGTGGAACTTCAAATAAAGTGCTTCATACGTTTGAAAAACTAGACGAACAGTAGCGACATCTCTCGGGAATTGTTGTTACTCATACGGATTAGCCAATCAAATGATGTGGAAATTTAAGCCACGCCCTATGGGGTTCCTGTCATTTTTTGAGGTTATATTTTTGCGACAAAACGATAAACTCAGATATTTATTAAAATTGATTAATTGGAACACAAAAATACAATGAATCGTTGGAAATATGCAAGTCCCTTATTGTTAGAAAACGAATCAACATTAACATGTGAGAAAAATGTTAGAATATATGATGGAGATCAAAAGGTAAGTGCTATACTATACCAGATTTACAAAAAGTTTTCTAATTGTTGCTGTTTTTTTAGACACATTTTGAAGGTGGTGAAGTAATTATATCAACCCACCGTATATTATGGGGTCGTCCTGGTGATATTGCCAGAGGACAAACTTGTTTGGCTTTACATTTACATTTAGTTGCTTGTGTTGAAGAAGGTTCGTCAGTGTTTAGTTTCAGTCGTTCAAAAAAAGTGATTTTACATCTATACGAAGCTTCCTATGGTAAATTCGCCCCCAATTTATAAATCATCAATTAACAATCAATATTTCTAGATAACCTACCCGGTCCTCAACAGACTAGCATTTATAATTTCATTAAATTATCATTTCGGGAAGGTTTCAGTACTGATGTTGTTGGAATTTTAGTAGATTGTGTGCAAAAGCATCAAACACAGACACAATCACCAACAGTTATTTCAAAACCATTACCATCAACAACTCAACCCCAAAGACCGTTACGATTTGGTATTGTTGGTATTGAACGAAATTTAGAAGAGAAACAGAAAGCAACTGATGAAAGTATATCGATAGCATTTCAAGATTTGAGTAAATTAATGGGAAAAGCTAAAGAAATGGTGACTTTATCGCAAACAATTTCAACAAAAATACGAGTATTCCTAACCACAATAACAACACAAATTCAACAAAACTGATGCGAGTTGTTGTGTTTTAGGAGAAACAAGGCGATATCTCTGAAGATGAAACAATCCGTTTTAAATCGTATCTATTACGTTTAGGTATTGATGATCCTGTAACACGTGATGATTATAAATCAGATAATGAATATTATCGTAAATTAGCCAATCAGATTTGTGAGATTTTAACAAATCATGTTGAAGAAGTTGGCGGTATGATTAGTTTACCGGATGTATTTTGTCGTGTGAATCGTGCTAGGGGTCTGGATTTATTATCACCAGAAGATACTCTATTAGCATGTCGCTTAATGGATAAATTAAATTTACCATTGAAATTACATCAATTCAATTCCGGTGTTATTGTGTTACAATTGAGTGATTTAGATAGTGAGACTCTTGCAGAATCAACGGCCGATCTGGTATACTTTAACATTTATCAATAATTCAAAGAAATATATTATAAATTTTCCTTTTTTTAGGTGGAGAAAAATCAGTCACTAACTTACGAAGAATTAACTCGCGAATTGGGAATTCCAACAACTCTAGCTAAAGAACGACTATTAACAGCTGAAAAATATGGGAGAATATGTCGTGATGATTCGATTGAAGGTTTACGGTTCTATCCTAATTTATTTTTAACTCGAGATATTTAATAATGATTTGTTGATAATAAATTTGTTTTGGTTATAATTATTTGAATTTTGGCGCCTTTCAAAATTATGACATTTTAGATGGCAGTAGTGTCGCCCTACCGATTCTCTTTCTCACTCATCACATAATTCATACAAATTAGTTAGAAAAAGATGCGTAATTAACGGTTCCTTTTAAATCCCGCTCTAATTCTAACCTCACATTCTAGAAACATCAACAAATAATGTTTAAACTGTTTAATTTAAAATTGTTATAAATAATTGTGGTATTTTCTAATTAAATTGTTGTTAGATTATTAAAAAATCGTGCTAAATGGCATCTGTGAAGAGTTTATTCGATCAGCAATACGGTATTGGTGAGTAAATCCATTGGATTTTTACCCGCGCAATTTTCCTATAATTAAATTAATTATTTTCTTTTTAATTATTAATTTAGCTAAATGGAAATTCTATAATAACGTAATAACAAGACTGCGTTGTTCAAGAGATGAACAATATACGCAATTATTACCAACAGAAGATGTAATCATTGATACCCCAATCTTTGCTTGTAAATTTGCCCAACAACAAAATAACGAAAATCTATTAGCATTAGCCAATGAAGATGGTAAATTAGCTATACATGATACAACCAAAAATAACGAGGAACGTTATGGTATTCGTGCCCATAATAATGCAATCTTTGATCTGGCATGGATGTTTGATAATATGAAAATCGTCACAGCATCTGGTGATCATTCAGCACGTTTATTTGATGTCTCCAATAATGATATACGTGAAATACAAGTATTTACCGGTCATACACGTTCAGTGAAAACGGTGACATTCCGTAAGGATGATCCCAGTGTTTTTGCAACTGGTGGTCGTGATGGTAATATTATCTTATGGGATACTAGATCGAATATGTCGAGTTTAATTGGTCGAGCTGATCGTACGATTTATAATTCACATAATGTTCGAACACCAACACGAATTCGTAAAAAGGTATTGGGTACATCATTGTCACCGCATACGGCAGCTTTAATGGGTGCCAAAAGTGTCACAGGGCTAGTATTTCGTAATGATGATACATTGATCTCGTGTGGAGCCGGTGATGGAATTATCAAAATATGGGATTTGCGTAAGAACTATTCGTGTTATAAACCGGAACCATTACCGAAATGTAAAATACCATATTCAGGTACTACAACGAAAAATGGTTTTAGTAGTTTAATTATTGATAAAGACTGTTTGAAATTGTATGCAAATTGTTTAGATAACACCATATATAGTTATAATTTGAATTCAATGAATCCACAACCGATTATGAAATATACCGGCCATCAGAATAGTACATTTTATATTAAAGCATCTCTAAGTCGTGATGGTACATATTTGATTAGTGGCAGTAGTGATGAGAATGCATATATATGGAATATAAATTCACCAAATCCATTTATTAGATTAACAGGACATAGTGCCGAAGTAACATGTGTAGCATGGTGTGAAATTAACGATATAACAATTGTTACATGTTCAGATGATATGACACATAAAATTTGGCGGATTGGTAATGAAGATTTGCCGGAAAATTGGGAAATTGACGGTCGTGGTAAAGCTGAATTATTACCATTACATGATATCCAATCAAAATTAAAACGGCGCAATTCTAATAATAATAACAATGATAATCAGATTGAAGTACCAACAACACCAAAAAAATTGATAATGGGTTGTGATAAATGTGATACACCAACAACAAATCAATTTTGTCAGAATTGTACACCATCAACAAATAAACGTAAACATATTATAACTGAAATAGTAGAAATAGATCCGAAACGATCACGTAATAATGAATTTGAACCAAGAAAATTATTTAGTAATTTACAAGAAACTAATCAATCACCACTAATTAATCTACCAAATTATGTATTAGATGGTATTGCACCACATCTAAACTATTCACCGCCAAAAAAGAAATCTCAGGATTGGTTGACAAAGATGAGAATTGAAAGGAAATTACGTCGTGATTTCAATGATAATAATAGTAATAATGGAATCTCATCATTGATATCATCATCAGTATCATCACCACCACCGGCAAAAATTCTAAAAACTGATACAACAACAACAACAACAACACCAGCAACAGTGGTGAATCAACGACGTTGTGCATCACCTCAAAGTCCAATTTTGAGGTTTTTTAAAGTGAAAAGTGATGGTCATTCGTGTTGTAATAATAAGAATATAGGACAGAATTTCGTCAAATCTAGCCCTAAAGCCAGTCACTAAGTTACACTTTTTCTTTCCTTTTTTTCCTTCCAAAATATCAGAAAATCTCATTCTATTAAGACTTTAATTATTTTATAAGTTTGAAAGTATTGTTTCCTTGCTTGTATACGTTAAATATATATGTATTAAAGTTTTTTATTTCTTTGATATGGATTTGTTACAAAATCCCTTGGTCCTTTTGTGTTTTGTAATCAAAGACCGGTTCCAATTTTTCTTGTATTGTAACAGTTGTTTTGCCGGCGTTCTTTCTTGGCATAACTGTTATTTTAAGAAAGTAGAATACGTGAACATAGTCTTCTGGCTCATAAAATCTGGTCCGTTGGCATGCAAGAATGAGCATGAAACTATAAGGGACATTATGTCATAAAAGCGCTAAGTTTTATGATGGGAGTCAGCATTGTAACTTTTATGCTGGTTTCAAGACTCCCTGTCGTCAGAAGCCAGAAACTCCAATCGTCCGATTAGGATTTCTTCGGACGATTGGAGTTTCTAGCTTCTGCTTGGTTGTTGTCGAATTTTGGACGATAGGTCAGGGAGACTTGAAGCCAGCATTAGAATGAATTCAAACTTGGAGGGACTGTTGTACCATGTGTTGAATCTGCAAGATAAAGATTAGGCGCCAATAAGCCCAAATATTCAAGTATATAGTACCAAGAGGCTTTAACCACCATCTGTATGTTGAATAATAGCCATTTAAGGGTTAATTACACATAGATAGACCTCTTTGGTCTTATTGCTGATTAAATGAGTTCATTTGAACCTAATTTTTGTCTTCCAGATTCAGCACATATTCTCTTCTATAATCTCTAGACTCCAATAAATTCTGAAAATTACAGTGCTGATCCTTCCCTTGTTAGAGCATTAGCGTACAGTTACATTGGAGCAAACTGTTTGGGACACAATCATTGCCAAGTGCAGACTTTGTGCGTGAAGCGTGGTTTACTTGAAATATGTAGTGTTAGTTAGTGCTTTGGACACTACAGTATGGTGCTTCGAACAGTGCTAAGCATAGAAGTCCAATAGTGATAACGATAAATCTATGCTCAGCTAGGAGGAAGGTTTTTTCATTACGATTGTATTCAATTTTAAAATATTTTATTTATATAATCGGTCAATCGAAAAAGAAACAATTATAAAACTTAATAAAAATGTGATTACAAAAAAAAACACATGAGGAAACAACAATAGCAAATAAAAGCTTTATAGTAACGTATATTTATAGATACATAAATTTAAAACATTTAAAATTATGTTTTATTTTAAATTCTAAAATAATTAAATTTTAAAGCTGCGCAATGTACAATGTACAAACTAATAAAAGTTTTGTACAAATTAAAATTAGATGCTTAATAAAGCTCTGTTTACATTGATTCAATAATTAAATACGAGGCAAATATAATTTTTCTTATACGTGTACCTATAGATAATATTTATATAAATAGTTTAATATCTAAAATGACCCTTCTTCGCTCGACTATTATGATAAACTCTCAATGGGGTATAAGAACCATTTCCATTTGCACCTGTAAATTCAAAAAAAAAACACATAATTATTGAACAAAAAAGTGATGGAAAATTCGCCTTACTTTGAACAACTGATGGTGCTGGATATGGTGGCAATTGTGGTGGTGCTACACATCTCGGTTTTAAATATAAATGATAAATTAGAAATGATAATATAGCAAAAACGGCTGCAGCAATAGCAAAACCTTCATGGACATTCGAGAAATTATATGGATATTCTGTATAGGCTAAACTACCTAACCAGGCACCAATACAACGTCCTAAACAGAAATGAGCAATAACTGGCAGTGCTTGTCCACATGCTGTGAATTTCCTTGGTACTAAATGTCTTAAATAAAGTATGGCAGTGACCCACATTAGATGTAATGTGAATATTTCGAAAATTTCAAATATTAATAATATAGAAGCATCTTCAGTCCATAATAAACCTAAAGAATTTAATTTCATTATTATATTATAAAATCAATTATTTGGCAAATTTATTATTAACATACCAACATGATGAACAATATAGGAAACAAAACAGAATATTAAAATATTTGAATGATTACAATAGTCGACGATCTTCTCAGCAAATATCAAAAATACCACAGCTGGTAGTGAGCCAATTGTTATCGTTAAACCGATGATCAATGGAGTACCTTCTGATAATTTCACCACATGCCTATTTTTGATTGAATATAATTAAATAAATAAAATTTATGACGCAAATATTATGGTTTTTTTACCATGGCAGGAATGTGTCGATGGCATTCCAGAAAACTCCCAATGTAAACAGAATCACGCCCAATGCGACAATTTCAAAACCATATTTCCTAACTGATGACATAGGTAGTGCCAATAGACCACATCGTGTATGCCACCACCATTCCGGTGGACTTAAAGGCATTTTACTAAAAAAATCAAAAATTTCAATAACTATACCTCTATAAATTTGTTTTAAAACTATTTACTTATCAAAGATCAGTATTAAAACAGCTAATAACATTAATACTGTAAAACAGATCATAGCTTCCAGGAAACGTCCATTAGCACAACCACCGATAATTGGTGCAAAAATGGCAAAACCTAGTGCACCAGCTGCTAATTGTTTACCAACATCACCACGTCCAGTCGATGTTTCTCTAGTTGCAATCACAATAGCTGTACTCAATAATGCAACAGCTGCTGCTGGGAATATATCAGCAATTGAACGTATCACTAAATACAACCAAAAACTAATATTATCATAACCGCACTGTGAACGTTTCAATAAACTATTTGAATTATTATATGGATCATGGATTGCACATAAAACCATCGGTTGACAATCAGGATTATTCATTGTTAATTCTTTATGTGTTTCATCTGAGATTCTACAATGGAAAGAATCATCTGAAATGATACGAAAATTACTCGTTTTTCGGAAGCTTTTCTCTAATAATAAAAGAAATATACCGAAAGGGTATTGACACACATCATCTTCACTCGTTGACTGACTACTCTCAGTTTGTTGATTATCATCAGATTTTAAACTCAAATCAAATTTAATTATTCTTGAACTGTTACTAAATACTTCACAAACTGATACTCCATTTGAATGATTTTTATAACACATATGTGGTAATGGTATTAAACCTAAATCAATTTCTCGACTAATTTGAGCTTGAGCATTTGGCGGATAACCATTTCTTATCAACTGCAATTGATTTATTTGATAAAAAATATTACATTATTCAAATAATGTGAATCTTACATATTCGGCTTCCGGTGCTACAGTAATATTACTATAATCATCAAATGGATATTCATCAGTACTAACTTCTTCATTTGATGATGATGGTGTTTCTGCAAGTGGTGAACTAATTGGATATCCTTTATAAAGAGTTGTTCTATTACATGAGAAAATACAATTCTTTACAAGGACCGAACCACGCTGGAAATTCAAAACAAAACATATCGATAAAGTTTCTATATACAAGATGACCCATAGAAAGTACCCCAAGTTATTAAGGTACTTTTCGGTGGGACACCCTGTGTTAACATGTCTTTTTTTATAATTACTTCGCTATTCCATTGTGAGCAAGTCCGTTCAGCACCACACCGATCTTGCAGGATGAAACCACCATTGGGATCACACAGAAATGTAACATTTGGTGGACTTCTAAACTGTAATTATGTTTTATTGATTATTTTCTTGATTAAAAAAGGAAATTAGAAGGCAAAAAAAAACCAACCACTTACAATTGGCGGTATTGTGATAAGTAACCAATAAAAAAACGTAGCTAATAATAAACAGAGTGCTATCATAACACGTAGATATTTCCCAGTTTTACTACGACTAGCTCCACCAAAACCACCAGCTAATCGATCAGCTAACGGACCAGCAATTAATGGTCCTATTGTTGCAATCAATGGGGCGATTATTGAGATTATTGTTGATTCGTCTCGTGATAAACCTAAATTGTTCATATGGATGGGAAGAAAGGGTAATAAACTCCCCAGTGCTAATGGATAGAAAAAAAAATTGATAGTAAATAAATAATAATACGGTTCACATTAGTTGATAAAAACTTACCCCCAAAAAACAGAAATAGGACACATTTTAGTGTCGTTAGATTCTTATTATGGAAACTCATATTGAATGTTGATTTTCCAGTGGAATTAATATCGATTCGTTATTGGAATTGTTTTCATTTCTTTCTTTTTCGATTCGTTTTCTGGTACATCTGTAACAAATTTGAAGACGACTTATAAATAAAATCGAATCAAGAAAAACTGTTCTTTTATGATCTTCTAGAATCTCTATGGTGAAGGAATATTGTTTCACATTTTCCATTTTTTCCTGAATTTTCGATTTCTGGTATGTTTTGTGTTTTTCATTGTTTAAAATCATATTTGAAATGTTTATTTACATTGTGGGTAATTGATGAAAAATTCCGTCAACTAGAAAATTTAATAACTTGAAGTTTTATTAGCTTTGCATCAATTAGAAGAGATTGGTCGAATGAAACGTAGCATGAATTATTAGTGAAAATGCTAACAATAAGAACAAAATAATAATTAGAACAAAATTTCAATAATTTAATGAAATACAATAACAATTAATAGGATTCAGAGCAATAAGTCATTGTCAACGAGGACTATCCTGACAGTTGAACGGTATTCTGTAAGCAAGTCTTCATAGACGATTGAAAAACTTGGCCAATCGTAGATAAGCACACATTTGATATAAATGTCTCGATTAGAGCTTTGTAGACGGAGTAAAACGAATCGATGAGTCCTACCAGGGCCGGCTTGAAGTTAGGGGCGATAAAATCGGTTACCACATATTTTAATTTTGCAAAACGTGGGTATGACTACATCGCTACGGATTTTTTAACTTTCCTGTCCTATATACCTTAAAACAATAATAATGCTAAGAGCAATAACTGTCGTAAGACGCGACACAAACGAATATGCATAGGGTCGCCGATACACTCACAGCCTGCCCTGAGGACGTCACGCAGAATATCAAAGTCCTCGTGAACAAGCGACGATGATGATGATTCTGAATCCCCCCGATACGTTTACGTAAACTGATGACTGTTTCTGGTTATTTCTAAAAATTCTAATGATTAAATTTTTCTATTTATAATATAAAGCTTGCATTTGTATTTATTTATTTATTGCCGTTTTTTTTTTTGGTTTTGTGACTTTTTTAGTAGAATAATGACGATGCCCCCCAATGGATGATGTCACATTATTCACATACTCGTTAACTAGACGACCTTGTTCTTTTTAAAATATTATTAGATATTTTTTACACGCGCTGAATAAATTCAAGCCATTATTATACTCCAACATATTTCATACATCTGTTATGTGTTACCTACATATAGTGGGTGACCAAACGAAAATAACCCTTCATCTCAGTATCTTGAAGAAATGCTGGACTTCTTTCATTAGTAGATTATAAATACTGTTTAGAGATTGCTATATAACCACTTAAGAACTTCTCAATTTCGTTAATATTTGATAAGAGACACCGAAGAAAACAGGGTTACTTTGATTTTGACACCCTGTATAAAAGTGACCTGTATCGTTGAAATGTTAATTATTAAATAGTAAAATGATTGGAATTATTATCTATGAACTAATAACGTATTTTTAGCATAATGCGATAAATAGTTAACGACTTTTATTGATAAACAGCAAAATAGAAAGGAGTATGGACGTGACATACCTAGCAAAGTAAAATTTTTAAAATACAAATCAACGTGTTGTCATAGTTGTGAATAGTAATTATTGTTTTGTGTGTAGAAGGAAAAATTTATAGAAATACTGTCCCCTTACAAGTAAGAAAAACATTAGGAAAAGACTAGTTTTATGTCGTTGAACGACGAATACGGCATTATTTCGTTATTACATCATTCTTGGTCTTCAAGGCTGAGATGAACGGAAACAATTAATTTCAACCGAGACCAAATAGATAGAAAAACTCATCATCATCAACAACAACAACAACAACAACAATAATAACAACAAACGCCTCCTTGCAAAGAACCTAGCCGAAGACTTTAACTATCTGTTGTCAACAATTTAATTAATTAATAATTTTTACCCCGACTTGACATTTAACAATAACCATATCAAATGCATTATTAAAATCTAGTAAAAGGTTATCTCAAGAGTCACTCTCAGTTTATGCATAAAATTATGAAAATTTCTAATTTCTTAGATTTAATTGAAAAACATTCCTCGATTGAATCGACATCAAAAGATTGTACAATATGATTATTATTATTATTATTATTAGTGTTATTATTATTTTATGTCATCCAGTTGTATTGAGACACAAATAAGAGACCCACCTACTCGCTAATTTGAGAACAGAATAAAAACGAAAATAACATAAACGGCCTGGCCTCGTTTTTAAATTTCGTAAACTTTGTTCTTTCCGCAATTGAGATTTTCTAATAGCTAAGTCTTGTTAGAGAAATGACGAGAAAACAAATGAGAAACAAATCAAAGAGAGCATTTTTAACAAGAAATTTTCTTGTGAATCTGAACATTGAGACTTTCATGGATATACACGACACGACGATAGTTCCATCCATATTAGGCGAACAACTTGATGGTGTATATGTATGGGAGGAATTTTGATTTGTTGCCATCTATGATAAGTGGTAATGCATAATAGAAATAACAATGTCTGTAGAAATTATAATTGAAATGTGTGAAGTTGTTTGTTTACTTAAAATATATTTAGCATAAAATATCATAAAGTCAAACAAATAAAACTTCATTGTTTTTACTAGAATTTCTAATAAAATCGTAGTATCTTTGTTATTGTTTTTCAATACATATAAAGTAATGATCTGTTTTTAATTGAACATGCACTGATTTTTATAACTACAAAACTAATACAATGCTAATACTATGATAACTGGTGAAATTCCGAACAAAGTCTTCATCATCGTCACCGTCTACGACGACTATTTTGACAGTTGAATAGTAATCAGCAAGCAAATCCTCGACAAATATCTCTCACTCACAATTGAAAAATGTCCCGCTTAAGAACGGAGCACAAGTCGTCGAGGATTATGGTCTGGATACTGAAGTCCTCGTAGACGTTCAACATCGGCAGTTATTAGTGATCTGAGTCCCACCGAATTGTAATGATTGATTATCATTTTGAGAGATTCTCGAAAATGTAATAATTTTTCAAGATTCCGGTAATTACACGTTTGAAATTTGAACAGCAATATAACTGTAACAGATTCTTTTATAATTATTATCTTTATAATAGATAGTAATATTAGTAATTGTTGGTGAATATCTAATTCTCTACGATTAATTTAATTGCAATGAGATGATTGAGATAATTATAGAACTTTCCTAACAGATTTAAAATAAATAATGACTGAATCCCGTTTTATTATCAATAAAAATAATATAATTCACGTATAATCTAGAAATTTTATATGCAGAACAGAAGACATTTATTATTATTATTAAAAACAATAGGAAAAAATTACGGTTAAAATTTTTAAGAAACTATTGGCCGACATTTTCAATTGTAAATCATCAGACGAGGACTTGCAGAATACCGTTTAAATATAGTTATCGTTGACGATGGTGACTTTGCTCTGAATCACACCGTGTAATTCTTATTTGTGTTTGTAAACTGCAATTTTCTTATAATTGTTTTATATAAAATTGATTTAATTATTAGAAAAAAGATTTCTGAACCAGAGGAATATAATTACACAATAAAAAAGATGCTCCTATTTGTGAATATAAATGGATTTGAAACAGATTGAATAATTCTTTTTCTATTCATACATTTATTGATCAACAATATCCAGCAGACAAAAATAAATATTTATGCAGAATAAATATTGCAATTCCCGGTTACATACTTTCAAAATGAAATTTACTGTTTCCATCATATGTTTGCCTCTTACAAAAAAATTCTCTGTACATTCTGTACATGTAAAAATGACATGAAAGAGACTTTCACGTGCATCTTTTAGAGACCGGAAAATTTATCGTATTAAAACGTGCCTAGAAACGTGTAGGTAGAATAAAAGATCCATCTGAAATTTTGAGAGTAGAAACTAAAGTTACTGGGTACTATCCCAATTTCATAATCAACTTTAAATGAACTCTAACTTGTAAAGTCACATTATAAGTCGATAGCCCTGTTTGTACACACTTGTTTATCTAATAAAGTGTCTAATCTGGGCCATATATTTTCAACATGCAATGGACTTAGAATGTGACTTTACGAGTTAAAGTTAATTATGAAATTGGCCCGTTGATATGAAACACGCATTTTTTTTCAATTTACTGACTACTGAAAAAAAAGTCTTCATAAAAAACGAAACGATATTTTCAACACGTCCCTCCCTGTCCTATTTACTATTGAGCTTATCTTCTGATCTAATTTGAAGTTTATTTTTTATAAATAACTTTTTTTCGAATATGTAAGTCTTCATACGCCCAGATATAAAAAATGTCATTAGTGTTTTTTGATGAAAAATGTTTACTCTAATACGTAATTTATCGATCGAAACTAACAAAAATACGTATAGCTATACAGCAACGTAATATCTAAGTTCGGATATTGTAGGGTCATTCAGTCAATTCATATGATAATTGCCTTTTGTACCGTCATTGTTATATTATTACTGCCCACCTGAATCTCCGGAGGTCAATGGTATGTGCTAGTTTTCTGCAATGACTGCAATAATAACGTCACACAAAAGTACTATTTTAAATGATAATACACCATACACCAACCAAAGTATAAAATCAGAAAGTGACATCATTTTATGTCTTCTACTTCTACATAAACATTTTTATATGATTCAAACAACAACTATGATGTGGTTGGTGGTAAATATCTTTCATGTTTTTAATATCCAGTCATTACAACAGTTGGCATTTAAAATTACAACATTTATACAAACAATAATTTATAATATTGATGCACTATTATTAGATTAGAGATACTTTTTTGGAGGGGCAGGAAGGAACATCCAAAAATAGTCGAATAGTGAAACAACAATCGCATTGATTATAATAGAACTAGTCATATGTTTGATGTTTCAAATGCTTCGAAGAAGACGTGAATCATTTGTTCAAGATCGAAAAGAGTTTCCGGACATTTTGTATAAAAATAAAAGATAAAACACACAGCTGCAACTTAAAATATGTGTTCATTTTAATTTTAATTTGTTGAAATTTAAATTGGACGTTTTTCCCATATCTTACAAACACCAAGAACTTTATTAAGTCAAGAGCAGAGCAGGAAGTCTGATCTAGTAACGATTATAACTGATAATAATTGATGTACGTACAAACTTCTATCTGTAACTGGTAGATAAATCAAAGGATATGAATACCGCACTATAAAAGATACATTCAAGTACCTCTTGAGGCAATTCGTTTTTCTTTTATTGTTGATAATTTGCAAACAGATGTGTTTCTCAAAAATGAATTTCAAGTTCTCTAAGATCTATATTTTTATGAATTATTTGTCTGAAAAATTCCGTTTAGTATTTCACAAAAAAACTCACTCAACTCTGCAAGTCCTTCCCTTCTGCCATTCCAACTTCTGTTTGTTCTCCTTTTCTCCCCCAGCAATTTTCTATTAAAAATTGAAACCCGACTCTCTCCCTAATTTCCTCCAGAGATCGAGAGAAACGAGACACGAGCCTATTTAGATATATACTTACAATCCAAAGAGAAAAAAAAGAAGATTCCATCCAATAATGACAGAAAATACCAAAAGAACACATCAAATTCTAAGTTTAACCCTAATTATTTTTTTGTCTCAACAAAAAACTCGTTTCAAGGCATTGATCACCCGATGGAACAGGTTTAAAAACAGATGTTAGTACTTTACTAGGAGGACTTTCTCTTTAATTTCCAAATACTATTCCTGAAAAATCAATAAATCTTTGGTATTGTTTACTAAGAGTGTCTAGAGTGACAGGTCTTAATTGATTTTGTTCTGGATGAACTAGTCTTCGATAGGGGCATTGAAATCAAACCACACACAACCGCCCCCCAAGTTTCATGAATTCATGTGAAAATAGGGGATGGTGATGTGGAGAAAGTTAGGGCGGCATCTCTTAATTTTATCCAATGGATAGAAATACCAAAGAAGATTTCAGTCAATATTATCCTTTCAATATATGTTCGGTTTTATTCTATTCTAGAAAAAAAAAATTGGAGAAAATCCGTCTAAAGCCATCAACGTAGAAAACAACGCTTTTTTTTTAACTTTATTAAAATAGTTCAGATTTGTCGGGATATTTATACAGCTTGAACTGTACTTTGATAGTTGGAATGAAAATAAATACAAAACGTTTTCTTAATCCTCCTCACTGTAGAGATTTCCAAAAATTTTATTTTTCTTGTTGCGAATGCTCTTTTTAAGCAACTCAATGCATTACAGCAGGACCGAATCGGCGTTTGGCACAACTTGAATGATTTGTATAACAATTTCCAACACGATCTAAGAAAGACAGAATCCGAATTAGCGAGTTAATAATCTACCAAAAAATAATTATTTTTAGATTGAATTGTCACAATAATAATAACAATAACAATGTGGTCAGTGTAATTCATTCTTTTTTCCCTAGAGGAATTCAGTGATTCACGGTCATTATTAGATTGTTGAGGAAACCACAGAATTAACATGAAATAGTTATTTTCCGGAACTACGGATAAGGGCATTGTCGTCGTAATTTACAGCAATTTTCTTCTAATGTTCATCACCATGACGATCTAAAATAAATCTACACTAATTTTTGGGAAATTTCTCATCCAATATAAGACATGAAACAAATCAGTACATTTTGCTTGTACATGTTTTAGTAATTTAGAGCTTTTGATTTTGAAAGTGTTTCAGTTTCAGATTTCAAGCAGGTGGTCCATTTTCAAGTTTATTTTTACAATCTTTATACAACAACAACGACATGATTCACTTGAAAACTGTTTAAAAACACATCTTTCGAATAAGTTTACACTATTTTATTATCAATTAAGCAACAGGAATTATGTAATCATGTGTGCTTCTTAAAATGCACTTAATAGATCCCATAAGTGTCAAGTTAGAAACGAGAAATGATTGAAAATATACACTACAAGTTAGAGCCGTAACTAGCATCTGGCTAATAGAATGGGCCCTTTTGACAGCTAGCTCTAAACATCCACCAGTTCCACGAACCCTCAATAACCGATCCGCGAAAGGTTGAGAGTTCGCGAACCACAGCTTTATAGGTTTGCGAGATCTTTCTATTTGCCCATAGGCGTTAAATCCCTAGTTACGGCTCTGCTACTGGTAATTCAACCTCAAAATAGTAATTAATTTAATTAACAGTTAACAGTTTTCACTGTAATTTTAATTAGAACGAATGTCGACAATACGATAACCGCATATTTCGTGAAGTTAATTGATCAAAAAACCATA
>JAZBHA010000014.1:211158-238351 GCA_037464855.1 Iselma pallidipennis
CGCACTGACCATCACCTCAATTTATTCACATTATATTCAAACTTTATTGTAAACATCATTTAGATAAAGATAATTATCAATTTAATACGATTAAAACTTTTTGGATTCGTTAATTGGATTTAAAGAATTAGTTTCATTTAACAGATATCAGTTTTTTTCCCAAAAAAAAAGAACAAGATGATATCTAGTTGAGATACAGTTTCCGTTTCCTGAACAGATTTTATCAAAAACCTATTAACTCTCGTCAATTGAATTGAATTTTTGACGTTTGCCTCCATCCTGTTCTGTATTCTCTTACATTCTTTTCGCGATTCCCAACAGCCATAAGTGCAATAATTTTTGAGAAATATCACATGATAGAGCACAGATTTTCCGAACAGTTGTAGGTATATGTTTACCTAAATTGTTTATAATTGGTCGTGAAAATATTACCAACAAAAATTGAGTCATACGACCATAACAATTCCATTTTTTCGGGTTTGTTTTTTTATTATGTATTTCCTATCGTATAATTTGCATTCTCTTTTTTGTTTCTTTTAACATTCAAATCATAAATTTTAATAATTTCCGCCCAGTTTTACATAAAACATGTTGAATTTATTTATATTTATATCAACAACTATGTCTTTTTTGGACAAAAACCGTCCACTTAAACTAATTACAACATGAACCAACCGCCCTCATAAATAATCTACACACCCATATTAAAAATTACAAAATATTGATATAATAAATTACGATTAAATTTTTTTTCTTGTTTTTTCTAAATAAAATGGACACAACTAACAAAATTTGGGTTTACAACAAATGATATCATTTTCTATAAATAATTATGGAATTTAATTATTTTGACTTGCGATTGGGTAAATGAGCAGGAAAAATTATGACTTGTGTTGATAATAATTTTTTGATATTGACACATTTTAACTTTCTATTTCTATAATCTACCAGTCTAACGAAATTATAGGACATTTTTTCGGGATATTTTCAAAAAAAAAGGGAATATATTTCAAACTTACACTAATCGAAAAGGCGCTCTTTCACTTTCAACTGTCGCCAAATAAAACGAAAGTTACTCAAAATAATCACACCACTAATAGTGGATAGAAAAAAGTTCACTTAACACTTAAAAAAATTAATAAAAAACTAATAAATGAAATAAACTATAAAATAAAAATCACGTTTGTATTTAGGATCGATTCGTTTTATTCAAAAAAAAAAAACGGCTCGTATTTCTACCGTATAACCGAACTATTCTCTAACAAGTTGCGCCAGCAACTAGTGTGTAAAACGCGAAGTTGTATGAACGAGAGAATTCCCCTGTCTTTTCTCCACTATTCTACCTATACAACACATGAATGTTTCTATTTCTATCAGATTCTAGTGCGCATCACCTGCTCGAAAATAACCCCTATATTTTTATAAATACAGGGTGAATAAAACGTGTGAAAATCCACACACACACATCTATATCAATAACCCGTTCATCAATTGCTGATAAAATCCTAATTAATACGTATTCTAACAAAAAATTCTCTTTTGAATTGTTGAAACTTTTTGTTCTAACAAATAAAAATTGTATAATCGGAAATGGTAGAATCTCGATAAGATGCATGGTTGGCCGGTCAACAGTCCTTCATTCGAAATCCGGCCAGGTAAGTCGCGCACCTTCTTGCCCTCTCACTATATGTATGTATACGTGTATACGTATCAGAACCGTTTTCCATTGTTGTTTGAGGACCTTCCATCTCTTCTTTCAACTATACATACATACAACAAATACATCCATATAAATAACTGTATAACATTTACAATACGAAATGACTTTAGTGTTTTTTTTTTGTGCATTGATTTCTTTCTCAACAGACAAGTGCTAAAAAGTCACAATACCATAACTATACCATCTATGGTAATGTCAGGATGTTGTTTAATTTAATGATACCACCGTATCTAATAACTAATTCACATTAATTTCAATTCAATTGAAAAAAAAACCGAAACTATCATAAAATTAAATCAAACTGAATGAGTGGAGTTTTTATTGTAAAATAACTGGATAGTAACGAGTTTTTACTGAAATTTTTCAATCAAAACCATTTCTACTCAATACAATTGAATTAATTAATCGTGAAAATTAATTCGCTTATAAAGAGCTCGAAAAGTTACAGTTGAAAGTTCAGAAATCCTTTATTTTTAATCACGCTTAACTCAAACGAATCGATCCATTTTGGAACAAGTGGTCACACGGGTAAATGAGTACGCAGAAAATGGAGATCGGGTCACCTCGGATTGGCCCTTAGTTCAACTTTGTGATATGTACGGTTCTCGAGATGTAACTATAATATAATCTACAGACGCTCAAAGTGAGATTACCTACTCACAATCAGTAAAAACTTTGGAGCCCTGTTACTTCTACGTCCCTTGACCAAATATCACGTAATTTTGACCTACATTTATTTAGCCTTTTGACTCACTGAAAACTTCAACTTTCGACACGCATAACTTTCTTCTACCATCAGCTTCTTAGCTGAAACCTGACCTGTATATAGGGAGATATGTAGGGTTGTGACTAGGTGTGAGAGGTAGTCTCATATGGCACTTGGAAGTTTTCAGTGATACAAAAGGACAAGTGAATATAGATCAAATCACGTGAAAATCCTTGCTAGTAGTACCTTTGTACCAAATTGTATCAAAATCGGCCAAAGGATGTAGAAGTTACGGGGCTTCAGAATTTTCATCGCGTGATCTCAATTTGAGCGCCTTATGTCTCGAGAACTGTGCCTGCCACAAAATGCAAAAACGCCATAGTTCGGGGTGACTCGCCGTCCTGAACATTTTCCGTATACCTACTCATTTCCCCGTGTGATCACGTTTTCCAAATTGGGCCGATTCTATAATCCTTTATTAAGAAAAGGATTTAATAAACGAAATTGACGAACAAACAGCTGTGAAAAAATATTCGAATGGAATTTCCGAGTATAAGAAAAGATCCAAAATAAATAAAATGTAGAATTACTCAAGTGAAACACTCCAATTATTCCGTAACATATCGATATAATGTTTGAAAACAACACAGACAAAAACTTTACACAATAACATTTCAAGGAAAATGAAGGTGAAACTCCGTTAAACCGATATTCATGGGCCATATCCAGGTTTTTCAGTGACTTAAGGGCACTGTTCGGACTGTGATAGTTTTGGGCGTTATAATCGGGTTCTACTGTACTTTTTGATTTGTTGATCAATCTGTTTTGATCTCAAGTATTATAAATGTTTCTTCCGCTTCCCCTACAACCTGGCCTTCAATCATTCACCTCCTCTATTTTAAATTGGTGTTAGAAAAAAATTTGATGGAAAGATTCCAATAACCGGTTTCATAGAGAGACAAGCTACACCAAGCAACTTTAATTCACAATTATTTCTTCAGTTGTTGTTATCAGTAACATTAAATACTCTAATTTCACCACCTACAAGTTTGTTATCAAGGCAGCTAACTATTGATTAATTATATCAAAACATGATTGATTCCACATTCCCGACAAGTTCAATCTGGAAGATTACATCCACAGAGATTGGGGTGAACCTTTCGGCTCTTGTTATTTTTTCCTGCCGTCTAACATAGAAAAATTCAAACTAGATTTAGATAAAATTGTTCGGACATTTAACTAGATTTGACAATGGTAGCTTGTCGCTGCGGTAACTTAAATGGGATTTCTGTTAAATTAGAACAAGAACTCAAATAACTTTTGTCAGATGTTAGCCAGTCACGCAACATGCACAATTTTATAATAATAATAATAATGTCTACCTACACACATACATATATGTATATAGATATGTGACCGATTTTTTATGCATCAAATACCATTGATATAATGAAATTTATGGGAAAAAGAATCGTGCCAGTGTATAATAATGCTAATTTTATTTTTGACTTCAAAAGGAAACAAATATAAAAATGAATTTATAGCGTTATTATGGCGGTGTTTTTTTTTTTTTTGTAATTACTCTTCAATCAATAAAACATGTGGAATTGTCTCGATGTCGTTGTAAAGTCTTGTAACTGATCTCCGGGGAGCTCTTTGATGGTTCTTCATCCATTTCTCTTGTAATTTCCGAGCAATTTCTACCGAATCACCTATAAAACAATGAAACCGAAACAATTAAATTAGCCACGTTATACCTAGATATAATTTGCGATATTGTAATTTGCATAATGTAGTAGACACACCCTTTGTCGAAATTAGGTAGGGCTTTATTTCTGATAGTACTAGTACACAGTAAAATTACGTAATATGGTTGATTAAAATCAATCCATCCTATTTCTGTCGGCGACCCATATTCTTATAACTTTGATTATTATCATAGATATATTAACATTTAGGTCAGATTCTATTCCGTTTTATAATCAGATTGATATAATTATACCAGCTAGTCTTTAGTCTCACCTGTTGGCTCTGTTGGAAATTTAGTGCGATCGAAGGTGAATGGTTCTTCCACATCTTTGAACATTTTGTCTTTGATAAAGGTTTGATTGAATGTTGATCCATTTAGAAGGGTTTCATTTGTATAGGATATAAATAGGGACCAGCGACGGCCAAAAAACTCGGACACCACACCTGAAACAGGACCAAATTAGAAAATCTTGAATAAAAAAGAAATTATTACAAGATTGATGGGAGGTCAACCAACAATCCTCCACCGACCGAAATATGGCGTTATAAGGGTTGCATATTCAGTATGGAGAACTAGTCCATTCAATCCAAATGTTCTCCTGAAAAATTTTCTTTATAATCCGCGGGAAATCTCTTACCTGCCCATTGTTTGTTGGCATAGTTCATGATCTCCCCATGAGGACCCCAAAGAGTGATTTGATTCCGGGCATTATATTCAAATAATTGTTCGTCCTTAAAAGATTTTTTTTTGAAAATTAAAGTTTCTCCTCAATAATATTTATCTTACATCAGAATTATTTGCACAACTTTTGGCTGACTCCAACCACACACCCAGCAAGAAAGCTTCATTGCTTGATAAAATCCATTCTAAATCTGAGAATATTTCCAAGAATTTCGTCGATTTCTCCCTTGAAATTATAAAAAAGCAATGATTTTTATCGAAATCTAAACATTTTTTCAGTCGAAACTCACTGAAATTTTTCAATATTTTTAGAGTTGTAAGCTTCCATTAAATCATCGTACAAATTATCACCGGTAACTTGTAAAACTTGTCGTGTTACATCAACTAAATCATGTAAATATCCTGAATTGTTTCGTAAATTATCAGAAGCTTGTATTAGAAAATTCCAAGCTGATAATAGATCATTCAAAGAATACCAAATCCGTGTTGTTATTTTGAGACTTGGCGTTCTAGTTATAGCATATTGACCTCTCATTTTATTTAATCCTTTATAATCATAGATTGTCGCCTATTTTGAACAGAAATCAGAAAAAGAATAATTGAAGAAAAATTAATACAGACAGACAAACCTGTAGAATTCGCCAAGCTTGTATTGCTTTTTGATCAGCAAAACCATATCGTCTTCTCGTATAACTATCAAACCATTCGGTTAAATTTTCAGATTGTTGTCGCCATGCACTCTCAATCATAAAATCATAAATTACATAATTCTGATTAATACCTTCCATTGTTAAGCCAGTTCCAATCATTGTACTATTAGTTGAATTTCTAGCAACTATGGGCTCCTAAAGTTTTGACCAAACATCTTGACATTATAAGTCACAATAAGGAACTACGCGCACTATGTCCGAACGTCCCTTACGTCCGTCGCGTCCAAAATTAAAAGCATTGATTCTATGGGAGTCTTGTATCGAGACTCGTTGGCCTGACCTATCTCGATTCGAGCCTGCCTTTAATTTTTCACGTTATAGACGTGATGGGCGGTTCAGACGTCGTACGCGTATTCTACCACAAAAAACAGTCAGTGCCGGACTGGACAGGCGTATTTCTCCCAAAGATAATCACTCTTCGGTGGCTAAACAGCGTTTGGGCGCCACCGGTAACCTTTGAGGTATTTTTTTTGTTGTCAGCTGAAGAGATCTTTTTTCTCATAAATTTCCCTGGGGCCCGAAGTAAGCCAGTCCGGCCCTGGAGACAGTTTATTGATAGGAAACGTGTTTTGATTTTTTGTTCAATCAATAGAAAAATTAAGGGAAAGATTGTAAACTATTAGCAAACTGTCTCTCTTGGAACAAAAAAAAATTGCCTCATTGATAATAGACGAGGATCCAAACATCCCCAGAGTTCCGCCAAAATTGTGCAACATACACCAAATGTATGGTTGGCCAAAATATTGTTCTAAACGATCATATTGTGGAAATTGTTCTGATTGAAGGTCCAAAACGATCATTTTTCCCTACAAAATCCATTAAAGAATGGTCAATTTTTTTTAAATCTTGATTTTTCTTATAAGTATTTTATGTGTTAGTAGTCAAACATACCAAAGGAATACTAGTTAGAATTGCTTTAGCTCTGCTAGTATCATTCCAAAATTCACTTAAAAACATCCAACCTTGCAACATCCTATAAACACAAAACAACTTACTTGAGGTATTGATGTTAAAAGGGCTTTCGCTTTATTATTCGTCCAAAAGAAGAAATCATGGACGAATAACCAGTTTTGCATTATCCTAAGGAACTCCATGGAAAAAAAAGCTTGATACACAAACACAATGTCACAAATAAAAAATGGACTCACCAAATTGCATCAGGATCAGTATCAGTCATTGCTCTATAAATTGATTTGCCTACATTCTCTAAATACGTCAAATTCGAACTAGCCGGTTGATTTTCATTGAAACTATCACAATTGTATACATGATCAGTACCGAATTCTTGAATTTGCTAGAAGAAACATATATATTTTGTGAAAAAGTACACGAATTTATATTCACTTCTTCCATAAAAGCTCGTCCAATTTCATTAAATAGTGTTTCTGTCGGATCTAAGAAATACGGACAACAATAATCATCTTGAAAATCATTCCATGGTACCATTTGTACCATACTAGCATTAGGATACAAATGTTTGAAAGCACGGGGTATATGTCCGGCAAATGCTGGTAATACTGTAATTACACCAAAACTACGCATACGTTCTAATATTTGTTTTTGTAAAACTAATGAACGTTGATGCCACAATTGTGATAATGGTCCAGCCCAACCACGTAAATTACCCATACGCAACCATGATAGAAATGCTGGTCCACTAAAATGTTGATCGATTTCGATTTGTGTTAAATTGAATTTTTGATAAACTCGTTCCCATATCGCTTCCTGTCCATGAAATGTTAAAACTAAATTGAAACCATTTAAAACAATCCAATCAATATGTTTCTGCCATTGTGTCCAATTCCACCATACGAAACTATAACTTGTCGTACAAACATTTTGATAATAACGGAATTTATCGAGTAATTTTATTGTTATATTGACTTGTGGTAGGATTTCTGGTAAGTTTAATTGTACAGTTTCCCAAGATATGTGACAATTACAGTAATATTTTAAATAATAATTGAAACCGGCAGCTGCACCAACACCATTTGAACTTGTTATTTGAACGATATCGGCCGATTTTTCTATCTAAAAAAAATTATACACTCAATTCCAAATTTCTACAAAAAAATTGAGTACAATTACATGGAAATAATCTCGATCATCTGTCGATGAATTCGTTTGAATGATTACTTGAAATTCTTGGCTCCGTTCCGGAAGTATTCGTTGTATTAAATCTTCAACGGCTTTTTGTTGACTTGCTTCACTAGTTTGTATTCTAATATGACCTAAACCGTTCATTTTTTGACAGCAAATATTTCAAAAAATATGATTTGATTATACTTACGGAAACTGTAAATTTTTGTAAAACAATAACACGACAGAATTATTATTAAAATTGAAATAGAAGCAGCTTTCATTGTTGGATGTTTATTGTTGAAACACAGCCTTGAAATGGTCAAAGATATTGAACTCTATCAAGCTTGTTAACAGATCTATTTGTTGTAATGATAATAAAGTAAATTAAATTGATAAAACTGTTCGAGTACTATTGGTTGGAATGTTTATATTTTATTAATGTTCTCCAAAAATTTGTTGATAACATAATCGGATCAAAACAACAACATTTGATTGATTAACAATTTATTTGAGTATAATTAAGCAGGACAGTGATTATATTTTAGTAAATGACTCAATACTAATTAATTTGATGTTTTAATTACCAAGAAAATGTTTCGTTTCGATTTTTCAGTCATCCAGCTTACCAACATAAACAGGATCTCCAAGCTTCACAATTCCAGTTCGTTGGACATCCGAATGAAAGCCCATAACTGGCGATTTGTCAGGACCTTTAGATCTCCGATAACTACAGAGATTCCACTTATTAATATTGGATAAAGCAAAAACAAAAACAAAAAAACAATAATTACGTTTCTAAAGTTTTCAGAGGATCTCTCTTAGCATTCCGAATTCCAGTTTCTATATCAACCGTCGTCATTATACATCTAGTGCACTCTTTAACATTTCGTGAAATAACATCATCACCAATTTTAATAAAATCCCAATCATCTTCAACGTATGGCTCAAGATTTGGACCATCAACAATGAAATTTGGTCGGAAAGCTTCTGCAGCTATTGGTGAACTGTTACCAATCTTCTTGTTCATATCGTTCACTGACTGTTGATTAACTATATGAAGACTGGATAGATCTGAATATAATCCCTGAAATGTTCTCCTGTAAAATTCGACTTATTTATTTCAAAAATCTATTGAGAAACTTTACTGTTGCTTCGTTATTTAAATTCTTGTAATATCTTAAAAATTTCTGATGTGTTTTGGTAAGATCCCGTCTTCGACTTGCATCATGGTAAGCTAGACGTAATCCTGAATCCTTTTCGAGAATATAACGAGAAAACCATGTGGCTGCTTCATCACCGCAGTCTAATCCATCAATTTTCTCAGCGTACCAACATCTAAAATGAAAATCATCTTTTTTAATTACAGAAGAACTTATTATCGAAAAGAATTGATAATACTTGACTGTTGTAAGCTTATTTTCCGATCTATTCGGTATTTTAACATATAAAGTTGGCATTGTTGGTGCATTTATTGCGAAATGATTCTCATCATGGACAGAAAGATCAATTAAAACCATTTTCGGATAATTTCTACCTGAACGATATTCATCATCCTTTTCACCATAAACTACTAAAATTCTAAATTTTTTGTTTTATTTTTTTTACAAAAATTCAATAAATTAAAAACAAAATTACCTGTCTCCAAGTTGAAAGACTTTTGCATCTTCTCGCAATTGTTTTATACCAACATTAGTAACTTCGGCTCGTTGTAACTCAATCCGGCGACCACTCTTCAATGGATATAAATGTATTTTCGTTATAGTACCAATTTTTGTCCAATTTGATGGTAGTTTTTGTTTCTTCCATTTTTGATATAAAACCGTACCAAAATAAACGGTCACAGTAACTAATGTTGTTATAACTACAGTCTGTATTACATTATAGTTAGTCATTTTTGCAAGTCTTACAACTGGAATTGAATAAAATAATTGAATTAAATCAACTCTTACAGATAAATTATCTATAAAAATCTATTATTAAAACATATTTTTAACATGTGATCAATAAATGATAATAACACATAACTTTTTGTTGTATAATACAGATACGAATAACAAATACAGTGAACTCTCTATATAACGAACCTCGATTTTACGAATTTCTCTATTTAACGAAGATTTTCGAATCGTCTTGACGTCGACCCCTGTTTAAGGAAGGTGAACCTCTATTTTAAAAAAAAAAAGGAATGTTTCGCTTTAACGAGGTTTTTCGGAATCCATATGACGTAGGCCATTATTTAGATAGTGTTGTGTCTCTATTTAACGAAATTTTTGTGTAGAACTTCAATTTTCACTAAATTTAGTGTCTCTAAGAAAAACGGGATTTATCACTGTGATGTGTTTGGGTTCAGTGAAGTTTTAAGGTTTTTTTTTTTGAGGAAAATGAAATTTCTACATAAACTCCTACTATATAGCGAAACCTTTATATAACGAACATTTTTTACGGTCCCGTAGAGGTTCGTTATATATAGGTTCCACTGTAATATACTGGCGAAGCTGCTGTTTACACACACGAATTCTTTTTGTAAATTTAAGACATATTTAACAATATTGATAATGATGTAATTTAAATATCATTAATACAACAAACAATTAATTATTAATTTCATTGGTATCATTTATTATTATTGATAATAATATATATATATATATATATTGCTAATTTCAAAAATTAATAGAAAGGTAGGAAACTTTAAACTTACCTAACTACAGTGAAGCGACAAATTCCACTGAATAATTTATAATTTTAAACTAAAAGGTCAGGGTCTCATTCATAGTCATTCCTCAAGACTAGGGGGTACCCTCAAAGACCGGCTCACCGCGAGTGTGCGTTTCATATTTACAGTTAAAATTTCCAGGCGCCCTTACCTTAGAATGGCAGAAATTCGACATAAAATGCTTCCTTCTCGGGGTTCTCAGTGGAGGAGTCCTCAACGGATTTGTATCCTTGTCTTTTCACTTGTAGTCCTCAAACTTTGCGACTAACCTTCGCCTTTAGTTGCAAGCGGGCCTTTCGTTTGAGGAACGACCTACTATCCTATTTATAAACAAAAATTCAAGCTTTGAAATCAATAGATCTGCTTTTACTGTTGTTTATAAACATAATAGGTCGCCTGACAGATGAGAGAAGTCTATAATCTTCAATCGTACTTTTCAGTTTTCAGTTTTTTGCAATTTCTTCAAACACTTCCGCCTCATGGAAAATTTCAACCTCCCTCAAGGAGAAGCTGTAGATTCTTAATTTGGAAGCCGTTTATCGATAACTACTGGCGTCTCTGAGATCTGAGCGTGTCATACAAATCAAAACAAAATATAATACATATGCCAAAACTAATAGCGACTTCCCTTGAAGGGGGCCTCAAACATTAGATACAAATTACAAAAGTCTTTTGAATGATTTTTTCATTGATAGACAAAACAACACAAAAAAATCATTAATTGCTGTTTGTTTATTATTGAAACACAGCTTCAAAATACTCCTAATCAAGGATATTGAACTCGATCAAGCGTGTTAGGAGATCTACTTATTCATGTAATGATAAAATAAATTAAATGATAGAATTGTTGGAATATTATTGGCAGCGATATTGGGATTTACTGTTCTCCAAAAAATTTTTAGTAAAATATTCGAATCAAAACAACAACATTTGATTGATTAACAATTTATTTAAGTATAGTTAAGGAACACAGTGATTACATTTAAGGTAAGTGCCTCAATTCTAATTCATATCGAATCATCATTAATTAAACAATTTACTTGTAAACTATTGTAGGTATTTAACAAGTTAATATTTCAACTATAATATATGGAAAATGTTTCGTTTCGATTTTTCAGTCGTCAAGTTTAGCAACATAAACAGGATCGTCAAGTTGAACAATACCAGTTCGTCGTACGTCGAGATTCAAGCCCATGACTGGTGTCTTTTCAGGACCTTTAGATTTTCGATAACTACAACAATAAATATTTAATAATAATGATAATATTTATAAAACAAAACAAAAAAAATAAAAAAAAGTGAATTACGTTTCTAAAGTCTTTAGTGGATCTCTCATAGCATTTCGAATTCCAGTTTCTGCATCAATTGTCGTCATTATACATCTAGTACACTCTTTAACATTTCGTAAGACCACATTATCACCAATTTTAACAAAATCCCAATTATCTTCAGCGTATGGTTCACAACTGGGACCATCAACAACAATATTTGGACGGAAATCGTGCGCAGTTGTTGTTGAATTGTTAATCTTTTTATTCATATCATTTACTGATTGTTGATTAATTATATTAACACTTGATAGATCTGAAAATAAGCCCTGAAAAATTTTCATTTTGAAAATATATTGTTTACTCAAGATTCATCGAGAAACTTTACTGTTGAATTATTGTTCAAGTACTTGTAATAGTTTAATAATTTCTGGTGTGTTTTGGTAATGTCGCGTTTTTGACTTGCATCATGGTAAGCTAGACGCAAACCGGAACCTTTTTCGATAATATAACGAGAAAACCATGAAGCTGCCTCATCACCGCAATCTACACCGGCGATTTTTTCACCGTACCAACATCTAAAAAGAAAATTAACTTTTTAACTACAGAAGCAGAACTTCTCATTGAACAAATTAGCTAATACTTGATTGATGCAGTGTTATTTTCAGATTTGTTTGGTATTTTAACATATAAAGTTCGCATTGTTGGTGCATCTATAGCCAAATGATTCTCATCATGGACAGAAACATCAATTAATACCATTTTTGGATAGGTTCGAGCTGTACGAAACTCATGATCTTTCTCACCATAAACTACTAACATTCTGAAGTTTTCCAATAATTTTTTTTTATTTGAAAAATAAATAAAAAATTACAATTAATTATCCAAACGGTGATTCGAACTTGGGTCTCCCAAATCCCTAGCATACTCGACCAGACATTGGGAGACCCGAGTTCGAATCTCAGTCGATGCAGCATAACAAAGCTTATGTTTAAATTGTTCCATCAAAGCACAATTTGCTTTAATTTTTACCTATCTCTGAGTTGAAAAGCTTTCTCATCTTCTCGCAATTGTTTCATACCAACATTAGTAATTTCGGCTCGTTGTAATTCAATACGATGACCACTCTTTAATGGATATAAATTGATTTTCTTTATACTACCAATTTTTTTCCAATTCGATGGTAGTCTTTGTTTCTTCCATTTTTGATATAAAACCGTACCAAAATAAGCGGTCACAGTAACTAATGTTGTTAAAACTACTGTCTGTGTTACATTATAATTAGTCATTTTGCAATTTTGCACAACTGGAAGTAAATATAAAATGAGTTTTTTAACCAAAAACTCTTACAATAAAATCTTGAAATTAATAAAAAACTATTATTAAAATTCTCTTGATAAATGATAATATTACGTAATTTTTTACTGTATGATACAGATAAGCAAAACAAATGATTTACGTCCGAAGGTTGTGTTTACAGATGCAAAAAATTTTTTACATTTAAAATGCCTACATTTAACCATTTGATAATGATATAAATAAGTTTAATCATTTATACGACAAACAATTAGGAGTATTAATTTAATTGATATCATTTATTATTACTATTATTTTAAAACATAGATTGCTCGGTTTTCTATAATTAAAAAAATTAATCGACAGTTAAATGGAAAATTTTTACATCAACTTAAATCGCTTATTATTTAAACAATTTAAATAAAAAGTTTGTATAGAGAGTAAATAAGTTAGCTCGTATCTCGTATTTATGTATCTATCTATTTTACATATTATTTCTAATCAAATAATTTGGAGAATTCCTTAAGTTATCAACTTACCCAATTATAATGAGGCTACAGGCTCTACTGAATAATTTTGTGATTTTTAAACCCACAGCATGTGACTTAACTTTCTAAACAAAAAAAAATTAGAACCTTTAGGCAACCAACTCTACATTACCACACTCCTAACTCGCAATTCAATCAATAGATGATATCCTTTCCACTCTCCCTAAAACCAGAAATTAGATTATTATTCTATCTGGACTTACAATTTACAATTTAGAATTTCTCTAATGTTACCTAAATTAAGATACCGACTATAAAACACTTGTTGATTGATAGTAACAAAAGGCATGAGTGTGCCAAAAAATTTCCTAGAAATTTCCCTAAACGAACAAACTGGAAACAGTACAGGACACAGGCCCGATTCTGGCCGTCGTGCAAAGGCGGCGGTACATGAGTGGTAGCGAAGGCCCCACAGAGAAAACGTCGAATTAACAGTGCAGAGTGCAGAATGAATGAACTATTCAATCATTCAAACATCTTTAAATCTTCAAATACCAGCAGATTTAGAAAATGAGTTGATATATAGTGGGCGGCCAAAAGGGCGACTGAGTATCCAGACCTGACCCTGATAGGACATATCAATCGAGTGGTTTATGATGCACTCGAATCGAGTGCATCATAAACTACCTTGTAGGAGTTGTAGGTTACGGAAATATTTGCTGTAGTGTAAAGCTTTCTTTTTGTTATCGCACAAAATCTATTTATCTGTTGTCCGGTTGTTCGAATCTCTGTTAAAATTTATTAACAGTACGTCAAATATTTGAAAGTGTGCTATCGCAATCGAAATTTTGATAACACGATCAATAATTGAGTTCTTGAAAAGACCCATTCTACTGCAACCTCTCTAAACAGACAGCTACTGATCAACACGGATGACTTTATGGAATGAGTCGTTTTGACAAATAAATATCAAGCCATTTAACTTTAGGGCAACTATATAATAGGTACTCCTATTACTATCGATCATACATCTATGGAGATACCAATTTTTTATTTTTATTTTGATTTGTGCTTTTTCGCATAAAATACCATTTGCAACTCTTTCCTGTTAATATAGAAACTGTAATTTATAATGTATTTCTCCTTATAAGCTTATCAATTATTTACTATTTTTCACCGAGCATATAATTATGAAGAGTTATATATAGAGGAGAATCTATGTCAATTTCGCATTTGTTGGACATTTCAAAATGAGCCACCAAGAGTTGATTACGTTTCTAATAAAGTCTCTTAACATTCTAGGTGTTCATCCAAATAAAAAATTTAATATTTTTAGAATCAATTTACTGTTATTTCCTATAATAATTACTTGGTATTTGGCGATTTATCAACTTTATCAAGGAGGTCTCACCTTCGAAGATATTACAGACATTGTGGAAACAATTTTAACAACCACTCATGTGAGTATTTGAACAAAAGTATTATAGAGTAATTGACACTTTTCGAGATGAATATAATATGAGTATCCAAATTGTTTAAATTGATTACTTTTAACTGATATCCAGAGCCGTAACTAGCCTATGGCCAGTGTGGCCTCAGCCACAGGTGCCGGATCTCTATAGGCGCTGAAGATTGGTTTGCAGACCAGATTACTGTAAAATCATAGCCCTCATCCATTGCAAAAGCACATCAGCTAAAAAAAAATATGAAAGTGCACCCGATAATTCTCTTACCTTAGCCTTCTGAAAATAAGGCGTATTTTTTGTATTTTGCCATAGGCTCTGCTGATATCTACATGAGCCAGTTGCTTGAGATATTTATTGCACAAGCAGCTTGCGAAGCTATTATATTTAGTTGTCGCTACACCGTTCTCTCATTTTCTTGCTCAAGAAAACTAAAGGCGTGCTTACGAGTACATAAACTTAAAAAACAATGTTTGCAAGTTACTAAAAAATTGACGTGTCATCAACTATTTTCATAAGAAAATGTCCTGTTGACGAGTTTGATAGCCATTTTCATTTACTAGAGGCTCCCTAGTATTGCTTGATTATTTTACAAGTCTTGTATGGATGTTTCGCTTTATTCCTCATTGCATACCACTGGCATTCGCTGAGAAATTACACGTAACATTAACGGAAATCAATAGATCTGTTATTAATAATAATTAAATTAATTATTAATTAATGATACTTAATTTGCAATTAATTATTATAAGTAGGAGGTTGGTATTGTTACAATTTTCATAGAACTGTATTTTGTAGAGACAATTGAAAATTAATGAATATCTTCTTTCATCGATTCAGAAGAAGTGGCTCTTCTGGACAGTAAATCAGTGCTTATCAAACTTTTCCTCTCTCGCGCGTCCATTCCATAATGATATTTTTGTCGCAAATCCCAGATGCTTATTATTGAACGTCGTTAGATTTTTTTCATGAACCTCACACACTCGCACGAGCGTCCACTGACCACAGGTTAAGAACTGCTGCAGTAGACCATTGATTATCTGGCATCTGGCATTGCGTTTGAGAGGCTGTTTTTTTGGCTTCCCGACTTATTAATAGTCGTACGTGGACGAATTACAGTAAAATACCCAACCAAATATGTACCTATGTTCGGTAATATGGAAAATTTTTGGTTGTCCGAAAGATGTTTGGCATTAGTTGTTCCAGATACCGAAGTTCTGTTGTATATCAAAAATTATTCAGATAAAGTTGAAATTTGATTAATCATACCCATCAATAACGGAAATTTCGGGTCAATAAAGTGTTTTAAAAGCATCGAAACATTAGAAAAATGAATTGAAAAAAAATATAAACTTTTGATAAGGACGGTTTCAAAAGTGTCACTAACTCCTCCGCGAATATAATAAAATGTTTTAATTTTCAGGCTGGTTTTAAATATCTTGTACTGATTTTGAATCATCAAAAAGTTCATTTATTAATCAATGGAGCAAAAAAATTCTTATCAATGGATGATCTTGATGAAAATTTCAAAAAATCATGCAAAAATGATATTGAAAAAATTAAAATGTTTAGAAATATATTCATTGCAATGGCTTCGGTTGGATTCATAGTGTTTTCTTTGAAACCAATTATACTAAATGAACTGCTGTGGATGTGTTATATTCCAAAATGTATTCCCATAGGAATTTTTAAAACTTTTAATGGTTTAACATTTATTCCAATGGCTTTATCAATTGTAATCTTTGATTTGTTTTCATTTACTTCAATTTCATTGCTTACACTTCAAATGAAAATTCTCAACAAAAAAATCTCACTTTTGGCCATTGGAGAAAATGGTGATAACGAAAAGGAAGTTTTAATTAACATCAAAAGTTGGGTTGAATCTCATATTATCATTTACACGTAACTATAACTACATATATCAAACAATAGTGAAATATCTCAATAATCCGAACCTGAATTAAAATAAATCATTGATGTTCTGAATTCAGCTGGCATAATGAGATGCCGGAGATAAAAAATATGTACCTATTGTACAAAGATACAATCGTACAAGTTTTGCTTATCAAAATTAACGATATCAATAATAATCATGTTCGGATCAAGATGTTTACGTTTGTCTTAAGATAGTCTTGTCATTAATATTTGTCTTTTTTCAGTTATTTCGATTTGCTTAATTCATTTATTCGATGGCCAATTTTAATTTATTGTTTTCTTTTTATTGCATCTATGTGTTTTGAATTACACTTTATAGTCAATAATGGCAAAAATTTAATCAATCTATTCAAATCCTTGATTTACATATCTGTAATTTCAATTCAACTTTTCATTTATCATTGTCGGCCAGCTGCCCAACTAACACAAAAAGTATGACTTCAAATTTCCGTATTTTTCTTTCTAAAAATCAATCTTTTTTTAAGGCTTCAGATACTTTATTTTATTTTTATGATACACCATGGTACAATTCAACACCATCAATTAAAAAGAGTTTATTAATAATAATGACACGATTACAGAGGGATGTTGTTATCTCTATTGGTCAAATATTGATTGTCAATTTGGAAACATGCACAAATGTTAGTTGGAAATATCTATATGAAGAGAAGAATTTTCTGATGTTTATATTTACATTTCAGGCCTTTAAAGCTTCACTTTCCTATTTTACAACTTTACAGACCATGCAACAGATGTATTTCGCAAAATGAATAAGATTAGATAAATTTAATTTTACAATTCAAAAAAAGAGAATTGGATACTTGCACAGAATGCAAATTTTATTGAAAATTTCCGATTACACAGTCACTAAAATATGAATTTTTCTCTATTATCTATGTACCTACATAATATGTATGATAGTATGACAAACTATGCAACAAAATGAAAAAAATTGAATAAAATTAATGCTTGTGTTTTGAAATTTGTTGTTCCAAGATTCCCAAAAGATTTACATTTTGTTGAAAAGTATATGATGTAATTTCAAATGACACAGTCACTGAAATATCAGTTCCTTTCAATTATGTGTATGTATTTTGAAAAATTTATCATAGAAATGTAACCACATGTTCCGCAAATACATATAAACCGAGGAATAAAATTGAATGTATTATTTTTTTGCTTCCTTACTCTCGTAGTTTTATAGCGGCAGGATTTTTATTTATTTACATTTTTTAATTAGTATTAAGAATAGTATACATACTATATTAACGCTAATTATTCGCAACCGCTGCAAAAATCTTCGCCGTCGATCGAGAATGCGAAAATTATGAAAATTTTACGACAGTGAAAATAACAATTACTGAAATTAGGTGCACAACATTATGCATATGCATAGGTATAGCTAAACAAAAAATTGTGAATCAATAGAGACTATCCGTACGAGCTGATAATTAGCAATTTTCACAGTAGCGCCTGAAAAAAAAATGCAACCACGAATTCATCTCTTGAAGCATAGCTTTGCAAAGAGCGAGTATACAATGTTGCCTATAATGCAATTTTCTGGCGTAAAATGCTATTTTCGGACTTTTCAAATCAAAATTTCCAAAAAAACTTATAGGAATTGCCTTAATGTTAATATGAAGTTTAACCAACGTTCATAAGAAACGTAGCTGCCGAGTAGACTGTTCTATAAAGCTGAAATAAACATTTTCAAATAGATTTTTTAAGACTTTCATTTAATAAAAAATATTCGACAAACCTTAAGAAGCAGTTGGTAATTCATTTCAACAAGACCAGAACTATTTATAATCATAGATTGTTGAGATTTTATAAAGAAAATTTTAAATAATGTCTGATTATCTTTATTCCAAAGGTACCATGGTAAATTGTATAAAGTAACAGACAATTTCTCTGCCTAAAGTTTTATACATTTTTAACAACTTAATTAGGAAACAGAAAAATACTTACCTCATCTTCTATAGATTGTCCTGCTTGTATAAATGTTATTGTTAGAATTCCTGCCATTATAGTACCGCAAATCACACGAATAATGCTGGTTGGTAATTGCCTCTAATTGAATATTATTATTATTAATATACGTATATATTTAGAGCATTTTAATGCTCAATTAAAATTACTTACAATACCGAAAATTACACAGACACCAACAAGAACACCACAAATAGTGAAAACAAACAGAGAATAATATACCAGATCTATAATCCTTTGAGCAAATCTGAAAAATCAAGACAAATTGATTGTCAATCTAATGAAAGCGCAAGCTAGTACCAGTCCAGTGACCATCAAAGAATAGTTACAATTTTGGCCAATTTTTTTTTCTTTGGCCTCTCAGTTTACTCTTATAGGGATGATAAGGTTTGAATATTGTAAGGGACTTCAGTTACACCCTGTATAATACCGCATTAATTTAAAAAAAACACAAACCTTTGCACATTTTGATGTTGTCCGATGCACAATATCAATTCACTTTTAATATGATTTTGATAAATCTGATCAGAGATTATATTAACAATTCTTTTACCTCTTGTTCCTTCAGTAATTAATTCAAGTCGTCGATTTAACAAAACATATTGAAATTTCAAATGAACAATCAAATACACTAAAAAAGAAGCATTCGCTAATAGTACTAAAGCAGCATGACCAGCAGCCAAATAAAAAATGACCAAGAATATTGTTGCCTTATCATTAAAATAATCAGTGATTGCTTTAACTTGAACGTAAAGATCATACTCATCACCGAACCATGGTAAACCAGATGTAGCACCAATTATCATACCAATCACAACAATCAACATATATAGTTTTATCAATTTTGCTTTGAATTGTAATTGATAACCGAATTCATCACCAAGACTAAACCAGTTCCAAAGTTTCGGGAGCAATTCATGGAGAATTTCATGATATTCGTGATGTTTCATAATTGGAATGAAATAACCGAAATATACCTTGGATTTAATTATAGGTAAATGCTAGGTATATAGGTAGTTTAAAACTAAATCAAAAAAATATTCTTACTATTAAACTTCCAGCAAAGACTAAGGTGTATTTTTTCAAAAATTCCATATTTAAATTTGTACAGAACATATAAAGAATAACAAACAGTTCAATGGTATGGTAAAAAAACACAAGGAATGTAATCTTTCTTGTAAATTTCCCATTAATTAATATTACTGGCCATTTGGACAATTCAATCATTTCGTTTTGGAGTGGATGTCTTTCTTTAACCATTTTGATATTTTTAACTGTTTGACGGACAAATGGAAAATATTATCATATGAGTCAGTTTAGTCTTTAGTTAGTAAGAATGTAGGTAAATTATCGATAATTTGATATTTTCGTACGTGTCTTTCCACAATTGGTAATAATAAAAGTTCCTGATATCATCTATTCATTATTATTAATTAATAGCGTCTACTTTTACTTTATATATTTATATTTTTTCTTTATTGTTCGCTCAAGTTTCGGTTTTCTTCATTATCATTAATCGAACATCAATTATACCAAAGCACACGATTTAGTGCTCTTTTGCAGGCTAATTAATTAAATTATCTAATTTCTAATTAATTAGTCATCTTCGGTATGTTCAGTTGAAAAAGCTATCTATAGAGGAAGAATTCCTTTTTTGCATTTTCTAATAGCTGTGATTGGAATTATTGATTTTAATTTGATTTAATTAAGTAGTAAAACTCTTTTAATCCGTCATTTATGGGAACTGTAGGGCCGGACTAGCTTACTTTGGCCCCAGAGGAATAATAATTTCCAAAATTGAACGGCATACATTAAGGCACGGAAAAGGCGTTCCTTTTTTGTGCCGGATTATTGGATTTGTTGCAGCTTAAGTAAACTCTACTGTATTTAATAGTGATAGCGACAATACAAAATCGAATAGTATCATCGTTCTGGAGATAACAATATTTTTATTTTATTCAGCTGAAATCAAGGAAGAAATCGAACATTGACCAGTTAATCTAAATAAGATAAATTTCGTAATTGTTTCCGTCTTTTTTGCAATAAAATTGTGCAGATTTTTCTAAGTTTACTATGACACTACAATACAAAAATTACTTGTTAAAAATTAGAATTTATTATTTAATCTGTCTTTTAACAAATCAGCTACAACTTTCAGACTTTCAACATAATATTTCGGTTGTAATTCAACAGGCCATTCCCAATTATCAACCGCTTCCTGTTTCGTTAATCCACTTAATACTAATAATTTTTTATAGCCACAATTCGTCGCAAAACCCATATCCTCCAAGATTCTAAAATAATTGCAAATTAAATTTATTCAAATAAATAACTAAAATCTTACGTACGAGTCACCAATAAATAAACTCCTGGACGGATTTTGAATTTTGTACTTTTTCTTTATAAAATTATTGAATTGCAAATATGGTTTAGCTAAAATTATTGGTTTTTTACCAGAATTCTCTTCTATAGCTAATTGAAAATTTCTTGGACCTATAAAAATTAGAACTTTTGGGTAAAAAGTGTAGAAAATTACCGAAAACACAATTTTACCAATAAAAATTAGATTCGGCCCAACAGGTACTTGAGAATCGGTTGCACCACAGATAAAAATCACATCGGATCGTTTCAAACAATTCGCAGCTTTTTGTAATTGCAAGAAATTCACATTCAAATCAAAATCAACAACAACAGCCCCAATCCTATCGTCATTTTCAACGGTGGTTGTTAATGTATGGAGATTCTCTTCAATACGGTCCGGCTATTTGATCAATTTATCACTTTCATGAATAAAAAAAAAATAATAATAAATTTACCATATTTTTAGTAACTTTAAAGCCAGCATCAATTAATTCATTTTTAAATGCTTGTGTACCTATTACGAACACTTCTCTATCAAAATTAATATTTTTCAAATAATCAATAATCGCCTGTAATGGGATAACTAAATCATCTGGTTCTTTTAATAAATCTAATGATATTAAAATTTTTGAATATGCCAGTGAACCTCTTGCACTATTATTTGAAACAAAAACTACACGTTTCCCAAATTGTTTCAAATTCTTTATAGCTAAATCACTACCTGGTATTTTCTGTAACATAAACGTGACAACACCTACAAGATTAATTAATTAATTAATTGATCAAACAATAATTAATTAATTAAATATAAATGAAAAGTACCGTCTATGTCACACAGAACATCATCAAATGAATTGAAAAATTCGTCTTGTTCAATTTTTGAAACACACGCGAGATTTCTCATTGTTATAATATATCAATAGGTACCTACAGAAACCGACCAAATCACTAAAACGTACAAACTTGAATAGTCTCTTTGATAAACTAATGTTTAATGAATGACGTATTTATTGTAATTCAAAATTTTCATTTATCACGGAAATCTCAGTGATTACTAGGTACAATAATATTATCAGTAAAAATATATCATCAGGCGCCGCGTTTTCAACAAACAAAACCGTTCTTTTTTTAGTGAGAATTGTGATGTAAATGGGAAAATCTCAACATTCATATGATAAAGATACAATCATGACTAGTTATTTTAAATTCAAATTTGTAAATTTTTGTATTTGTTTCAATTTTTCACTTGCCTATGGCAGGAAAAGTGTCTGAATCCACAACAGTTTGATTTAAGAGTCTTCTTTTTGCTTAATGTTGATAGTCGGTGGGATTCTAAGTAAAGTAATCGTCAATGAGGACACTTACTGGTGTTTCGCCGGTTGACCAGCTAAAATGCCAGACAAAGTTCGGTAGAAAGTCCTATTTAAACACATGTAAAGTTCGTCCGGCGTTTTCGCCGGTAGTGTGAAATAGCTCTTAAATAGTATTCGGTAGTTATAGTGGACTTTACACGCACGCTCTTAACTGCGTGATTCTACAAATGCCTGTTCTTTGGCGTGCGCAAAAGTGTCCGTGTGATGACGTTGCAATTTTTCGTCCCCTCTTTTACGTGGTCTGGCACGCGTTCCCAGTAACGCGATTAAGAGTGTGTGGTGTAAAGTCCACTATTCTCTTCGCCTATTTATAATGGAAGAGCATACACAGTGAAGGATAGAGATATGGTGTTGCGGACTTTATCCTCCCAGGTCGGCCCTCAGGACTTGCAACAGAATTAGCCTGATGAGGGTCCTGGGATGCCCACAAAAACTACTGGTTGGAATATCAGAAAGCACGACAGGTAAGGAACTTTTTATGAGGTCCTTCCAGGGGGCTTTCGAAAGAGGCTCTTTCATTGAACAGAGCTGATCTAAGAAGAGTGATAGGAATCCTAACGGAGCACTGGCACTTAAACCAACATCTTACAATGCTGGCCGTCAGAAATGAGCCGACATGGAAGAACTGAGGCGCCGCTAGATTGGGTTGCTATTCATCGAATCTCAGGTGGTATAGAGGCTATCAATTGGGGATATTCTGGGCTTCATCAAAGGCTCAGGACTGTAGGAAACTCTGAGCGCTCGGGGTTTACAATGGACCATTAGACTCTAATAGGTATAACTGAGGAGACCCAATCTCGTTTAAACATACATTTTATTTTAAAATAATATAACAATGATAATTATAAATCTATCTAGATATATGTATATACAATAAATTAATTTAAATATTGGAAATGCCAGATTTCTCCAATTGTTCTAAAATACTCTTTAAATTGGTATCAAACAGTTCACATCTAATAGGCATTTCTAATGAATAGAATGGATTTTTCAATGCATAATCAGCATAAATTTCATAGATACGTTTTAATAATATTTCAACACCGGCTTGTGTACGATCAGCAATTACCATCATTTTAACACCAGTTAAGGTTTGAAAACAATGTAATTTAAATGTATCAGCTTCCAAAATTTCAATACCAGATGATTTCGGTTCGGGACTTAATTGACTAGCTATAGCAAATAATGGATAAAACATACTAGCTAGGAAAATTTTCTCATTTGTTGTCATCTTTGAACGTCCAAATTTCAATTTTAACGGATAATTATCTTTATTATTGATTATATCGAATGCATCACGACCATCATCCAATTGACGACCAGTTACAGGTATACCATTGATTGCATACAAAACATGACCCACTAAAAAAATTGAACGATTATATTCTAAATTATTAATAATTATCGAATAAACAATTGTATATATACCATGAATTCCATCTCGTTGACCAAATTCTACAATGATTTTCTTATTTTCATATTGCAATTTAATATCAAGTGGATATTGGAATGTTTTCTCGGTTTCAATTTTCGGTACGTTATGGTCAAGATTGAAAATCAATCCACCCGATTTTGATACAATATACACCCCATAAATTACCATTTTCGAAAATTTCCAAAATATTATAATTTAAGGTTATGTTGTTTTTCGAAAAGTGGTTAGAAAAAATGACAGCTGTCAGTGGCGAACACAAAAAGGCGCGTTTTTAAATTTAACAATGCCGCATTCGGCATTCCACCCCAAACCGTTCGGTGATGAATTTAATCATCATTTTTGAATAAAACGCAATTTTTCTGTCGTTTTATCTAATTTTTATTCAATTTTATATACAATTACGCTATAAATAGTGACAATTGTTATTTTTCTTGTGTGAAAGAATTCAGTGATTTTTATGTTGGGACTAGTTGATGTTGGCACTACTGAATTCAAAATTTCTCTAAAATTTGCAAAATAAAAATGACGAACAATCTTGTTTTGATCACTCCATTTTGGAATCGGTCAAAAGGTAACAACGCAAATTGTTTAAATATTTGTTTAATTATTTATTTATTTATCGAAATATTCCAACAACAATTATATTAAAATACTACAATTGTTTGTTTATTTTAGAGTGAATAATTTAGGTTATAAAAATCAGCTGTTTTGTGATCCAGGGTCGGATTCAGGAGTTGTTTATAAATGTAGACTTTTATTAATCACAAACACAATGGATATTATGATTGTAAGTTCAATTTTTGCTACAATATTATTTCAATTATTCTAATAAATTTTTCATAATAATAATAATAATTATTTTTTAGGGTATGTTGTCGAGTTTTCTGCATGGTTTCTTTGATAGTTTTCGTGGTTTTCCACAAGTGTTCTTTATTGATCGTGAAATACGTGAACGACAACTACAATTACAAGCTAGAGTTTCACCGAAACGTAGCCTTTCTGAAACACGAGAACCGACACCAATTAAAGAAAATAAAGGGTAAGATTGGGACTGTTTATCTCTTTTGGACTTTAAAGATATTGACCAGTAATTTCTAGAAATAAACCATCAATATTTCGTTGCATGTTCACATGTTTCAAATGGAATGGAATTTTGGTAGCTGGTGAACTATTAATTTATCATTTATTGATAAAAACTATCTTCCAAAATATCTTAAAATTAAATAATTCAACAACATCCTGGGGATATTATATTGAATACTTTTCAATATTGTGTTATAGTAGTTTTTTTCTAGTGCCTGTTTTTGCAATCACCAAATTCATCAATACTTTACTATATCAAGTAAGTTTTATATTTGTCAAAAATTGATCCTTTTTTCTCAATAATTCTCTTTTTTTAGGATGTTAGTAATTTGGGCCATAAAGCATCCGGTCGGCGATCTGTTTCAATGGGAATCAGTCAAACAATTGCTGATTTTATATTTAGTTTAATAATCGAAATCTTATTCCAACAACAAGCTAGATTAATGTTGTTAATACCATTTTGGCCATTGGCAATATGTTTATATACTGCACATAGATGTTTATTATTCTCATTATATGCATTTGAATATAAATGGTTCGAATATGGTTGGGGTTTAAATAAACGATTAGCATTTATTGGTGCATATTGGCCGTACTTTATCGGTTTTGGACTTTGGCTAGAATTAGCTACACAAATATCCGAATCGATTATTATCAGTGGTGGAATATTTGGTATTTTATTTCCATTTTTAATTATTAGTTCATTTAAATCGATTCCTGTGACGGAAGGGTAAGTTTCCATTGTGTTTTTTGTATGTAAACTGAATAATTGGGAGTTTTTCTCGATTACAGCTCTCCTATTACTCTACCTGTGTTCAAACCGGTTATAGCATTAACCAATTTTCTTTTCACATCTCTAAATAGAAATTTAACAGCAAATAGAATACAACCGACAACACCAACTCGTAGATGATCGTCATTTTATTGTTCAAAATTGTGTTTTTTTCTTTTAACTTTTTCGACTGATTTGTACGTTTAATTATAATTTAAGGCAAATAATTCATCATATTGATGGTTAATATCTTTATTTGCACAACCAAACAAAATATATATATTAAGCTGAAATTGTTATTTTTTGTTTACCACAATTCATTCAAGATAATCATGTAAACTATCATTATTATCTAAATATTCCGTTGATGTCTTTTGTAGGATGTCTGGTGCCATTTTATATTTACAAAAATTGATACTACGTTGCAAATATTCATAACTTAAAGAAGCATCATTATCTTCACTATAAACATCACCATTTCGTGATACTTCGAATTTATTCCATTTATAATTGACACATTTCCGACTACCCGGGAAACTTTGTAATAAATTCAGTACAGTTGGATGTGTTAAGCCGAAGAAATCATTGCCACGTGGTCGTGTACTGACAACATTCAAACAGAGAACATCATTGATTTTCTGTAATAATAACGAATGACAAACATCGGGTGTATCACCGACTATTGATGGTGAATTATCGTCAGTTTCAATCTCAAATCTACAAAAAAATCGATTTGTCTAGAATTCTATTAAACTTCTGCCAATATAACTCACCTTGGTAATCCGTTAACTTCAGAAATCTTACAACTATACATACATTTGACTGTCGGATCATCCACACTACCATAGATTCTAGTTGAGAAAAACCCAATAGGATAAATTGCATCTTCGCAATGGAATTCAATACGATCAGATACAACTTCCCCTAAACAATGTATTGTTAGATTGCCCAATTCTATTGGAAATATTGGTCGTCCTGTACTATCCAATGGTATTGGTTGAACAATCCTCTTTCTGGGTTTAGCTGAACTTCGTCTGGATCTCGATTTTTTCTCTACAATTTTTAGTGATTCTCAATATTGTATTCATAGACAATCTTCTAATCAAGTACCTGGTGAATCAGAAACTGGTCGTTTTTTGCCCTTCTTTGTATCAATTGTTGTTGATGTTGTTGCTGTTGTTGACGATAACGGTGGTGTAAATCCGACTTTTGCAACATTTTGCACTTCGGCCGCTACTTGTGGTTCATATTCACATAGTTTTTTCAAAAGAAACTTTCTCTCCTCTTTACGTATAATAATTTTCGTTTGAATCTCTTCTAATTCATCAACTAAAGCTGCATTCTCCTACAATTTGAGGTTAGGTT
>JAZBHA010000015.1:0-121878 GCA_037464855.1 Iselma pallidipennis
CCATGAAGCTATGGAACAACAAACAATATCGATTGCTAAAGCTGGTATAACAACAACATTGAATTCTAGATGTTCCGTTTTAGCTGCAGCTAATAGTATCTTTGGACGATGGGATGAGATGAAAGGTGAAGAAAATATTGATTTTATGCCAACGATTCTATCCAGATTCGATATGATATTTATTGTTAAAGATGAACACGACCAACAGAAAGATATGGTACGTTACAGGATCGGTTTTTGAGCCCAATAGTTTATGTTCTTTAGTTTCTTTTAGACATTAGCTCGACACATCATGAAGGTTCACATGAACGCCGGCCAGATGACCGATGAACCAAAAGAAGGAGAACTATCACTTGAATTAATTAAGAAATACATCAATTATTGTCGCACGTAAGTCTCCACTATTCCTGCCATAAATTAATAAAAATTATTGTTCTCTTGGTTTTTCTGTTAATTGTAGTCATTGTGGTCCTCGTTTGAACGCTGAAGCTGCTGATAAATTGAAACGTCGTTATGTAATGATGCGAACTGGTGCATCTCAACATGAAAAGGAAATTGATCGTCGTAATGCAATTCCGATAACTGTCCGACAATTAGAAGCAGTCATACGTATATCGGAGAGTTTAGCTAAAATGCAATTATTACCATTTGCTACTGAACAACATGTTGATGAGGCATTACGTTTATTTCAAGTATCAACATTAGATGCTGCAATGAGTGGTAATTTAGCGGGTGGTGAAGGTTTTACCACCGATGAAGAACACGAACTATTAACACGTATTGAGAAACAATTAAAACGACGATTCGCTATCGGTACACAAGTATCACAACAAAATATTATACAAGATTTCGTCCAACAACAATATCCAGAAAGGGCGGTATTTAAAGTTATTTATACGATGATACGTCGTGGACAATTGCAACATCGCATGCAACGTAGAATGTTGTATCGTATAGCTTAATGCAAAACATCAATAATTCAACAATATTTTATTTCTTTTTTATAGTTTTTTGTAACAATTCTTTGCAACAATATAACAATGCATTATTTAAATGGATATTCCGGATGGTTTTCAACACCTTTAAAGAACAAAAAATCAAAAATCCTCCCATTCTCACCTCGATCCAATCCATCTAATTGTTCGACTTCATCTGGACTCAATTTAAAATCGAATAAATCGATATTTGTTCGTATACGTTCTGGATTACCACTTTTCGGTATCACAATAATATCATTCTGGATCAAGTGTTTTAATAGAATCTGTCCAGCGGATTTGCGGTGATTATCGGCGATTTGTTTAACAACAGGATGTCCTAGGATATCAGGAAAGTCTTGAATCCTACAAACGAATCAATTATTTTATTGACAAGAGATTTGATGATGGAACTCACGAATAATTGTATTTTGTTGTAAAATGATTATTAGCACCAGGACTACCTAATGGCGAGTATGCTGTTATGGCAATATTTAATTTTTTACACAATTCTCTTAATGGTTTCTGTTGGAAATAAGCATGTAATTCAACTTGTAATACTGATGGTTTTATTTTCGAATTATTGTAGATTCGTTCAATTTGTTCCCTATTGAAATTCGATAGACCTATAGTTTTAGTTAAGCCATTTTCTACTTGTTTTTCCAGACACTAAAATTGGGTTTTTCTTTGATTTTATTTTATTAGAATTCAAAGAATAAAAATACAACCTGCCATGTCTGTACCAGATCGGTGTCTGTATCCAAACTGAAGGTACCATCTGCATTTACCATTGGTGAATAATTATTCTCGTTACAATGAAAACTGAATGGCATATGAATTAAATATAAATCGACATAATCTAATTGGAGTCGTTCTAAAGATAATTTCAAGAATTTCTCAACATCGGCTGGACGATTTCCGAAATTCGGTAACTACGGAATGATTTTAGAAAATAGGAATTTATGGAAATTATTAATTTCAAGAAAATCACTTTTGTTGTAATGAAGAGATCATCACGCTGGCCCTCCCCAGAATCAATCCAATCTTTCACGACTTTTCCAATCGTCTCTTCAGTATTATAATTGAAAGCTGTATCTGTCTCGGGAAAATTACTAATTAATTTAACAAAAATTTAGCAATTATTCATTTACCAATATGTCTATAGCCACAATTTAAGGCAGTCTGAACGGCCTTTTCCACTTCTTCGGGTTGTGCCCGCCATGTACCCAATCCCACTATTGGCATCAACAAATCATTCGATAATTTAATGAATTTCATTGTAATTTCTCTGAAATTTTCTTTAGAACTAATGGAAAACTTGTGTGTGAACGTTTCCACACCGTGTCGGCCAACTACCGATTTTTCGTCAAGTGTTTTGTGCTATTTTTAAAGAGGAACTGCACACTCTATCAAGTGTAAATATAGCAAATCTGTTGAACTTGACAGTATTTAATTGGTTGTAAATCAAAAAAAATGTGTTTTGTTTCAGTTTTTTTTTGTTCTATGTGTATAAAAGTGGTGTAATGACCAAGTTTTATGTAACCTGGGGGTTAGTTTTCTATCGATCCAGGGGTAGGTTTAGAGGTCACCTTTGCTATACAATATCTACGTAACATTACCGGCAAATTATAATTTTTTTGGTGGTAGTGGTGGCGGTTTGGTTTGTTGAAAACTCGGGAACTGAAGCAATCTTATAATCATATATTATTATTGAAGATAAAATGAACCTTCTTTCCCAGACCTGAAGTTTTTATTTAACAACTAGCATATTATTATACATTTTATAGTTTTTTTTTCCAAATTGGTTTTTGTTATAAAATTCTGCCTTCATTCATGGAAAGACAATCATATACGCAATCATAAAATTTCATTTACTCAATAAACGTGATATATTTAAAGGTTACAGTGTGTATTTTATCTTTTTTTTTTTTGTTGTTTAAATCTAACTATCCTAATTATTCTCTAAATATAATTATACTACAAATAATTTTTAAATTTGTCACATTTTTTTTTCGCGCGCCCCCCACACATGTTTCATACCACAAGAACAATATTGAACAAGGGTTTTAGAGTAGTGGTGGAGAAAGGATCGTGTCTCAACTTTCATCACCCACCCCACAATTTTCATTCACAACTAAAGCAGCAACCATTCGTGACAATTATCAAGAAAACAAAGAAGTAGTGACAAAAAATTTCATGGTATTTATATCACGTATTTTCCTTAAAATTTCCTTTTATATTAATAATAATTATTCCAAATATTTTATCATCGATATAGCACTTTGAGATCATCATCAGTGTTGTTGGCATCCATCATTAGAAATATGTACACAGGATATACCAAAGAAATTAGACAAAAAGTTGTTATGCACAAACAATCATGAAACTGAATAATTACTATTATTTACTTTATTTTCCTCCTAAAACAAAAAAACCTAAGTAAGTGATTATAAAAATATATACTTCTGAAAATAATTCTAATAATTAATTAACGTTGTTATTTATTAATTAATTGCTTTATTTATATAATTAGTTATTATCGGTTTCTTTGCAGTTTTACGCATCTCAACTTTCATCTTTATACGTGTAATTTTGAAATCAAAGTGCTTATCGATGACTGTTATTAAACAAAACTACACATACTTATATGTAGAATTTTAAAAGTCCTTAACAGTTACAAGTCAAGTCCGTTGAAAATAATTTTCTGTTTTTCAAATTAAAAAAAAAAAAAAAATAATTAGAATAAAATAAGAGAAAAATTTACGGCAACAATTCAATATTTTCACTGTGATGGGTATTTCTGAACAGTGCTGTACATAACTGGAACGTTGGGTTGTTGGCCGGGTTGTCCTGCTGCTGCTGCTGCTGCCGCCGTCGTCCATTGTCCCTGTTGTGGCATCATACAATATTGTTGTCCACCAGGATATTGATATTGTTGATAAGGATAGCCTTGCATATAACCACCATATCCTTGGTACCAATAACCACCACCATAACCATATGAATAGGGTTGTGCTTGAGCACTACTAGTAGCAGCTACATTTGTTGCATTCGATGTCATACTAGTAGTAGGATCTGGTCCAACACCACCATTCTCTTTACCCCAGAAACATTTAACTGTTTGCCCATTAATATCTGTATTGTGTATTGTTTCGATGGCATGTGTGGCCGATTCTTTTGTGGCGAATTTGATGAATGCATAACCTTTATCTTTAAAGACACGTATATCTTGTATAGCGCCAAATTGTGAGAATGTTTTTTGCATAAGTTCCTCAGTTAAACCGCTTGTAAAACCACCACAATACACTGTGCAATTTGTTGGTGAACTTTGATTGTAAACTTCATCGAATGTTGGTTGTTTGGTGCGTTGTGATGGTTTTTCAGTGCGTGGTGGTGGCGGTTTACGTGTTGACCAATTTGTACGAATCGATCTAGAGCCCAACCATTGTCCATTCATTGCTTGTATAGCATTTTCAGCTTCAGCTTTCTTAACAAACGACACAAATGCATACCCTTTCGATTTTAATGTTTGCGGATCACGTACTATACGACAATTCGATATTTCTCCAAATGGAGCAAAGGCCTCTCGTAATGTTTCAGTCTCAATTTCCGGTGATAGATCACCAACGAATATATGATGATGATTTGATGTATCTTGTTTTGGTTGATTACCAGGACTTGTGGCCCAATTCACTTTCATTTCTTTACCAAGAAAAACACGTTTATTCATTGCCGCCAATGCTGTTGATGCTGATTGATGATTTGTAAATTCAACAAATGCATAGGGATCATTGCCCGGTTCACGGATGATTTTGCATCCCTTTACTGGGCCAATTTGCGAAAATAATGTGCACAGTAATTCTTCTGATACTGTTGAATCTAGGTTGCCTACATACAAAGTTTTTGGATGGCTTTCGTCCGACATGGTGACGCCGGCACTAATTTCCACAAACCAATAGCACAACAAATAATTTATTTAAATTATTGCACATACAAGTAAAATTGATTTAATTGCCTTTTTGCTCAGATATTAGCCAATTATTTCAAGAAAAAAACCACACAATCAACTCTAAAGACAGGCCACAATGACAAAAACTGGCCAACTTTTCTTCATACACCAGCCAGCTGTCATAAAAAAAGACGGTTACAACACGAAAATCCCTAAAAATCACCCTAAATAAACAGGACCACCAACACAACAACACCAAAATACCTAAACTAGTGTATTTCGTGTTTGTTTTATTGTTTTCGAGGTTAACTAGAGTCGCAATATTTTCAAAATTTGACATAACACCAAAAATCCATTAACTTACCTGTTATCAATCGAAATACGGCAACAAAAAAGAAGTGATAACAACAATCATTGATCAGGAAAAAGTATGAAATACAAACAGTCCATTGGAAAATGTCATCGGAAGACTCTGCCGAATCCCGACAACGTAACGAATTCGAAGCATTAACTGTAAAAATAATTAAAATTATTAAAAAATTAGAATTAAAACAGAGACATTTCAGGCAATTTACGGTGACGCTTTGAAAGATTTACGTGGACGAGCTGTTTGGAATAAATGGCAACCATTAAATTTCTCAATTTCTTTGATTCCCCAACAAGGTAGTACCGGCTTAAGTGAGATTAATGCAAAAGTTGATCTACACATCATCTGTCCACCAAATTATCCAAATAATATACCGAAAATTTCACTGGAAAACCCCAAAGGTCTATCTGACAATTCATTAGTTAAATTACAACACGAGTTAGAAGAGAAAGTTGAAGAGTTCAAAGGGGAAGAGGTGATTTTTCAATTATGCCAACATGTTCAAGAATTCCTACATTTACACAATAAACCATCCACGATGAGTTTCTATGATGAGATGTTGCAACGGCGTAAAGAGAAGGAACTACAGGACCTGCAAGCTAAACAGATCGAAGAGAATCGCCAAGTTCGTAGAAATTCTCTTTTTCCCTCGCCTATACTCAATAGTAACTTTTTCTTTTCCCAAATTAGAGACAATTCATGCTCGAGGAGATCCAGCGTAGACAAGAAATCCTGAAGTCGGAGATACGTTTACAGAAAGGTGGACGTTATAATTCGGAAACATCAAATGATTACGATTCGGATATGAATCGACGAATCTCAGTGTCGAATCTGTAAGATTTTATATATTTTTCTTGACGTTTCAAGAACCAAAAGAGTGATTTTTTGAAATTCCAGCTCATCAGATGGTTTGGATGATTGTCGTCCATGTGACCATAAAACCATCCAACTAGAATTCAATAATCGTGAAATTCAAAGAGGACAATGTTTCAGTAAGTTGAGATATTTCATTATAGAACTGAATTAATTAATTATTTTTGTAATAAGAACATTCCAGTTTTACACGTACAACGTATGGTGGACTTGATAAGAGAACTGGTGAATTAATGATAATCAGTGAATGGATTATACAAACAAAGAATGATACAGAATTGGGATTTGTTTTGAAACAACTATCTAGTATTGAACAAGAAATGAATTATTTAATGAAATTAAAACATCAGAATCTTTGTAATTATTTTCATATAAAATATGAACAGTCTAATGATGATGATGGTAGAATTATGGTTTATATTTTTAAAGAATTCATAAATGGCATTAATTGTCGATTTTTGATTAAACCAAATTTTACACCCAGTATACAATTATTAAGATATCTATCGAAAGAAGTATTATATACATTAGATTATCTACATAGAAATAATGTTATCCATCGTGATATAAAAGATAATTGTATTTATATAAATGAGAATGGATCGATAAAATTATCAAATTACAGTATACATAAACGATTAAATGATTTATTATCATTAACAACAAACAATTCATCAACATATAATAAGAAGACTGATATTTATAAATTTGGTTTATTCCTATTGAAATTAATCAACGGTACACAACCAGATTATGAAAACTTCAATATACCAAATACAATATCACAAGATCTATATGATTTCTTAACGAAATGTTTATGTAAACAAGAGAAAGAACGTTATACAGCTGCACAATTATTAAATCATCCATTCTTTTGTACAACAATCATACCAGTATCACCGAAACACCATCATCAATACCATCATCGTGATAATCACGATGCATTAGAACCGGATCGTAATATATCACCGGAAATTATCCCACCACCAACACATACATTATCATCAATGAATCAATCACGTATTAATAGTGAATTTGAAATAATCATACCGTTAGGTGAAGGTGCATTTGGTGATGTTGTTAAAGTACGTAATAAATTAGATGGTGGTTATTATGCTATAAAACGTATCAAGTTGAATCCGAAAAATCGACAATTAAATAAGAAGATTGTACGTGAAGTTAAATTGTTATCAAGATTGAATCATGAGAATGTTGTACGTTATTATAATTCATGGATAGAGACGACTACAATCAAACATGACGAGAATTTACAAGATTCTACAACTGAATTGAAAAATATACCCAGAGTCAATAGGAAAGATGAGGTATGTTTCAAGTAACGGTAACGTATGTCCTAGATAAAACCGAATTTTGAAAAGTTGACGTATGTCTTGAATAAACTCGAATTTCTCCAAAACGTAAAGTATTACTAAAGAGAGTTAACGTATGTTTTGGAACGAATTCGAATCTCTCTAGAACACCCACTCGATTCACAGAAGGTTGACGTATGTCTTGGATAAGTTTGAATTTCTCTAGAACGTATAGTATTGCCAAAAAGAGTTAACAAATTTGAATTCCTCTAGAACGTACAGTAGATTCAAAGTGGGTTAACGTGTATGGTTTAGATAAGTTCGAATTTCTAGAAAACATATGGTAGATTCAAAAAGAGTAAACGTATGTCTTTGGTAAATCCGATTGCCTTTAGAACGTTCAATAAGTTCAAAGGAAGTTGTAATATGTCCTAGATCAGTTCAAATTTCACGACTATGTATACTATTTTAGGTATAATAAGTTCAAAGAGGGTTAACGTAGTCTTGGATAAATTCGATTGTCTCTAGAACATACAGTCGGTCCAAAGACGGTTAACGTATGTCCTAGAGAAGTTCGAATTTTTCAAGCACCTACAATGTTTGAATTTCTCTAAAACGTAAAGTATTGCCAAGAAGAGTTAACGTATGTCTTTGATAAATTCGAATTTCTCTAGAACGCCCACTAGGCTCAAAGAGGTTTGACGTATGTCTTGAATAAGTTTGAATTCCTCTAAAACGTATAATAGATTCAAAGAGGGTAAACGTATGTGCTAAATAAGTTCGAATTTCACGACAACGTGTAGTGGATTCAAAGAGGGTTCACATATGTCCGGGCTAAGTTAGAATTTCACTAAAACGTAAAGTATTACGAAAGAGAGTTAACGTATGTCGTTGATAAATTTGAATTTCTTGACAACGTATAATGGATTCAAAGAGAGTTAACATATGTCCGGGATAAGTTCGGATTTCACTAAAACGTAAAGTATTGTTAAAGAGACTTAACGTATGTCTTTGATAAACTCGAATTTATCCATCACATATAGTAGATTCGAACAGAGTTGATGTATGTTTCGGAATAAATTCGAATTCCTCTAGAACGTATAGTAGATTCAAAGAGGGTTAACAACTTAACGTAGGTCCTAGATAAGCTGGAATTTCCCGAGTGCGGACAGTAGATTCAAAGGAAGTTTTCGTATATCGTGAATAAGTTGATACCTCTTTAAAACGTAAAGTATTGTCAAAGAGAGTTAACGTATGTCTTTGATAAATTGGAATTTCTCCACAACACATAGTAGATTCAAAGGAAGTGCGATGAATTTGAGTTTCTCTAAAACTCTCTAGTGGGTTCAAGGAGGGTTAACGTATGTCTTGGATAAGTTCGAATTTCTCTAGAATGTACAGTTTTGGCAAAATGATTTGTAGATTTTTTTGCAATGTAAAGTCAAAAATATTATCACTTATTTTACTCTATTTTCTAATTGGTTGCAGTTTACCATGAGTGATAATATTGAAGAACTAGCACCACCGGTGAAGAGTGTAGAGATTTCGATAACTTATGATAGTAAATCGATGTGTAATTTGACATCAATGTCCGATGTGGAATCCAGTGATGATGACGAGAACTGGAGTGTATTGAATGAAGATTCTTCCGATTCTGATGGTATAGAATTCGAACGTGATGATGATGATGATGATGATAATACATCAGAAACAGTGTCTGATAAATCACAATCACAACAAAAGTCATTATTATTATCATCAAAAAAACCTAATGATGATATATTAAAAGATAATAATATAATACAAATTGATTGTATGTATATACAGATGGAATTTTGTGAGAAAAGTACATTACGTAATGCAATTGATAATAATTTATATCAAAATCATGAACGTGTATGGCGTTTATTTCGTGAGATTGTTGAAGGTTTAGCACATATCCATCAACAAGGTATGATACATCGTGATTTGAAACCGGTGAATATATTCTTGGATAGTGATGATCATGTAAAGATTGGTGATTTTGGTTTAGCAACAACAATAATTAAATCAAAATTTAATGAATTAATCAATCCGAATCATCTGGTTAATAATGAGAATACAAGTTTATTGAATGATGGTGAAAGTAAAACAGGATTAATTGGTACAGCATTATATGTTGCACCGGAATTATGTGTTGCATCAAAAGCTATTTATAATGAAAAAGTCGATATATATAGTTTAGGTATAATATTTTTTGAGATGTGCTATCGTCCATTAACAACAAATATGGAACGTATACAAATTCTAACACGTCTACGTACAAAAGATATACATTTACCGGATGATTTTTCAAATGGACAAATCAATACAAAACAACAATATCTAGTACGATGGTTATTAAATCATGATACAACCAAACGACCAACATCTGAGGAATTATTACAATCTGAATATTTACCACCACCAGTTCTAGCTGAATGTGAATTTCGTGAATTAATTCGACATACATTAAGTAATCCACAATTGAAAGATTATAAATATTTAATGGCTTCATGTTTTAATCAAACATTAGAACCAGCATTAGATATTACCTATGATAATGACCCATCAGCACCGATTATATCGAAACCATTACAATTGTATGATTTTATTAAACAAATTACAATAAAAGTAAGTTCAAATTTACGAATAATAATTAATAGAAATCAATTGGAATTTTTTTTAGATTTTTAAACAACACGGTGGTCAAAATCTATCAACACCTTTATTAATGCCGAAAAGTAAATATTATAATGGTATTGAGTCTTGTGTTAAATTGATGACACATTTTGGCGGTATTGTTTCATTACCACATGATCTAAGGTAATCTATTTGGCCTTTTTAAAATTCTTCAAATAATTGTATGTAAATATTTTACAGAGTACCATTTGCACGTTATGTTGCTTTGAATGGTATAACGAATTTCCGTCGTTATTCAATAGAAAGAGTTTATCGTGAAAAGAAAGTTTTCGGATTTGTACCAAGAGAATTATATGAGTGTGCTTTTGATATTGTTACACCGACACCAGGTAATAATATTTTTATAATTGAAGTCGTCCCATCTCTTTCTTTAGATAGGGAGAGAGTGAAGGAGAAAAAGTTCCTAATTTATTCTCTACTTCATTTGGAAAAAGTGAAAAAGTACAGTAGAACTCAGCTATTGCGACACTACTTTCCAGGTCTCTTAAGTGTCGTTATGGCCGAGTTCTACTGTAGCTCTCTCGGTCTTTTTTTTATTTAGAGAGGCAGAAGATAAAGGATAACTATAATATACATTGAAACACCGCCGAGACCTTCGCCTCTTGCACACATCAGTCTTTCTCATTTTAAAGTATGGCTTTAGATAGAGAGAAAGATAATGTGCAAGGCGGTCCCGGTGGTGCGTCAGCAAAGTAGTCACCGTTAGATCTTTCCGCATCATCGCACCTTTAATAGTTCTTACTAAAATAAAACACTTTTGAATTTGGTAGCTTCCTCTCTATCTTCCCTATTTGTAGAGAGAGAGAGAGAAGAGCAAGTTAGGATAAAGAAATCTTTCTGTCATCGCACCGCAGTTGTTATTTTCTCGCAATTACTGAAACGAATCACATAATATTTTGAATTTTCAGGTGGTTTAATGACAGATGCTGAAATTCTATATTTAGTCTATGAAATAATAAAAGAATTGCCATTACTTAAGAATAAAACGATTCTAATACGTTTGAACCATGCATCTTTAATTCAAGCAATTTTATTACATTTCGGAATTAAAGAAAAACATGAAGAAATGTATCAATTAATCTCAGATGTAAAGGTGAGTCTTCCTCATTTACAGTAGAGTCTCTTTACATATAGTGAAAATGATGTTGTAGAGCAGGGGTCTCCAAACTACGTCCCGCGGGCCAACACCGGCCCGCGAGCACCACCAATCTAAATGTAATTCAAAGCTACAGTATGTTGGTATGATGAGCTAGCTAGGTATTGGCCCTTGGGACTTAGTGGAGGAGTCAGTGTGGCCTTTAGGCTAAAAAGTTTGGAGACCCCTGTTGTAGAGAAATTTTATTGAGTTACGAACTAAAAGCCGCTTTACTAGAACTCTCACTATATAGGGTGTAATTGAAATCCCATACAATATTCAAACATCATCTCTATGGGGAATAGAGTACAATAAGAGCAATTTGAGGGGTCAAAGAAAAAAAAATAGCCAAAATTGTAACCATTGTTTAATGACTGGACAGTTACTAACCTACCGTAATGTGATCGCTAATAAGAAGGTCGATATCAGTAGCAAGTCTCACATTCCCACGACATAGAACTACACAACTCTTAATAACCTACTTATTGACACCGCTTTATAACTGCAATCTTAGCTGAAAAGTTACACAAAATACACGTAAAACTCCTGAAAACTGGCCGAAACGGTTGGCAACCATAGTACACGGATGTTGAAGAGACAGTATTGCTAGTGGTTTAAATTGTGTAAAGGATTTCAAGTACACCGTGTATAGGGACTCCTTTATGTAAAATTAATTTTTCTTTGTAAACATTTTAGAATGGGCGATTACCAAAATCTCAATTACAAACACATCTAATCAGTTGCGGTTTATCCGACAATTCAATATCAACCTTAATAAATATTCTATTATCAGAATATGAAATATCAAAAGCTCTTAGTTATCTACAATTTATAACAAAGAAGAAAACTGGTGATGCTGGTCTATTAGCACGTCAAGGTTTACAAGATTTAAAAACAATTATTCATAATGCTGAATTATTTGGTGTTAATTTTGATATAGTAATTGCACCAGGCATGACCTATAATGCCCAACAATATTCGGGCATGTTATGTCAATTTGTTTGTGAAATGAAAAAGAAACATAAACATCATGGTAATATGGAAGTGTTAGCAGCTGGTGGACGTTATGATTCAATGATAATCGGTTATCGTAAAATACATGAAGATCCTAGAACAATTGATAAGAATATTAAACAATCAGCTGTTGGTATATCAATATCATTGGATAAATTAATACAAGCATTACAGAAAGAAGAACAAAATAGTCATGGTAATGATGTTGATGATAATCTACCGAAAATGAACTATTTAGATGTTGCTGTATGTTCAGTTGGTGGTAAAGCACAATTAAAAGAGAAAGTCCAAATTATAACGAATTTATGGTCGATTGGTATACGTTCAGTATTAATTGAAACGAATAATTTAGATGAAATCCGTGCACAATGTAACGAATTAAAAATACCACATTTAATTATGTTGAAAGATAGTGAGAAAGGTATGGTGATTGTATCGAGTTGGGAACGTGATAAATTCCATGAGAAAAATATCAAAATTTCTGAATTAGTTGAATATATGCAGAAAATTGTGAAACGTTGGCGTGACGGTACACAAGACAGTGTTCTATCACCAAATTCTTTAACGAAATCTGAAAGTAGAAGTAATAATACTGAACATGAACCACATGTGATTGTATTTTTTGTTACAATTGATAAATTATCAGCGAGTGCTAGGAAACGTTATGAAGTCCAAGTAAATTTTTGATCAACCATCATTTTTTGATTTGTCCATAATTTTTGTGTTTGTTTTGTTGCTTTTTAGATTCTGTCGCAATTGAATGGTTTATTTAAGAAATTGACAGGATCTGTGGTGGTTTTCGGTGTAACAATGGAGGCGAATGTTTTAAAAACTGTAGCCACCTATTTGGAATTTGAGTCAGAGGAACAATACCATAAATCTCTATCAACAATTATAGCAAAGTAAGTCAATAAATTAATTTAATACAAGTCCCACTGTACTGCGGCCTTTAAGACCCTTTGTACGCCCGTTATCGAACCTTCCGTGTCGTTGATGAAGTCCAGGATTCTAGTAGAACGAGTACATATATCGAATATCTCCAGTGGTAAGATATTCGTCCCCTAGATGCCAAGCTCTGAGGTCCTTTAATGCCTCACAGTGGCATAGAATATGAAGTAAAGAATCTTCCTCATCACATGTCCTACATAGGGGGTCTCCTATGTTTCCTTAGCCCACAATGTCCCGTAAATAGTCCTGTAATCTGCTTTAGCTGTTTCCTGTTCAGCGCCAGGAATTCCTAAGCACTCTTGCTATTTGGGCACCCTAGAAGCTCCCTCAATAGAGGCATTCCTGGTAAGCCCTCCAACCCAGTGCTTCTTTTTCAAATGTTCTCTTATAACCCTCCTCCCACCGCAAGAGGGTTCAGATCCAATCAGATGTACACTGGTGGCTCTTTTTGTCAAAAGGTCCGCTTGCTCCTTTCCTCTAATGCCTTGATGAGCTGGCACCCATTGCAGGGTAACCGTGTTATGTTCAACAAGCCCATTCAAGACATCAGTACATAGCAAAACTATAGTCTGTTCACCGAGTCATGAGCTAAATGGCCATAAAATCTCGAACTATACGAACACTCATTATTGTACCTATGTTTTTCTTTTTAACGCATATGTAAAGTTTGGTTACTTCCAATGACATATAAACGAAAGTGTGTAGCATATTTAGGAAGAGACTAATTAGACTCGCATGTCGACGATAGTAAAACATAGTCAACTGAGCCAGTGGTTCGAAAACATCCCTATCAGCAGTATCAATGTTTTGGTGCATACATAAGTTTTATGACCATTTAACTCCTGACTGGGTGAACAGACTATATTTAACTATAGTTCCCTTTAATTGATTGATTGATTTTCTTTTTTTTTTTGTAGGCATTCAAGACATAAAAAATATTTAAATGATGTATGCGATAAAGTCTACGACCACAAAAATCAACGTCTTAATCCATCTGTTGTTTTATTCAGTATAACCGATTCAATCTATCGATTAATTATTTGATTTTATGTAAACATTTTTAAAAATATGAATTAAAGTCTATTTTTTTTAAATATCTTTTTGTACTTTTTATTTGTTTATTCCAATCTTTATCATTCTTTCTTTTCAATTACATACATCAAATGGAACGATTCACAATCAACTAAAATCTATGATATTAATAGATAAAATGTATGTGTTTACAATTACAAAACAATAAAAGAACATGGTTTTTTCGTGTGCACATTAAGAAAAAAAGTCTACAAATTGATAAAAATACAATGAAATTTTAAATTTCTTTTTTTTTTAATGGAAAAAGTTCAATAATTATAACCACCGGTATACGATCCCCATTGATTATAGCCACTGTAACTACCTTGTGGATATTGCCAACCTTGATATTGGTATTGATCACCACTTTGACCATACGAATAATTATATTGTCCCGTTTGTGAACCGGAATATTGATACGATTGTGTTGTATTCGCATAATTACCATAATTACCATACGAACTTGTTTGGGATGATGGTGTTGTCGATGTTTTACCCTTCTTGCCAGCTGCCGATGGATCACTAACAACAACAAACAATTAGTTTAAATACATATTCAAAAATTATATATTTCTCTACCTTTTTGATTCTTTCTTTTTGTTATTTTCTTTACTTAATTTAATAAATTTCTGATATTCTTCGTAAGCTTTCTGTACAGACTGTATATCACCACCGAAATCTTCTAAATATTCCAATTTTCGTTGAGCAAATAGAACTTTCTGATCAGCATCAGCTGTTTCTTTCTCTAAAAACGAATCGATCAATTCTAAAATCGTACTTTCCGTTATATTATCCTGCTGTAATGTTAAATCAATTAATTGTAAATACAACCGTGGATTATTTGGATCTTTCGTTATAGCCGATTTCAAAATTTCTATCGCTTTATCCATATTTTTAAGTACTTTCAATGTAAATCTTGAATATTTTATAGCAACATTACTAGATATCATCTTATTCTTGGAATTATTTATATAATGTTCATATAATTGTGTAGATTTTTCAAAATCACCACGACGTCTTTCTAAATTTATCCGTCTATATGCTACTTGTAATAAATTTGGTACGGATTTTTCTAAATTTACTAAAATTTCAGCAGCACGATTCTGATTACCAACATATTCCTCAAACATTGCCCATTGTAAATGTAAACTGGGCTTCTTTAAATGATGTATTGTACAAGCGCGTTCATAGACATCACGAATTTTCGACTCCAATTCTGCATCTTTCAAGCCTTCCAAATAATGGACGAACTAAAAATTTGTTTACAAAATCACCAATAAAACAAAAAAAACTAACAAAAAAACAAATTACCTTCAACCAAAATTCTTCATAAAGAGCACAAGCAATTAGACAACGTTCAAATAAAACGATAATACGCGTTTGATCACCTTGTTCAATCTCAAAATCTAAATATTCCTGCCAATTCTTCAACTGACACCTTTCGAGTGGTTTCACATGGAAATACGGTCGTTTTATCTGCAATTAAAACAATCACTTTATAGCTTTTCATTGATACAATCCGAAAATTCTTCAAATTTTGATAAATGTAATCAGATGGCCCTTGCGAAAATCTTCAACAATTATTCAGAATTACTTCATGTAGACACACGAAGTAATCAAATGCAAACGATCATCATTTATTACTAAATTTTTGTTGTAAATTGGTGTTTTTTTTTACTTACACCTTCTTCAAAATTCCATCGAGCAGTAACTGCAGCTACTGTATTTTTATGGATTTTTCGTCGTATCGAAATAATACGTTCTCGTATAGCTTTCGTCTCTTCATCAGTACTAATCACTTTACTACTATCATCTTCACCAGGTGGTACGTCCGTATTATCTTTACTATCATTATCACTGTTTGTTGTTGCTGGTGTTGATGTGGTTGTTGTTGTTGTTGTTGTTGTAACATCATGTTTTAACATATGACGAACTTCTTTACGTAATGCTAAGAATTCATCAACTTCAACAACTTTATTTGGTGGATTTGCTTGAATATGTTCTTGGAAACTAAAAACAACAAACAATTAATTTTTGTGTAATTATTAAGTTTTCTTTTTCGAAGAAATTACTTTTGAAAGTGCGTATTGTATCCTTGCGTGGGTGTTGTGAATAATCGATCATAGATTGATGTAACATTCTGTAGACGTTTACCTTCCGTTTCCCATTTAATATATGAATCCCATAAACGATCTGAACGAAATTCTAAACCACTAGCATTAATAGCACGTTCAAATTGTGATCGTATATATTCTTCATCGTCTGGTTTGCTTGTTTTAACGTAGGTTAAATAATGCAGCCATAGATCGACGGATAATGGGATCGCTTTCAAGCCCCTCTCGAATACCTTTACAACAATAAATTAGAAAAATATTTATATTAAATTTTGATGTGTATTTATTTGCTATAGTAATAATAATAATAATAAATTCTAATAATATTAATGATAGTTGCCATATTATGTCGTTACCTTGTTGGCTGGCAAGCAAAAAAATACACACCAATCTATTTAATTTTTAATTATCCTGTAAAAGAAAAGATTATAATCTACTTCATAATAATAATAATAATAATAATAAATTTTTTAAGTAATGGATGTTATCAGTATCTCACAAAAAAAAACAACCCTAATCACGTGGAAGAGTATTTTTCTTACATTTTTTTTGTCTGTCTCTTGACTTTGTGAAATTTTATCCAGCGATGTGTGCCTCGCTGTATTGCACCTTGATGATTCGTAAATTTTTGAAAGAATGAGGGGGGCGATCGATATTTTTTCCCGACAATACAATTTTGTCACTATAGTATATCATCAAATAACACAATAATACAACTTAAATAACATATAAAGATAACATACTACATTTATAATTACAATAATAATAATAATTATTATATTGTTCACTATGATAATAATAATAATTGTAATAATTATATAAGTAATAAAGAGCAGCCTTGACGCCGAGCTGTGGGGATTGCAAAATAATAATTATGTGAGTGTATAAAGCAATACATGGGATATATTCATTGATTGGTAATTAACGTACCTCTTCGCATTTCTTTTTGTTGCCTTTCTTTTTCTCATAATCAGCATATTTCCTCCAATAACCATAACAATATGGATAATGCGATAGGAATGCATCGTACGCTTCACGAGCTGCTTCCATATCATTCTAAAAACAAAAAAAAAAACAACAATAATTTTCGACAATCCAATAAATTAATTAAAAATAAAGACATACTTCCTGATCGACGTATTGCAAAAGATACGTCCAACCAGTAAAATCAGTTGGATCATCATTAACAGCTTTCCAATATTTATCTAATTCCGGTAATTTCTTCGGTTTATTGTTTTTCTCTTCCTCCTTAACTGTATTATTCTCAGTTGCAACTTTTTTCGATGGAACATCACCTTCTGATGTTGGTGAACCTGGATCATAATCACCTTCTACTAATTTTCGTTTGGCACTTTCTTTTTTCACTAATGGTAATTCATCTTCGGATACAACCTAAAATTGTAACAAATGAAAAAAACAAATCAAAATAATTTTCATCTAAACATTACTTCAGTATCTGCTGGTAATTCCGCCCGTTTTGGTCCTGGTAGCTCTTCATCGGACACTTCTTCAGTTTCTGGTACCTTAACAGCCTGTACTGTTGGTAGTTCATCTTCTGAGATATTTTCAGCATCTGGTTCGCCACCCTAATAGTAATACGAAATGTTAATCATAATCATTTAAACAAAAATAATATCCACTTACAGGTTTTTCAGGAGATGCATTATTGAAATCATTAGGATCTCCTATACCATTTTCAAAATCTTTTGAATTATCAGTAAATTCCTCTGTTACATCCATATGAACTTCTTTATTTAAATTATCATTAGTATCTGATGGTACATTATATGTAGCATCCTGTAAAATATTTAAAATCTCCATAAAATATACGCTAATACACCGTGTGACCTACAAATTATAGTCAAGTGTGCCATAATAAACGTATGTCCTTTCGACGTATTGATTCAAATAATTCTTTTTATTATTATTAACATTTATTGATAACCTAACCTAACTTAATATGATGGGTTAGTGTAGACATACGTTCCTTATGTCATTCAAAGTCAAGGCTCACTTGACTATGAACTTTGGAGATCACTCTGTATAAAAACTTCACTTACATCATCTTGTATAGTATTTACATCTGTTGTACATTCGTTTTTAGTAAAATCCTCAGCAATTTCATTATTTGTTTGATGACTTTCACATTCCATTTCATTCATTTCTTGATCACTTGTTGTATTAATTGATTCATTAGATTTCTTATTTGATTTTTGTCCATCGTCCTCGTCTTCGGAAACTTCAACTTCCATAACGACAACTTTTTTGCGTGTCTTTTTCGGTGCCGATTTTGCAGCTGGTGGTGTACGAACAACTTTACCAGAACGTGTGCGTCTGACTACAAGAAAAATGGGATTTTTTTAAAAACACAAGCGTAAATAGTGATAATTATTTGAAGGAACAATATTTACCATTTTCTTCACTTAATGAATCGTCACCACTCTCCATTATTATCAATTTTTTTCCAGATGAAAATCAATTATTTTGCAGAAAAGTTTAAAAAATTGCAACAACAAAACTGGACACAAGCGGCGACAGCAGGCAATATGGCGACAATGGCGACACGAGTGACACGAGCGCCACAATCGAATTACGCGGCCGATAATACAGGTGACTGTTACAGAATTTAACAATTTTACAAAATTAAGAGACAAATCAATCAAATTTCCCAATAATTTTTCATTATTTTTAAAATTTAAGAAAATATTTGCTATAACAACGTGAATTTTTCAAGATTTTTATGTACAATTCGCAAAAACTTGTTTGACAAATCTGGGGACTTATTTGATTGTTGTATTGGCACGCATGGTTACCAACTGGCCAACTGCCATAAGTGACAAGAAAGGTTATAATCGTATTTTTCACATTAGAAAATCACAAATTCACCGTTTTTTCTTATTTGGATTGTTAAAGTCGCAATTTGCTCTATGTAAATAACGAATATGTTCTCATTACAGACTCAGAATCAGGTATATGTTCAATATTTTTCTTAAAAAAAAAAAAAAATACACAATATGACTGTTATTTGTATGTGCAGGCACTTGCAACATTATCACAAATTTCTGCAATTTTAACACCAAGACAACAAGCTTATTTGAATAAGAAACCCCGTCATAATAAGTCAAAATCAACAAACAATGTAATCTGTTATGATAGTTTTGTGGAAACGTTAAAAAATCTTGATGTATCATTCATGAGGCATTTGAACGAAAAACACCTATTTGAGAGTAGTTTCTTGAATAATTTCCACGTTTCGTACATATCGAATGAGAACTTTTTCGAGAATAAACGTGATTTTTGTTATGATGGTTTAAGAAAAACAAATATCCCAATGTTAATTTTCGATAGAAACAATCACTTTGATATTCCACAAAGTTTCTATAAAAAATTGTCGCATAATCTAAAGTACAAGAATCAGTTCACATTCGATGTTCAAATACGAACATTCAAGACTGATCGCAGTATAAAATCTGAAGAGAAACGTAATCCAAGCATAGGTGCACGTTTACGAAACATCTTCGGTCCACAGTCATCATCATCATCATCTGCATCTGATCGATTAGAGACGAAATTAATTAAAGATTTGTCATTAAGTAATGAGAAAATGAAAGAAATCCTAGTAGCTGATAATATTCCAGATTTGGAGAAACAACGTATTAAGATAGCATTTGCTGAAGGCTATCTTTTAGCAAATAATCCAAATAGCCGAACCAGTAAAGCTGTTCGATATCTTAAAGTTTTCCAACAAATCTTAACGATTGTTATCTTTCTGGCAATTGTAGTTAGTCTAATGATTAGTACAACAGGATCCATATTTCGGTAAATTAATCAGATACGATTCAGTTTGATGTAAAACTTGAAGGAAGCATAATACAGTTGAAGAAATCACTTGTCTGTATTTTGTTTCTTTAAAGACATCAAGCTGAATATATTCTTAAAATTGAATAAATCAGAGCTTTGTTTTTAGAATACAACTCGGTAATCAAGTTGAAGTTGATCCTGAAGAGATTCATGTAACATTTGAAGATGTAAAAGGTGCCGATGAAGCTAAACAAGAACTAAAAGATGTTGTAGAGTTTCTGAAAAATCCAGAGAAATTCTCCAATTTAGGTGGTAAATTACCGAAAGGTGTTCGATTAGTTGGACCACCAGGTACTGGTAAAACCCTATTAGCACGTGCTGTTGCTGGTGAAGCTGGTGTACCGTTTTATCATGCTGCTGGTCCAGAATTCGATGAAATTCTAGTTGGACAAGGTGCTCGACGTGTTCGTGATCTATTCAAATCGGCTAAAGAGAAAGCACCGTGTGTTATATTTATTGATGAAATTGATTCAGTCGGTGCAAAACGTACAAATAGTGTCCTACATCCATATGCAAATCAAACAATTAATCAATTATTGAGTGAAATGGATGGTTTCCATCAGAATGAAGGTGTTATTGTTTTGGGTGCAACCAATCGTCGTGATGATCTCGATCAAGCTTTATTGCGACCTGGTCGGTTTGATGTTGAAGTTACTGTACCAACACCGGACTTTACTGGGCGTAAAGAAATTTTAGGTTTATATTTAGCGAAAATTCTTGCAAAAGATATTGACTTGGATCTACTAGCACGTGGTACAACCGGTTTTACTGGAGCCGATTTAGAAAATATGGTCAATCAAGCGGCATTGAAGTATAATTTTCAATTTTTTTTTTTGAATAATTAATTTTATTTATCTAAAAATTATTCAATTAGGGCTGCCATTGATGGTGCAGAATATGTTAGTATGAAATATTTAGAAGCTGCCCGTGATAAAGTTCTAATGGGTCCTGAACGTAAATCACGTATACCGGATGAAGAAGCTAATTTGATAACAGCGTATCATGAAGGTGGACATGCTATTGTTGCATTTTATACAAGAGACAGTCATCCATTACATAAAGTCACAATAATACCGCGTGGTCCTAGTTTAGGGCATACAGCGTACATTCCTGAAAAAGAACGTTATCATGTGACGAAATCACAATTGTTGGCCAGTATGGATGTGATGATGGGCGGTCGTGCTGCTGAGGAACTCATTTTTGGTACCGAAAAAATCACTTCAGGTTAAGTATTTGAATTACACTTGCAAAAAGTGATTGAAAATAATTCGAATTTTAGGTGCCAGTTCTGATTTGAAACAAGCCACATCTATTGCTACACATATGGTGAAAGATTGGGGAATGTCGGAAAAGATTGGTTTACGAACATTAGCAGATAATTCTAAATTTCAAGGGGAAACTCTAGGACCGACTACTAATGAATTGGTTAATAATCTCGATTTTATTCAATATAATAATGATACTAAAGGATTTTTTATTTGTTTAGGTGGATGGTGAGATAAGAAGAATTTTATCAGAAAGTTATGAACGTGCTAAACATATATTAAAACAGCATGCTAAAGAACATAAAGCATTAGCAGAGGCTTTAATGAAATACGAGACATTAGATGCTGACGATATTAAAGCTATAATGGCTGAAAAAACACCACATGTTGAAAAATCTTGAAAATCTATAATACACCAGTATATAAATAAATACAAGCTCTGCTATTCATGAAATTTAAATATAGTCTTTAAAAGATTGTGTATAATGTAAGCTTTTTCCGTGTCTGTTTTTATTTTGAGAACTTTTTGTATATATTTAAATGTATTATAATTCAAGACCGAATAGGGCAATTTGTGACTTAACTTTTTCCCCCCTCTTTGGACATAGATTTTTTTTAGTTCAAACAGTTTCAAATTGTATAATAATAGTTGCAATAAAACCGTTATTTTTCATTATTGGCGAATTTGATGTTTAAAAACTTTGTAATACCCTAGAGATACGCCACTGTCTAGAGTTGTCATGGTGGGAAAAGTATACAGGATATTGCAGGCAATGATGTGGTCAGATAGACACATGAGCAAAAGAAATAGCTATCGCTCATACATGAAGTGGACTGAGATAACAGCATACCGACGCCCCTCCTCTCATTTTCCCCTGCTTCCATTGTACGATAACAGCTGCCTTCGGTTATTCCAATCTATTCACGCTATTCGCTCTCGTGCACTCCAAACCATTCGGCTATTGCTTCGGGAGTGAAAAGTGTTAACTCCATTCTATTCGGCAAAGACAAAAAAGTACGAATAGAGTTCACTCCTAAAGTTCTAGGTTGCGAAGCGGTGCACGCCAGGCGGGCATGCGCAGTGATATGCTCCCATATGATGGAACCCGTGCTGCCAGAGTTTAAATCGTACTGGTTTGTAATGATTGGTGGGTTTCTTGTTTAGAAACCCCATAAGCACCAACACGTTCGCTATTTCCCATTTGACTCTATTCACTCCTATGTCACGTGACCTCGTGTACCTAAAACCCTGCACCAAAACCGTTTTGCATTAACCGAAGGCAGCTAACGATGCTGCTAATCCTGCTAATACATTGCCCCACTATCGTCCACAACCTGTGAAGGGGGGAATCGTCGTGCTTTTATCTCGCTCCCACTCATGTATGACCGATTGCCATTTCTTTTGCTCTGAGCACTCTGAGTTACTCTTTTTTCTTTTCCGAACGCAGCTTAGATCAACTTTTTTCGTAGTTTTCCCTTACCCCCGTAGTGGGTCGCTACCATCGTCGAATTGGGGACTTGCTTTGGTTACTTTTCTTCAGGTTGGCAACACTTAGTAATGGCGCTTAATATTTTCAATTCACAAATTTTTTTATCTATTGTTTAAGAAAAAATTGTAAACAATTATCATACAAATTAATTAATTTTATTATAAATGAACTAAAAAATTGTTATATTTTTGGTGTGATTCAACCTTGAATAGTGTTAACGATTGGTAATTAATTTTGTAAATTTTAACAAAAAATTTTCCAGTAAAGTATACTTACTGTGGAATTTACTTAAATCACCTTTCAAGGCTAAAATGTTGATTTAATTTCAGATTATTTTCCTGTTCCTATTTACTTAAGAACAAAAAAGAAACAACAACAACATTGGTTCCAAACCAAATTCAGAACACGAAAACTGAGTATGCGTCAAAGATGTCAACTTTAGCGAAAACTCCACCACACATTCTGCTAGTTGCATGTAAATAAGTTGATCTCCTTTCCAAATGATAAAATATCGATAAGATTTATATTTAGACTGACATAATAGATAGATAAGATAAAATACGGTATTATACATATATGTACGCTAATGTACATATAATATGTGAAATGAATAATCAGTAGTTTTTGTGTATGTGTGTGTGTTTGTGTGGATATTATTGATAACATAATAGTGATTGTGGTTTAATTATGTTTTCATAATCATTTATTATTATATTGACAGCACAATAATAATCACCTGTTTATCTAACCTATGTGAGTATTGATTATATTTTCAAATATTTATTTATTACTTTCTTTTTTGATGTACATACACACAAAACCCACATACTTACGTATCGTTATAAAACCAACCCATAATTACAGGTAATGGGTGTAAATAATAGCAAGAAATTAGCAGCAAAGTGTTCGTTTCTATCCAAAGATGAACAACATATTGTTAGTAGTTCGTTTCGATTGGCTAGCAAGAATTCGGAAAAAATCAAAGAGGATGAATTAACAGTAAATATAATTATTGGATTTTTGATAAATTTATTGATTTATTCTGTTGGTTTGTGTTTTTTTTTCTATAGAAATTATGGGGCTCCCAAATGGATCCAAGACTATTACAATATATTAATAATTATCTGTTTGGTATTGGTGAATTACGTACACAAACTGCTGAATTGGAGAAATTTGCTGAATTGTTTGTATTTTGTACGAGAGGTACAGTTGATGATAAATTGAAAGTTTTAATCATTTCATTGGGACGAAAAGAGGAAGAATCGAACGATATACCTTACATACTTGTCAAAGAGGTAAGAATAGCTTACTTAAATTTTTAATGGCAAAATTTATTTTTTCCACATTTTCTATTTTTAATTCCTGTTCTATTGATTATTGTTGTTGTAGTATGTGGAGAGTATCGTGGCATCTTATATGAAAATCCAGAAACTGAGCAACACAAAACAGTACAAAAGCTGGGTATCAAGAGGTTGTTTTACATCAGCCCAGAATATTCAACGATTAGCTGAAAGTTTAACACACGAATTAGCCACTGATAATAAAATAACACGTCGTGCATTAGAAGTATGGTTGCAAGGTTCGACAATATTAAGTCAGTTATTACTGTTTGTTTTTATGCATTTATTCAATATATCACAAAAAGATAAAGCTCAATCATCATCATCGTCGACAACAACAACAACAGGAATTAATGAAAAATCACTAGATGATGATCATCATCAACAACAAAGTCAACAACATAGTAGTGCACAAAAGGAGAAAGATCGTCGTTCAATATTACCATATTGTCGTGGCTTAGATTTAATACCATCATATCCTAGTCTATTAGATTTAAATCAAATTGTATTTATTAATGCCAATCTACCACAACAATATCAATTAGAATGGCGGTTTTTATTCAGTTCAGAGATACATGGTGAATCATTTTCAACATTAATTGGACGTATTGTTAATCAAGGACCATCTGTACTTGTATTAGAAGATCGCCATGGGTATATGTTTGGTGGTTTTGCACCAGCTAATTGGACATTAGGTCCGAATTTTTTCGGTGATGATAGTAGTTTCTTATTTACATTAGCACCAAAAATGAGAATCTTCCCATCGACAGGGTACAATCAACATTTCCAATATTTAAATCTACATCAACAAACAATGCCGAACGGTTTAGTATGTTTTATTGCACTAATTATACTAAAAAATCTACAATTTCTTATTTTTGGTTGTTGTTGTTGTTGTTGTTTAGGCGATGGGTGGTCAACATAATTACTGTGGTTTATGGATCGATAGTGAATATGGTAATGGCCAGTCATCGGAAAGTTGTACAACCTATTCCGGTTACCAACAAATGTCGCATACGAAGAATTTCACGTTTCGTCATTTAGAAGTTTGGGGACTTGGACCACCAATGACACCAAAACAAAGACGATCACATATGAGTGTTTTAGATGCGGATACAGAGAGTCAGGCAATGTTGAAAATTGCCGGACGTACTATACACAGTGAAGGTGTACGAGAGAAATAAACTAAATTGGAAGATTAGAAGAACAAGAACGGAAAAAAAATTTGGAACAAATAACGAAATTCTCTAATCAATTGTTGTCTTTGCTATCAATTGCCTTACACTAAAACACATCTATAACATATGTATACACATATATACACGTTTTCAGAGGAGAGGAATTGTCTATTTTGGATTTTGTTGTTGTTTGATTGATTGATTGATTCAAATACAAAAATATTACTTTACAGTACAGATGAAAAATGCATTTCAGGAATATTACAGAGTATTTTTATATGTGCCAGTAATCCTACGATACTTCCAATATAAAATGAAGTAATCAGGTGGTAATTTTTTGCTTTCTACAACAATTTGATGTTATTATTGAATTTTCAATAATTTTTTGGTTTTTGTTTTTCGTGATTTATTGTCTTAATCACTATTTTGTGTTGTCACTGAAGCACAAATTTTAGGATTTTACACCAATTTAATCGGAATTTCTGTAATGTAGTCGACATATTCTGCATTAAAGAGGAATTTATTATTAAATTTTTGTGACAATGATTATGTGCCAAAGATCAAATTGCACGATTTCTGTTCTGTATTGTTTGTTGACATAGAGCTTATATATTATATGTTAATATTTATTGTTATTTATTATTATTATTATTATAGTTTAAATTAATTATTTGTGATTTATCTGTTGTAGTACATGTTATTTGGAGATTTTTCATTTACATGTACACAATTCTTAAAAAGTTCTGATAAAAATGTACCCAAATGATTGAAGGATTCTTTTTAATTATTCCCCTCTTGGTCTCAATAAGTCCTAGTCATTTCCGGTAATACTTTTATTTAAGATCATTAATTCAAAATTAAATAAATAAAATTTGGTAAAACAAATATAAAATATATGGCACAACCTATTGAATACTAATCGAAATTAAAATTGGAATACTGACGTTTAATAATGCGCACTAGAACTACAATAAATTTTCCATTTGGTAACAAATAGGTTCCAATAACATCCATCAGATCAAAACAAAAGTGGTTCGAATTTATGCCCAAATCTATGAGATGGAAAACAAATTAATTTCCATTTTTACTTACAAGGAAAGGTCTTTTGGGCGCCGCCTCCGATTTCGTTCTCCTTTTAATATGTTATTCTACATGAAAATCTAAGAGACACGTATTTTTTTTATCTGCCGATAAACGGTTTTAAGGGGTGAAATCAGCCCTTAAAGTTGGTACCTAAATGATGTTGTTTCGAAGTTTCGCATATCTACAGTCGATATATTCAACTGCGACCAAATGGAAATTAATTCTGGTGGAAAATGATGAAAAATGCACCTAGTCGCATCTTGAAAGGGTGAAAGGGAGAAAAGTTATAAGGGTTGGAATTTACAAAATTCTTATGGAGAGAAAACTAATGCGTATATTTTGATGGCACTAATTGTGCCTTGAAGAGCAAAAAAAAAGTAAAAGATACGGGTCTTTGCATTTCTCGAATAAAGGCCCTACATATGTATGCGAAACTTGGAAACAACACCATTTACGTACAAACTTTAAGGACTGATTTCACCCCTTAAAACCGTTTATCGGCAGATAAAAAAAAATACGTGTCTCTTAGATTTTCATGTAGAATAACATATTAAAAGGAGAACGAAATCGGAGGCGGCGCCCAAAAGACCTTTCCTTGTTAGAAATATCCACAAACATACCCGTAGAGTATAGTCCCAAGATCCTGTCGATAATGCTGTACCATCTGGTGATACTTGCAGACAAGACACACGATTCTCATGTCCATATAATAAACAAACCCGGACACATTTCAATGTATCCCAAACATTAACAGTATAATCATTATAACCGGCAAATAATAATCGTCCTGATACTGAGAAATCGACAGAATTTACACCAAAAATAATACTTTCTTTACTATAAACAGCCACTTCGCGATCAGCTCGTAAATCGAATAAGCGACACTGGAAATTCAATTACAATTAAACAGTTTTCAGGTAACGATCTAAACCACTTACAGTAGCATCATCACTGCCTGTAGCAACAGCATCTCCACTGGGATGGAATTTTACACTATTAACATCCGATTCGTGGCCCTCGAATGATTGGACACATTGTCCTGATCGCATATCCCAAATTAAAACCATCTTATCACAACTCTAAAAGATATCCTCTATTTGATAAGAAGATATTGGAATAATGTAATTCAACTTACACCAGAGACAAAAGTATTTCCAGTTTCTGATGGTGCCAAATCAATTGACATTACATCAGCTAAATGTCCATGGAAACTCTGCAATAATTGCCCAGATTCCACGTCCCATAGAGCACAAGTTGAATCACCACTTCCAGTTAAAATCTACAATTATTTCTGTTTATTTGAAAATGTTTTCTATAAAAACGTTCTATTACTCACCTGTTGGTCTGAATTTGGAAATATACAACAACTCATATAACTCGTATGTGTTCCAACTGTTTTCTTTCTCAAACTGACATCTTCATCCAAACTTAACGGATACACTGTAACTTTATTGTCTAAACCACTACAATCAATTAGAATTAAAATAAAGATTAATAGGCCCCTTTTTGTGTTGTCAATTAATTAAAACTACCCGCAAGCAACCAGATTCCCGGAAGATGCATAAGCACAAGCCATCACCCAAGTAGTGGGCATCGTAACAGCATGCTCCTTGTTAGTGGTAAAAGCATCCCAAATTATCATTTTCCCATCCTATCAATAATCAAACATTTACTACCCGATTTACTGAATTCCGACAATGATAATTTCAAAAAAAAAAAAAAAACATTCACCTGTGATGATGAGACAATGTGTCGTTTGTCTGGCGACCAATCCGAACATAAAACTTTCGCCTGATGACCTTTTAATGTGCGTTTTGGTTTTATGTTCATATAATTAATGATGTCTAAACGGTCAGCAACTGTAGCCACTAGAATTTTGATTGAAATTAACGAAATAATTGATTGTTTAGAAGAAATTTCATGCAAGTTTACATGTAACATCATTCAGTTTTTGGCGTTCATCTTCCAATTTCTTTTTTAACATTTCGGCTTCTTTAGTTAACGACTCGATCGATTCAACTGGACACTCTTTACTTTCAATTTCGGACATTTTTATAGACAAATTTTAATATATTTATAATAAAAACAACAATTTCGTTATTTTGGTAAATCTTTACGTCAAAGTATTGAAAATTTTTTGACAGATCAAACAAAAACCAGGATGACCAACATACTAAAATCGAAAGTCCCTTTATAGGTCAACAAAACAATTCTTCCTGCCTTTTGCTTAGTGATACGATACTTTTATTTTGAATTAATTAAATCAAAAACGATAAAAGCCTTCCGTTTGTTACAAAAAAACTCCATTCTCTCTTCTGACGTCGATTTTATTTGCAAAAGAAAATCCCTCAGGTTGGCGTCACTGACTAGGTGTGCCAACGGTATGCAGTTACATGAAATGTCCCTAATTTCCTCGTTATATTTCATTAATTACAATATTTTCAAAAAAAAACATTAACCATTCTCTGATCATTTAATAATTAGCTTCATTATATTCTCGGTATATAGCAATAATTACTTGAATCGTGGTAATATTAAATAATTTTGTCCTTAGTAGTGGTATTGGCAGCACTGTTAAAACAACAAAATTCCCTAATTTTATTCGTATTTTGTATCAACAGGGGGGAGGGAATCAGTCAGTGACTTAACCTCAAATGAGTTGATTTTTAAAAAAGATTATTATCCAATTTTATTTATTATAACCCTGATTATTTCACTTTGGTGCAATGGAAGAGAACGAAGATAATACATTTGAGTCTCTCCTTCGTTGTATCGGTGGTTTGTGTGTCGAGAGTATCGAAAAAACCCAGAGACTAATTACACAATTCAAAACCGCGAATTTATCTAAACATGAAAAAGATAGAATTGTCAGTGATATGAGGAAATTTTTGTCACGTATTGATGTGAATGTTAAAGAGTTCCAAAAGAAATTCGAATCACTCGTTGAACAAGACGGTATAGATAATGTATTTACAATAGAACCACCAACACCAGCTGTAGTTAGTGATGTAAAAGAATCTCCATCCAGTGAGAAGAAATCACGTTTAAGTCTAATCAAAAGTCGTCCAGATAGTTTGGAAGATACAGATATTGATCTAACTGGTAGTGTAGTAACAACACTTAAAAAAAATCTTACACATAATCATACAAAAAATATTAGTAAATATATTACAACAGTTATGTTACATAACTATAACTATAACTACTTTTTGTGGTTTTATTTTATAGAAACGGAAGAGAATAAAGATGAAGATAGTGAAACAGAATGTAAAAATAATTCAGATAGTTCAGCGACAATTATTTTAGGTGATTTGTTGTCACAAAATCAATCAGATCAAGAGGAAATTGATCCAGAAATTGATGATCAAAAAATATCAAATATGTGTGCACTTTTAGAACGTGACGATGAAACTGGTAAAGAGAATGATGAACGTTTAATGGATCTATTCATGGAAGTACCGATAGATGAGGATTGCGATATACAGAATGCATTAAAAATTATGGATGAATTAGTTAATGATTCGTCATCAGATTCGGATGAAACAACGTAATATCTCCTAATGATTTACTCGATCTTATACTGAAACTAGGTTGTCTTGGTCCTGCTGACTAAAGTAATCATAACAGTTGAGAAGCAATGTAAAACTAACATCTAGATAGAAATCTGTAGGCAAAGTAGTCTCCAGGTTTCTGTCCAAATGTTGGGTTTACTAAACTATCTCTTTTGTCACTATTGTTATAATTGTTTCATTGCTTAAGTCAAAGTGGCCAAATCAATCTAGTTTCACTATACAAAAAGTGAAAAATCATCAGCTAATAACCAGAGTCGTAATTAGTCAAAGTGGCCAATGTGACGCCGGTCCTTTATGGTCGTTAAAAATCAGTTTGCGAGATCTGATTAAAGTAAAATCTTGACCCCCTTACACTAGTCAAAGAAATTTTTTAGGCATTATTTTTGTATTGGGCCATAATTGCTAGTTACGGCTTAATATCAGTCAAATCATGCTCATTATTGGACTTAAATGTAAATAATGTATTAGGTCATTATAATCATATTGTCGAGAGTGAATTTTTCTAAATTTTTATAAATATCCGTTAATGACTTTCTCTTTTTAAAGCTAGTTATATTTTAAGTTGTGTTTTTTTTTTGTTGTTGTTGTTGTTATTAACAATAAACAATTTTATTTTTAGCATATCAACTAGTGATCATTTTGAATTGAACCTTTCACTATCTAGTGATGAAAATCGGAATAATAATAATGAAACAACAGATGAATCCAGTTCAGATGAATCATGTGATGAAATGAAATTAGATGCAATTGAAAAATCACAAAATCTATCAATTAACTTACAACGTTTAGATAGTATGAATGATGATGAAATTGATCGTTTATGTAATTTAAATAATATTAAAAAACGAAAATGTCGTCGTGCTATAAAAACATTGAAACAACGTCGGAAACGTTTGAAACGTGCACGAAGTAAAAGTACATCATTATCTGATACAACTAGTGATAATAGTGATACCACATATTCACACGAAAATAATAAGAGTAGTGAAGATATATCTGATTGTGAAGAGTTTGGTACAATTAGTAATAATAATAATTATAATAATATTAATAATAGTAGAGCCCTATTAGCTGATTTGGCTTGTGATGGAGCACTATCAGATTCAGCGAAAGAAACAGATAGTGATGAAACTTATGTATCAGATAGTGATACTGATAGTGAAATAAAAGAAAAGAAAACCATAAAACCGAAAAACGATACAAATAGTAATAAACAGAATAAGAAAAGAAGAAATTCAAGTCCATTACCGGATATATCATCAGATTCTGATAGTAGTATCGATCTGAGTCGACCAATTAAAGATAAAGAAAAGAAAATTAAGACAAATAATAATGAGACAATTATTGAAGATAAAGAACCGACAATTAGGACAAACGATAGTGAAGAGAAGAAATTGTAATTTTTTTTTAGTTTATTATTATTAATTATACCTATATTCAAAATTGATTAAAAAATATTGATTCTAGGGACAATAATATAACTATAATTGAAGATACTGATAGTAGTTCGGTTGAGTGTCTTGATGATGATTCAGATTTAGAGTTGTAAGTTTTGTATTTTAATTAATTTTTGATTTGTTACAACAATTTGTCATATTTTAGAGTAACTGATGCAACATCACAAATCTTATTCAAGCCAGGACGTAAACAAATCCGACGTATTATGGGTGAAAATGAATTAACAGAATTAACACAACAGGCTACCATTGAAGAGATTCAACGTATTCAACGTACAGATGAATATGCAAAAATGGTATTTAAAAACATTGATTTAATAGTTGTTATATTCAGGTCGTCGGCGCCCCTTTGAGCACGCTCCTGTGACACATGCAGAGCATAGCCTGGCTTAGAGAAACTAGTCGCTGACGACCCCCCAAGGAGGATGCACAATGGGCCTATTGAGGCTTGAGTGCGTCTTCCTTTTCAATCCAGAATCCAGTTTTATTGTTGTTTGTAATTAATTGAAATTTTATAGAAAGAACCATTATGTTCCCAACATGAAAGTTTCGTATTGGATATTGATGTGAAGACAAAAATACCAGTAATTATTGTCGATGATAATTTACAAAGAAAATTGAAACCCCATCAAGAGGATGGTATAAAATTTATGTGGGAAGCATGTTATGAGAGTATTGAAGCAATTAATAATAAAATACCTGGTTCTGGTTGTATTCTAGCACATTGTATGGGTTTAGGAAAGACATTTCAAACAATCACATTAATACATACAGTATTAACACATGATATTACTAGAACTAAACATATTTTAATTATATGTCCATTATCGACTGTTTTAAATTGGAAAAATGAGTTTCAATTAGCATTTGAATTATTAAATCGACCACCAGAGTATAAAATCTATTATATTGTGTAAGTATTATTCATTGGAGAGTTAATCGTTTTAATATAATTGTGTTTTTAATTAGGAATGAAACAGTGGAGCAACGTTGTAATATAATTAAAGAATGGCAGAAAGGTAAAAATGTGTTAGTGATGGGCTATGATGCATTTGAACGTTTAACACGTGAAAGTATTGAAGTCAAAGTCGGTCCACTTTTAAAAGATTTTCTACAACGAAGTTTAATCAAACCTGGACCGGATTTAGTGATATGTGATGAAGGACATTTATTGAAAAATAAAAAAGCACAACGTAGTCAGGCATTAATGAATATAACAACACGTCGGAAGATTGTTTTAACTGGAACACCATTACAGAATAATCTGTCAGAATGTAAATGCTACATCACGAAATTTGTCCATCATTATCATGATAATTATTTATTTATTTTTTAGATTATTATATGGTGAATTTTATAAAACCAGGCATATTGGGAACAACTCAAGAATATCATAATCGATTTGTATCACCAATAATGAATGGACAGTTTCATGATTCGACTTTAGGTGATGTTAAAGTAATGAAAAAACGGACACATGTTCTCAATAAATTATTGAAGAAGACTATTCATGTATGTTGGAATATACAGTAAAAACTCTATTATCCGGATAATCGAATATAACAAGATGTGTATATCCAGAATATACAGGATCCCATCGTAAAGTACTTACCGACCAAGATTAGGCAATTTGTTGGTAAATCTCTAAATAGATAAACTTATTGCAACTTTAAGGCCGAGAATGTGCTATAGTCGTTGCCATTTATGTTTAGAGTCACATGACTAGATGTATGGTATCAGAACAGTAGCTTGTATTGCCATCTTTATTGTACATATTAGTCGGCAAATGTTTCAGCTCTCTTTGACAATGGGCCATGGTCATCTCTCACTCAAATGGTGAGAAATTGCGTCACTTCTACCACCAAACGATTCTGGTTTTGAACCATTTGAATTGATGGGGCGCTTATACTTTTAACGTATAGATGGTACTACCTGTTTTGAGCATTGTCAACGTATCTCTAGTAATGCTCAAAACAAGTAATACCATCTATACATTAGAGGTATGAGCGCCCTATTGATTCAAATGGTTCAAAACCAGAATCGTTTGGTGGAAGAAGTGGCGCAATTCCTCACTATTTTGGTGGAGGGTGCCAATCGCCCATTATTAGTTCGCTCATTAGTCATGTGACTATAAACTTAAATGACGACTATTGTAGGTGTTTTTGTTGGGACATCCTGTATATGCAGTTTCTAGTCTGTGTGTTATCCAGATAACTGAAGTCTGAATAATAGAGTTTTTGCAATATTTTTCTTTTTATTAAAAGACAAAAAATTCATTTCAGCGTGTTGAATCCAGTGTACTGAAACAATATCTACCAACAATTCTGGATTATACACTTTTTATCAAATTACAACCATTACAAATCGATATGTATCGAAAATATTTAGAGTCTGTACGTTCAAATATGAAAAATAGAAGTGAATTTTTGAAAGATTTCCAAATGTTGAAATATATCTGTTTACATCCGTATGTAATCGAATTACATGTAAGTTTTATGAATTTTAATTCTACTATATACAGTGCGATCTATGAAATTTATGGTGGTATGAATGAGGTAAGAAACGTATGTCTACACTTGATCGTTTGTTGGTTAATCTGTCATATTAAATTCGGTTAACGTTGGCGCTATAGCAGTAAGCAGTTGAACATACGAAGTACACAAAGACATACGTTCGTCATGGAACACTTTGGCCATAAATTTGATAGATCATACTGTAGATATAGAAGAAACTATTGATAATTGTATTTTATAGCGTAAAGGTAATAAGAAACCACGCAAAGAACATGATACGATTGATTTAGATTTGAATGTTAGCGATGAAAATGCAGCAGTTGGTAATGTACCAGTTGATTGGTGGTCAAATGATGAAATCGGTGATTTATCGAAAAATTTCCTATATGGTACAAAAATACAAGTTATATTTTCGATTATAGAAGAATGTGAAGCTGTTAATGATAAAGTGTAAGTTTTTTATCATAGTTTACTAATAAATAACAAAAATACTAATTAATAATTATAATTTTAGTTTAATATTTTCACCAAGTTTATTAGAATTAGATTGTATTGAATATTTTTTGACGAAATGCGGTACAAAAAATCGTACCCAATGGATACGTAATGTTGACTATTTCCGTATGGATGGAACAGTTTCACCAACTAATCGAGTGAATTTATGTAATCGTTTTAATTCTCCAACAAATAAAACAATGTATGTATTGAAGAACTATATGGAACTAGATGCTAGAATTATAAAAAAAAACACAAATAATTCTAGGGTCTTCTTGGTATGCCAGAAAGTTGGTGGATTAGGACTGAATTTAATTGCTGCAAATCGTGTTATACTTGTTAGTACGAATTTCAATCCAAGCTATGATACACAAAGCGTTTATCGTGTGTATAGATTTGGACAAAATAAGAAATGTTATGTATATCGACTAATCACAATGGTGAGTGAAAGAAATTTTGTAATTGTAGAGTTTTCACAGTACAGTTACGTCCACATAAAAGAGAATGTTTTTTGTGGACCTGTGTAAATCGGGCTGTCGAGGCTGGTCTCCACAAGACAACTTAAGCTTCACAGACCAGAATCTGGCCAATCTAGTAGGAAAGATATTCTATCTCTCCACTTTCCTACTCCGAAGAGATAAGAAGCCTGACTCAAACGAACGAAAATACTAGTATGTCTTACCAAAGTGTTATCGTTTCTAGGGTACAATGGAGGAGAAGATCTACCAACGGTGTGTTGTAAAATTATCATTGGCTGGTACTGTAATTGATAAATTCCATATAAAACGTCATATAGCACGACATGATTTTTTCAATACTATGTATAACTTGGATATAGAAAATTATAATGAACGTCCAATACCGAATGTACCAAATGATCGTATTTTAGCAAAATTACTACAAAATATTTATGATATTTATAAATATAATGAATATCAAGCATTATTAGAGAATCGTCCGGAAGAGGAATTGAATGATGAAGAGAAGAAATTGGCATGGGAAGAATATAATAATGAAGAAAATGGTGAGTTTCATTCATTCATTTATCCGTCCACTAATCCATGTATCCATGTTTTCATAATTTGGCCAATGTTTCGATACATTTTAGCTCGTACTCCTGTTAATCCACCTTGTCCTCCTATCATTCTGAACCAGCATATCGCTATAAAACCTAGATACTTAACAAGAACCTATTTTACTTGGAATTGTAATAATAATTAATTCATATTTGAAAAAAAAAAAACAAATCCTTTAATTTTGTTGTAATTCTTAGCTGCCAGAAATCCAGAACCAGTAACACCATTGAATCTAACAACTGGGTAGGTTTCTTGTATATAGATAATGCAATTTTTGATTAATATTAAATTTTATTAGGCGTCCAATATCATCAAGATCTAATCAAGTGCAACCGGCCCAATCTCATCTTCAAATTTATGATATTCAAACTCAGTTACGACAACTTAATACAAGCATCCAGACGACCATACCGACTGCTTTTAGTAATAATTTACCATCGACTAGTTTTAGTAGACCATCGAATAATGGTAGATCTAGTAATTCTCGAACTACTAGTAATGGTATATCTAAAGATCCACTAGCTATAGATTACAGTACACTTCAGCAATATTTGCCGTCTACTAGTAATAATAGACCACAAATTAATATCAAAGCTAATATAAACAGAAAGTATAATAATTTGATGTCTAATAGTAAATCTAATAATAATTCACAAGTAAAAGCCTCTAATAGATCGAAAAATAATACACCGAATAAGTCGTTATCAGTTAAGTATAATGCTCCTCAAAATAATGTACCAATTATTAGTAATAGTGGTTTTCAAAATAATTTACAAGCAGCTAAGACTAATCATGAACCTGATAAGAGACCACTTCCGGTTAGTTACACTGTCAATAAATCCAATGATAATGTACGAAATTCACTGCCTGTAAATACGACCGGAAATGGTTTCTTTGTTCGTGATAGAAATGTAATTCCAGATGATTCTCTTATCAAACGATTTTTACCTTAAGCTATTTTGTATTCGTGTTGATAAATAATAAGAGTCTTTTGTATTAAAAAAAATTTTTATTAATTAGAAAATCATGATTAAAAAATCGACATAAAAGAAAAATGTAGGTAATTTTTCCTAAATGATGATCACTACTACTTCTATTCAGTAGCATCATCTTTACTGACTGCGAATGGTTCATCGACCGTTTCAACACCACAATCAGCAATAACCACAGCTTGTTCTGGCTTATCACGACCATCAGTTTTTGTACGTTCAATTTTCCGTACAACATCCATACCTTTGAGAATTTTACCAAAGACAACATGCCGTCCATCTAACCATGATGTTTGTTTTGTTGTAATGAAGAATTGTGAACCGTTTGTATCTTTACCAGCATTTGCCATTGATAACCATCCAGCACCGTAATGTTTCAATTTGAAGTTTTCATCTTCGAAACGGTCACCATAGATGCTGCGTCCTATAATATTTCCAATTTATTTATAAATTACTATTATAATAACTATTTGAATGATTGTTGTTTACCTCCAGTTCCATCGCCTTTAGTGAAATCACCACCTTGGATCATAAAATCTTTGATAACACGATGGAATTTGCTGCCTTTATAGCCTTCACCGACTGGTTTCTGGGATAATTCAACGAAATTTCTCACCGTTTTTGGGACAGTTTTACCAAATAGACCGATTGTTATACGACCAGCAGGTTCATCGCCGATTTTTATATCGAACCACACCTGAAAAGCAAAGGAATTTTAGCGGATAAGAAGCTGAGGGACACCTCTTCAATTCAGTGATCTACCTTATCAGTAACTTTAGGCCCTTTCTTATCATTTTCACATTTACCAAATACACACAACAACAAAATTATACAAAATCCGAATAAAACGGCCTTCATTATTGTTGTTTTATTCTTCAATTTTGTAAAAAAATAATTTTGCCACCCAATTTTTGTAAACGTGAAACAAACGGATGTGGCTAAAGATTACTAATTATATGACAACAGATGGTGAATACGTCACTAGTTTATCAACCAATTCACAACAAGCATTTCTTTAGATGTCCTTTTCTAACTTATAGTAGTTTAGAATAACGTACACTCTTAGATTAGTTTTATTGACATGACGTACAACTTCATTTATAAAACCAAGGATCTCTTCTTAAACGTTTATTGTACGAAACGAATGAGAAAGTGCCACGATAATGTTACGACGCATTCGCAAAACGTCGATTAATTGACAAAGTCAATCACCTTCCGCCCACACAACTTTTTCTAGCCAAACTTTTATTTTTAAAATTTTTCAAGGACTCTTGTGACTAAAGTGTCGTCATTAATGATTAATGAATGAAAATATAAAATATTGGTTTTAATCAGTAAAATATAATACAAATAAAATTACAAGATTTATTTATAATATTTGTTAATTCTATTAATTTTTAGTGAATGTATGATTTGCAAAAATTAATAAATAAAATATTTGGATCGTGTTCTATTTTTAGTCAAGTAGAAGTTGTCGATTGTGGCGCCATCATCTGTCACTGTCACATTTTTCTAACCTAACTTTTGTGTTATTTTTGATTTTAGGTTATTTTATTTATTACAAAAAAACTAATAATTATAAATAAAACATGTTTAGAAGCAAAAAGATTTCTACAGTTTCAATATTGAATTTCAAAGTGCCGAAAACATTATTTTATGGCAGTACAACAGTTGCTGCTTTTGGTATTGCTTGTCTGATCAAGTATTTTTCAAAAAAACATTTTATTAACAACCAATAATTCATCATTTTTTTAACAGAGAATGGACTGGCGGTAATCAATTAGATTCTTCGATCACTGCTGATGATCAAGTGATTATAGTAACAGGCGCCAATACCGGTATAGGTAGAGAGACTGCACACGAATTGGCTAAACGTAAAGCCAAAGTTTATATGGCATGTCGTGATTTAAAACGATGTGAGGCGGTAAAATACTATAGTTTTTTCTAAATATCAACACAATATCGAAAATTGGCTTTGTTATTCCTTTTTTCTAGGCACGAGAAGATATTGTTTTAAAGACACGTAATAAGTATGTTTATTGTAGAAAATGTGATTTAGCATCATTGGAGTCAATTCGTGAATTTGTTAAACAATTCAAAAACGAACAGAAACGTTTAGATGTTTTAATATGTAATGGTGGTGTAATGAGAACACCACATTTACAAACTAGAGATGGTTTTGAGATGCAATTGGGTGTCAATCATTTCGGTCATTTCTATCTAACAAATCTCCTACTGGATACTTTAAAAGTATTTATTTCGTAAAAAATATACATTTTTGAAGTAATTCAAACAAATTTCAGGCATCAGCTCCTAGTAGGATTGTAGTCGTGTCTAGTGTTGCTCATAAACGCGGTCAAATCAATAAAAACGATTTAAATAGTGATCACAATTATGATCCAGCCGATGCTTATTCTCAGAGTAAATTAGCCAATATTTTATTTACTAGAGAATTAGCGAAACGTTTACATGGTACTGGTGTAACAGTGAATGCTGTCCATCCGGGTATTGTTGATACCGAAATAATAAGACATATGGGTTTCTTTAATAGTTGGATGGCGGCAATCTTTATTAAACCAATAGCATGGCCATTTATTAAAAGTCCAAAACAGGGATCTTATACGGTGGTTTATACGGCATTAAGTCCACAACTTGCAAAAATTACTGGCAAATACTTCAAGTAAATTTGTTAATTGAATATTTATTTATTTATTTTTAAATCAATTTTGTTGTAGTAATTGTGAAGAAGCGGAAATTAGTGATGCTGCAAAAGATGATAGTACTGCTGTTTGGTTGTGGAAAGTCAGTGAGAAATGGACACGACTCGGTACAAATAGTTGATTTTTTTATAAATAAAGATTTATAGAAATTTGATTAATTTTGAAATTCCCGCTAATCAAACAAGTGAAAGTTTTTCCTCGATGTTCCCGTTTATTCTACAAGATGGCGTATGTAGTCGAAATGTCATCAACGAAATGATTTAATAAAATGGCCGTCATCCGAAAGTCCTTAATCTAAAGTTATAAAAAGTCCTTATAATTTAAAAATATTAATTTATTTTGTTGCAAATAATCGAAAAAATTGTTAAAAGGACAATATTTGGAAAAGTGTGTGATTTCTTTTAGGGATATTAGTGTTTTTGTGTAATGGTTTCTATAGAGTGGTGTCTACATTATTAAACATACACGCAACTTCAATAAAAAGGTAATTATGCGTTTATTTATTAATAAATAAACAAATAGAACAATAATTACAGTTTAAATTGTACAAATAATTCGATTTTATCATTCTGTAGATATGTATTGTGTGTATTTGCAATTATTTCCACTGTCAATCAGGTTTCCAGAGTGTATTTTTATTATTGTTGTTCAATTTCAAATTATTATAAAATCTGTGTTGCATAACATCGAAATTCGGTTTTAAAATTAACAATATGGTCAAATTATTAGGTTCACCACTAATTGGTCGTTATTTTAAGGTAATTGGTTACGTAGTATGTTTTGTTGTTTGTTTGTTTTTTTTTTTCGTCGATTCCCCTCAATCCATTATTGGGTCGTACGTCGTTGATATTATTCTTGTTCGTATACCTCATTATTTCTCAACAGCCTTGACATTGAACGACGTCGTCGACGAGGAGGAGCACGAAATTTTTTTTTTAATGCCAAGGTAGACAACGTAACACGTTGACATAGGCCATGAATTTAATGCCGTATTGTTTATGATCTTGTTGGGTATTTGGCTGTCACTAATAACAATGATAATCATTTATAACAATATCTGTTTTGAATAAATCATCATTGTTGATATCTACGTAGAATTTTGATGTGATTTGAGAATTTTTGGGTTTTAATCAGGGATGGACTGTGCTTTGTGGAGGTCTGGAATTAAAAACAGTTTCAGGGCACTACAAATCTCGGTACACAGGGCCGGGCCCATAGGTGAGGCGGCGAGGCGGCCGCCTCAGGTGCCGAATTGAAATAGGCGCCAAAATGAGACATCCAAAAGATACAAAATTTTAACAGACGTCGTTTTTGAGACTTGCCTCAAATGATGATAAAGACTGGAGCACCAATCACGATCCGCCCCTGTCTTTTCTGATATTATATTAGGATCGAGTTACACAATCCTTTCAACCAACTTTTTTATAAATTATTTAAAAACTATAATGTTGAGTTAATAATCTAGACTAGAAAAGAATGATTATCATAATTATTTATGGAAATAATATTTAAAGGAGTCAACATTTGTCAGATCTACAGAAATTTTTAAATTTATAAAGACCTGATTATAAATTCTAAACTATTGATATTGATATGTTGTTTTCTGATTTAATTACAATTTGTTTAAATTGTAATATTGTACGAAATTTATTAGGATTGACCTTCCGTTCAGTTCTTGCTACTTTTTTTTTGTTTTGAATACTAAATGATAAGACAGTGATGAAATAGGAGCGTAACCGTGACCTAATGTATTTTCTATATTTGTTCTTGAAATATTTATCCAGAAAACCGTAATTTGTGTACAACAACTCTACAAACTACAGTAGAAATTGGATGGTTCGGATTTTCGATCATCCGGAAAGTACATACACACATAATCGCTTTTATTATATTATGCACATTTGTGTGGTTTAATTATTTTTGCATTGGAAATTGTGTTTAATAAGTGACGGATTGAGCCCTAACCAGGTCCAAGACATACAGATTACCCGGGCCCTAATTACATAATTTGCAACTACAGAGACTCGACTGTAAATAACTTTGCAAAAAATTCGCAGAATTTTGCGGGCCCAAGACAATTGTCTATTTTGTTTATTCTATAATCCGTTACAGATTCGGACTCACCGTTTCTATTTTATTTCTACTAGAGATTTGATTCTCCTCTGCCTGTTAATAAATATTTTTACTGAACAAACTACACTCTTTAAATTGATATTTCTATAGAAAAATGTATTTTGTTAGTTCATTAATATTGTATTAAACTGAATCGTCGACTTGTAGCGGATGTTGTTGAGAGGTTTATTTCTCCATTAATTTCTCTTTTAAGGCTTCTTAGAATACAAATTCGGAATACCTGATTGAATTTATGACCCCAATCATTTCTCATCTAAAATTAGTATATTCTATGTTTAAGTTTTAAAATTTGTTTATTAATATTTATTTACTATACGGTTAATATTTGCAATTTGCAAATATTGAAAATTATTGCTTCTTTAAACAATTCTAATAAAATCTTTTCATTATTATTATTATATTTGATTTGCATACGATGAGTCAAAGGTGTGCAATTTATATTAAATTGATTATATCAATAAATATGCGGTAGATTCAAAAAATCTGACTATGAACAAGTTTGGTAACTTTTTATGTGTTTACATTTTTTTAAATTAGTACTTATATGTATAAATCAAAAATATATACATATGTATTCGTAAAATTTAAACTTTGATGTCCAGTACATGGTCTGGAAATTTTAAATACTTTTACAATAAAGATATCTGTTTTATTATTAGAAAAATTACATATTAATTAAATTTATCTCCGATCTTTTTGTTGTTGTTGTTAAATAAAATTCACGTTTTAATTGTGTGATTTTTTCCATACTTCAACTGAATTTCTGTGGTAGAGTAATTTGTTAAATAAACGGTTAGATGATAAAAATTTAAGATTTAAGTATTTATTGTAACTTAAAAAAATTTAATTTTCAATATTATTTTTTGAAGAAATTCTAAATTCTTGAAAAACACTGTTTATTCCATTTTCAATATCCAACTGGGATTGTTTAGATGAATACTTTGAACATATTTCTGTTTTGTCTAGTTATACAGTAAAGTTTACTAGACAGATTAAACGAAACCGTGTGTTTTTTTTTTTTTGGTTTTGAGAATAGCGCAGAAATTTTAATGAAATAATTCTGGAAACTAAATTCTCTTCACACCAAAACGGTGGTTCCTTTGAAATAAACGACCATTCCAGTGTGAGTTCTCTACTACCTTGTCTCTTTTATTATAAGAAAGTGGCATTTTATTAAAATCAATAAACTACAGGATAAGATTGATGGAACAATAAATTTACTTAAGTGAATAATAAGATTTTAAATATGTTTATTTTTGCGTACGAATTTATTCAATTTTGTTTACATTTAATAATACTCTGGTACGGATATGATGTCATGGAATGCATCTAGTCTAGTACCTATTTCGTTAATTGTATTATAATCGAAAATTATTAATGAACACAGTTGCTAATATCGGAAGATATACATATTTCGATTGTTAATTATTAATTTCCTTAAAACGATATACGAAGATTATAATTATCTATCGAACAGAAATGGAAAGATTCTATTAGGAAATTTTATTTTTAATCGAAAGATAAAAGTAATGCCTTTTTTGTAGTTTTATCGGTTGTTACTACTAATAGGAGTATTGTTTGTTTATTAAAATTTCTATACTCATTCAAGACTAAACATATAAATATCATTAAAACTATTTATAGGGAATAATATGAAAAATACACATTTCGGGCAAAAAATCCATAGTTTCTATCGATTAGAGACCACAATCATTTTCTTATGAAATAATTTCTATTTTAGCAAGACTGGTTTCGAGCAGCACTGCCCATCTTCAGCTGCTCGTCATAAAATGTACTTGATGTATAGTTTTACATCATGCCGTGCAGCTGAGGATGGGTAGCGCTGTCCGAAACCGGTTCTGCTACAATAAAAATTATTTGATAGGAATAAGAGTTGATTTTTATGGTACCTCCGAGGACAGTGAAAAGGTTGAAAACCGCTGGATTAGACTACAACCTACGCAGTTTTTATGCAGATGATATTTTTTGATTAATTTATTTCCTTAGTTTGTAAACAAAAACAAAAATATACTGTGTGATTGATAAAACACCGGAACGTGTTAAAGTAATTATACGTATAAGAAGCGACATACCTACGTATTATAATTATATATAGTTTTAGTTACTATGTTAATATGTACTAAAATATTAAGAAAATCTTTATCCGATTCAGTAATGATCTAATAAATAATAAAAATGTGATGCCATCATTTTCGGGATGCGCTGTATATTTATATCGCGAATAAACACGTGGTCTTGACTGTGGTTTTTAGTGTTTTACTGTCCGCTCACAGTCATTCATTACTAGATAGTATAGTGATCAATTAGGTGAATCTTTCGTTTGATGTAGACGTATAATTTATTGAGTAATTATTATTATTATTAAAAAAATACATTCAAAATTTTTATTTATATTATAATAGTTTAATAAATAGTAGAGACATGTTAATACAGTGACAATAAATTATTAAAAACTGGTACATTTTTGAAAAAAAAGTAATTATCATTTTTTCCAAATTTGATTTCAATGTGTATAACTATTCAAAAATTTGGAATGGATACGTGGATGCAAGATGTGGTGAGTTTAACAACGATTTTCTTAAAATATCCTGTTGGATGTGCTTGTTAATCTTATTCAAAATAATTTAGAAATTTCTTTTCTAATGATAGTAAAATCCATCTCTGATTTAAAAAAAACACTGAAAATATTACTTCGTTTCGTTTATAATTTTTGTGCGCTTCTTTAACACATAACTGATGCCGTCTGACCTACCACAATAATAAAATTAATAACAACAAGCCTAAAAAAAAATATACACAAATCAAATGTTGTCTGTTTTTTTTAATCATCATCTTTATAAAGTGTTTTGCTTATAAATTTGGTGAGATTGATATAAAATTATGTTGGTGTTTTCATTTCATTGATTCATTTATATTTACGGTTCTGTTTTTTTTTTGTTTTCTAAAGTAAGGAAAAACCGAATAATTTTTGTCCACAAATATTTATTCATTTATTTATTAATAATACATATTTGCAATAAATACAAAACTGTATTTTCTACAAAATGCATTTTTCAGCTAACCTTGATCTTGAACAACAATCCGGTTGCTAGGCTATTAATGGTATAAAAGTATCCGGTTTTTACTATTGACGACATATAGTCCTTGAATTTCATTCAAAATCCTGTCGATGGTTTTTGTTGAAAATATCCTTCAGAGATACCTCTATCCATCTACTAGGTAATGCCTATATCATTAGACAGGTCTTGTCTTAAACATTGATTGATTAGATGATGTAAATTGGTATACTTGTTGTTTGGCTTAGTTTTGATCCTTTAAACAATATTAAGACTTCTTCTTCTTCATCAGTTCTTTTGCTCTCTTTATTCGTTCTTTTCGGTTTTCACAAAACAACCATTGATTGTATAATTTCAAATAATCATATTATAATTTTAGATTTCAAGGATTAAGAAAATTTTCATTATAACAGATCAACAAATAAATTATATTTCGAAAATCTTATTCGTTCTATTTGTAACAAAAAGTATCGATTATTTCATAATAATTTTTATTATTTATTATTGATTTGATAAAGTTTTGCACTAACAATTTGATAAATTTTTATTATATAAGACTTATATTTGAACTATATAACCCTAATGATTGGGTATTAAGCTTTTTTCTTGAAATTATGATAAGATAATCAATTTAAAACGTAGAAATTGAATTTTTGACGTATTTTAAATAAAATCATCAAATACATAATATTATAATAATAATAATAATAAAAAAACTATTACGTTAATTTGTGTGTTAATAATGTAAATATTATGTTGAGAATTTCTTAAAGAAATCTAGAAAATTCTCAATAGTTTCGTTCAGTAGTTTTTTCAAAATATTTAAATATTCAATAATAATAAAAAAAAGCAACGCAATTATCATTGATTAGATATTCAATTATTGATTTATTAATTATTAATCTAATGTTTCTATTCATTGTATTCTATGGAAAGTTAATAATTTTAATGTTTTGTATATAATTTTTATTATTATTATTATTATTATTATTATTATAATTTTTTATTCATTTATTTCTATAGAAAGAGGTGTCAAAGTATATGAACATGTTCACCTTGACTGTGTATGTGTTAAGATTCTGTTGTTTGTTCCGGCGTTGGTGTATGGTTCAAGTGCAAGGTTACAACAATTTTTTTTCCATATCCAGTAATGCATAGGATTTGTAAAAAAAAAAATGTTACACCATACCTTCACTTTCCGTAATTTATTACTCATAGCTTATCACGAGAGACAATTATGATTAGTATCTGTAAATCAAGATAACAGGTTTAATAGTTCTTATTGATATTCTAATTTCGCAACACACGTGCTATTTCAAGATTTCAATATCTATTTTTATGATTTAGTAAAAGTGTACACGCTTTTATCACGAACTTTTCATTTATCTGGCCATAAATTGTCCATTTGTAGAATTGTCAAAATTTAGAAATCTACATATTTTTTTTTTGGTTTGATTAAGGTCTCTATAATGACTGATAACGGAATTGGTAGTGATGTATCAACTGCTGTACCCCAGATCAAAAAAGAATTGGATGGTTTTCAAGATTGTTCACCATCGAATAGCGATATGTATTCACCGACTACAACTGTAATGCATGATTCTGGTGTAGGTTTTTTCTTCTTACAATTAAATCAGTTAACATAAAGATTAAAAAATTATTATTATATAGGTTGATTTTCAAGAAACGAAACATTACGATAGAAAAATTCGATCTCCGAGTAGTCCTGAACGACAGTATTGTTCATCAACTACTCAACCACATACTGACTCAGGGATGGGCCATATAGAGGTATTTCCCCACCAAAAATTAGGTTTAAATTTTACTAAAAATGTATCAACTTTAGGATGAGATGAAAGAGGAAGATTCACCTAGACGGCTGTGTTTGGTTTGTGGTGATGTAGCATCTGGCTTCCATTATGGTGTGGCTTCATGTGAAGCATGTAAAGCATTTTTCAAAAGGACAATCCAAGGTTCCGTTCGAAAAAAAAACACTAATATTAGAATAATAGAAATAATTTAATGTTATTATTCAATAGGTAATATAGAATATACGTGTCCAGCATCTGGTGAATGTGAAATTAATAAACGGCGACGTAAAGCATGTCAAGCATGTCGATTTCGGAAATGTTTACGTTCTGGTATGTTGAAAGAAGGTGTACGATTGGATCGTGTTCGTGGTGGTCGACAGAAATATCGCAGAAATCCAGATAGTCCTTATCAAGTACAAGTGGTCTCTTATCAACGGCCTATGTTACAATTAGAAGGTATTCACAATTAGATCACTGACAATTATGTTTTAGAAAAAATTAATTTTCTTTATATGTGTAGATATAAAAATGTTGGAGGCTTTGGCAGCTTGTGAGCCGGATTGTTTAGAAATCAATACAGCTCTGGAAAATTCCAAACATCGAACCTTATCAATATTAAGTGATCTATATGATCGTGAATTGGTTGGTATTATTGGTTGGGCGAAACAGATACCAGGTTTTACAGATTTATCATTAAATGATCAAATGAGATTATTACAAAGTACATGGGCTGAAATTCTTACATTAACATTAGCATATAGAAGTGTACCATTAATACAATTGTCACGTTTGAAATTTGCTGCTGATTTTACATTAGATGAGAAACAATCACGTGATTGTGGTGCCACAGAATTATATCAAACGGTAATTTTGCAAGTCGGGGGAAAAAATCGATTTTTTTTATATTAAAATGAAATCTTTGTAGTGTTGTCATGTTGTTGAAAGACTAGATACTTTATCGATTTTGAAAGAGGAGTATTATTTATTAAAAGCTCTGGTTCTTGCCAATTCGGATGTAAGATTAGATGAATATCAATCATTGAAGAAATTCAGAGATTCGATATTATCAGCTTTATCAGATACTATTGGAATATTAAGGTAATAATCATTATTAATCCAGATAATTTCTGTAAAATTTAAAAATTTTGTTGTAATTCTCTATAGGCCCACTGGTGTATTACATCAAGTACAACAATTATTACTTTGTATGCCAGCATTAAGACAAGCCGATCAAGTAGTTAGAAAATTCTGGTCGGATGTCCATCAACAAGATTTAGTACCAATGAATAAATTGTTTTTAGAAATGTTAGAAGCCTACTGTCGGTAGCCTTATTAATTTCTCTTGTTTATATTTTTGCTTTAAAAGGAAAAATCGATTGAAAGAAAACACGAGATATTTGACGACTTGAACAACCAACAAAATAAGGTTTCTTTTTCCTTCGTTCAACATGTATTAGTGTGTTTTTTTTAACGTAGAGACTACAACAAAATTGTAATTGTCATCCACGACAACAAGAACAAAGTACGTCAATTAGGGTTTTTTCCCAAATTGTGTAGAGGAAAAAAAAGTACGTGGTAAAAATCTTTGTGTTGTGCGTGATTACAATTTAATTTTGTCCACCTATAATTGCCATTATTGTTTTTTCTTTCTTTTTTCTCTAGCTATTGAAATAGTTTTATAACCAATGATAGATTTGTTTCTTTGCTAAGACTAGCAGTTATGTTAATTTTTTTTTCTGCTTAATGTATGTAAGTTTTGGTCCTGTTGCGCATTTTTCACATCCCCCGTTGTCCTTCCAAGATACACCTGACATTTACCTCATTTTATTTTTACATTTATTATTATTTTTTGACTCGCAGTGGTTGTTTCGGAAATATACACGTCATTTACTGCAAAAAACAAGCATAAAATATCTTCCTGATTAGAGTTTCAATAATGAATTGATTGTGATTAATTAGCAGGTATTCTGCTGTATGTTCGATAATATATCGGTTATTCTAGATAATCGTTCACACTGTAGAGATTCATTCTCCAGATGTTATAAAACAGTGAGATTGTTAATCTTGAATGTCTGTATATAAATGATATCATGCCATAGATGTTTATTTTAATACAATGCCAGTAAACAGTTTAGCACAATTTTTAATGTACTTATAAGTTTTATCAATTATTTCCAATTGATAAATCGTAGGTTTTCAAGATACAAACTATGGTCATATTAATTAACTGTTAAACAGGAGAAAAAAAATTATTAAAAGAAAACGTTGTCAATAAAGAAATTGTTAATTTGTCCAAATTTTTCTATTAATTCCACCTGAAATAATCATTTGATATATAATTTGTACTAAAATTTATTATTACAATATAAATATTGAATATTATATAATATAATTTTTGCTTCCATTATAATATTATACAATACAGTAATTTAGGTATTTTTATAAAAAAATAAACAATATAATACTAACAACTATAATTGTAACCAAAAAGACATTTTTTGCCAAAGGCAAGAAAATCAAAAATTGGCACAAAATCAGTCAAATAACAACAAAACACGAAATTAAGAAAAACTCTGTTACGAAACTATTGCATCATTAGAAGCATTAATAACATGAACCTGTTTCCCTTTACTAATATTATAAACTTGACCAGCACTGAAAGGTTCTAATCGTGGATGTGACTCAGTTTTACCCGATTTATCTATAAATTGTATTTCAAAATTTTTACTAATTTATTAAAAGAAACTGGTTTTTTGCTTACCTGAAACTTCTCCAGGTATATATTTAGATATTCGGACTAAAGGCAACGGTAAATGTCCACTAATTAATGGCATCACATCTAAAGTAACACTCTGTGTTTGTAATTCATCATCAAACGAGATGACACCAGCAGTCCGACCACATACCGCCCATACACTTGGTTCAGCTAGAACTTCATACATTATTGATTTTATAACATTAGTTTGATTCGATGATTTTATATCGGAATTGCGGATTTTTAAATGGAGATGACATAAAGTACCATCACGACAAAACTCATTACCGGCAGTCGGTTCAACATTCGCCTCCAAAATATAAAGAGTCTAAAATTGATAATTATTTAAAAAAAAAACACAAAAATTAAAGAAACTAGAAAGATACCTGATAATCGACAATATCGAAATAATATTTAAACAACTTGTTATCATCATTCAGTCCTTCAATTCTGTAAAATACAGAAAATTCACCTTTAATTTTCGGCGTCTCATTTCCAGGCACCAATAATTCCCACACGTATGTTAGATTTAGATCTTGAGGTATTACCTAGAAAACCGCATTGTTTTATACCACTAAGTCAAAAGAAGAAGAACAAGAAGAACTTACTTGACTAGATTTCGAATTGCAATCGACTGTTCCACATAAACTGCCAACATTAATTTGTGGATTTTCAACAAATACATTCATTTTATTCTGATTAACAATATTGATCTGTAGGAATTTCCTTTGTTGTACTGTATGTAACCGCCAACTAGCCGTTAATGGTGGTGTAAATGTTAATTTTACAATAATCGGTTTCGTATTCCATGGACAATTTATTGTAACTTGATGGTCTCTTGTTAATAGATCAGCTAGAATACGTAATGGGATTTGTTTATTTGTAAATAATGGTTGATTACCAATTTCCATTTCTAATATTGTTGTTAATGGTTGATTCGATTCAATTTGAAAACTTAATCCCAATGAAGCTGATAAGATAATCTTTGCTTTCTGGAACAACACAAAACAATCAAATTTTACAGGATTTGTTTCAAATACTAATAAAACTTACAGGATCAATGATATGACTCCCAGTATTGATAACAAGAGTCATAATTTGTTCAATACCGGATAAGAGGGGTGCATCTGTTTTATCTAATCGTACACTAGGTGGTTGTTCTTTGATTTCAATACTAGTACGAGGCTTCAAAAATTGCGACAATAAATGTAAATTACCAAAATAGAGAGCTAATTGTCCAAAATAATATTTGCCTGTGTTGTCAGCTTGTTTCGTTAAACGTATCATATTGATTCCGGGTGTTATCATTAAAGGCTACAATTGAGAATTGTCTGTTAATTGTCTTTAAAAATTAAAATATTCAACAATTAAATTACCAAACTGTTTGCTTGAAGATAACATTTAAAATCACTCTTAGCTGGTATTAGAGAACTGTCTTTACGCTTTGATTCCAGATATTTACAAACAACATTGGCACTACTTAATTGTCTATCCTGTTTATAATCTAGATGTCTTTTAATTTTCAATGGTTCCAATAGGAAATCATTCGATTTTAATTCACGTGTTGTTAATAATCCCGTTTCTTTTTGATGATCTTTTGTATCATTTTCTAATGTTAATAAACAATTATTACATAAAATCTCTCTTGGAAAATTCGATTCAATTGTAATTTCAACATTTATATCATTATATTGTTGTATGATTCTATCACTCTTTAAATTAACATTAATTATTTTTATAATTGTATCAAATTGTATTTCTATTGGTTCATTAAGTGTTTCTAACGATTTTTTAATCTCATCGTAATACGTCCAACGTATTAATGTATCGATTTCATTAGCTGCTGCTACAGCTGTACCACTTTTAATGAATTTCTTTACATCATTAGCTTTCCGATAACATTCAGCCAATTCAATTTGTGTTTGTGCTTGTAATTCATTCCATTTATCTTGTTCAAATGTACGTAGAACATCATTTAAAAAAGCAGCAGCTTTTTGTATTTCATTCAATAATAGATAAAATGATGCCACTTCTCTACCAATTAAACGTGCCGATCTTAAACGACCAATATGTTTAAAAGTACCCATTGCTAATTCAGCTAATTCCTAATACAAAAATTTATTAATCAATTCACAATCAATCAATTTAATTGAAAAATAATCAATAATAATTACTAAATATGTACGATTGAAAACATCTTGAGAACAGAGAGCTTCTTTTAATCGATCAGTAGGTGATGGAGATTCCGGTGTACCAGGATTATCACCCATACCTGCTGATAATCCAACAACTATATGGAGTTGTTCAGATGTCGGTGTACCGCCTGGCATTAAGCCACACAATACACCCAAATCTCGCAACTAAAACAGATAATTAACTTGTTAACAAGCAAACAAAAACCCACAAGAAATACCTTTTGACTAGCATAGGCCCATAAACTAGCTGTATATAACGAATAATTCTCAACTTCTCCAGCATTATTGTATTTATCACATATTTGTAATACTTCCATTGCTGCCAGGAATAACCAACAAGATAGAGCTCCTGGTGGATAACTGATTTCCAACACTGATAATTCTCGAACACAAGTATGGAGAAATGGTAAACATCTTGATGCTATCTGTTATCATTTTTTGAAAATTAGTCAATTATTTGTGTGTACGTGTGTGCATAATTTAATGAAATTACCTCCCATATATTTTTCATTCCTAGTAACATCTGGGCTTGTTTTGAAAATAGGTACGATCTTAATTCTAATAGTGATGGATTTTTTGGTAATTTCGTTAAATTTAATGTAAGTCCATGCCAATGTTCCAATGGTTTCTGGAACTCATTCAACCAACTAACTGTATCATTTGTTATACCATGATGTACAAATTGTGAAAATAATATATCTAATTCATCATATTGTACTAATGCTTCATCATATAAACCTAACATTTCTAAAATCTGAGCTAATTCCTCTTGTAATTGGAAATATACCATAAAATTCCAACCGTTTTCATTACGACGTTCCCGTTGTTGTCGAACATAATCTTCTAAACGTGAAACAGCTTTTGAATAGGCAACTAATAATAAATGGCGTATACGATTGATTAAACTACGCCATGAATCAGCTGCTGTACGTATTTCGTTTTTTTGTGGATTTATCACAGATATACAACGATCACCTTGTTTCGGTGCAAAATCGGCACGTACCTTATCTAGAACTGTTGTTCTTGGTAATAATTTATTTGTACGTTTACTATCGAAACTTTCAACAACAACAATTAGAAAATCGGTTATATCTCTAGATGTTAATTCTTTCAACCATAATTCTATATCATCTTTAACACTTGTTTTATACAAATCTAAGTCCTACAATGAATTTTTCATCAATATTATTACTCTTTTACAGACAAAAAGTCGACGAAGTTTACCCCACACTCAGTCCAATAGACATGAAATACTGGTTGTTTTACCAAGTCCCATTGATTACCTTTTGGTAAAGCAGCAGAACTGAATGGTGCAAAATTGGCACCAATATGAACTGATCGGGCTGTTCTACCTAGTGAACGTCGCCATTCACATGTATCTTGTGGTAAAGATTGTGCTAAATCATCTTCAATCGTTGAGAATACTTCCAATTCACCAGCACCTAGAACATTCTCATTAACAAATCTATACATACAAACTAATTATAATAATTGATAAAAATACATGTTATAATAGGACGACGATCAATTATCGTCTCATTGATTGAAATTCCATTCATCATTTAATATTAAAGGTGGAAACTTGATGGAGAACAGGTTATGTTGACCTATCAACATAGAACCACCCATTGAATTAATAGCACATATACATCTTCTTTCCAACTTAAGACTTGAGTAATTAATCTAATTATTGTTGGAAATTACTAATTGAATAGATTTTTTTAAAAGGAAATCATCAATTTTTTAGAAATTCATAAAACTACAACTTTGACGAGATAAATATAATACAAGGGGAATTCTGGTGATATAAGTTGGTTGCACTGTGAAATTGACAATATTGACATATATTTGGATAATTGTAGCTCTCGAGTCCTGACACCCAAATCAACGCCCATATAATGAATAAAATACAAATTTCTAATACGCGTTAATAAAAAGGTAACATTATGTTATTAGACAAGTTACTGCTTTTCATCATTTGTTGATTTATTGAGGAAAAAATCCTCAGGTAGTAGAGCTACAATTAGGGATTGTGTTTGTTAACCAGTGGCGGCGCTAACTTTTTTAAATTTATCTAAAGTAAATGGAAAAACCAATAAATTGAAAATTTTTATTTATTTTAGATACTTTGACTATTACTAGTCTCTCAATTAAATTATTTAAATCAAATTTCCCATTTTATTCCAATGTAACGTTGGGTTTTCGTTGTTCACTTTTTATGATTCATAACGAAAATGATCATGCCGGTATTGTTTATTTATATAAAAAATGAAACGAAATAGTACTTCTATTGATAGTACGTACCCATGATGGTATCTAATTACAACTGAGGAATACAAACAAAATGAAACGCGAGAACCACAGTCACGATTATCAATTCATTATTCATGAATCATAAAATATGAGCAATGAGTTGAAAATAATATCGCGATCGATTTAGTTGATTTCTATTGGACAGTTTAAAACACGCGAGATACTATTCATGTAATATTAGTCAATTTGTAAATTGTAAATTGCGAACTATTACCGTTACTTTATGAATTGTAATAACAAGCCAGTGCAAAGATCAAAAAGTTTATGAATATAATCAATCAAATAAATCCATTCAGTATATTCAGTTTTTTTGTAACAAAAATTTATAATTTAACGAATTAATAACTCTTTACAATGTATATTTCTATTTATGTGGCAACATGCAACGATTATAAAAGAAAACCAAAAATTAAAAAATAAATGACATAAAACAACATATGAATTATAGGTCAAGGCTTATCATCATCATCATCAGTATCATTACCTGATGTGATTAAGTTCAATTGGTTTTCGAGAGAGGATAGAGCGTTTGAAAAGCGCCAAAGTCCCCCAGGTCTCACTGATATGAACAGAAATATGTAAAGATATGAAGAAGATTTTTAGTATAATCGTAGTTTGTTTAGATATAAATTTACTATATATATTTAATCGATACTATATATTATTATTATTGAAAAAAGAAAATTATAGAAAGGCTTCGAAACCTACCGACAATGACCGAGTTGTATTTCACTTAAGTCTGATCGTATGAACGAGAGAGTTGCGTTATTATTACTCGTATTATCAACACAAACTTTATAGGAGAATCAAATAATTCATATTTTTCAATATTTGTTACTCTATTTCAACAATTATCAATTGAATTAATGTTTCAATAACAATTATTTTGTTCAACAATAAATGGAGGTAAATATTTATATTATTTTTTTCTAATATTTTCAAAACATCCATTAATTATTTGTTTATTTTTAAATTTTTTTATTTCAGTTCATCGCATTTATTTTAATTATTTTATCATCTTTATATTCATTCACTAATGAAATCTTCAAATGGTTACATATCCTCTATAAAACCCTTCCTAGAGATGTTCGGTAAGGCTTCAGATTTTTGTCAAATTCAGAAATTTTCGGGTAAATGACTAATCACCGTCACTCTTTATAGTTGAGATAAGCTCGGTGATATTATTAGTTTTTTTTTCTGAACTATCGACCTTTTGTCGAATTGTCCAAATCTTTAAATTTACTGGACTATCAAACACAGCGGCACATTGTAAACTTTAGGGCACCGGTTTCGGCTTCTCTGTTACCCTTTAATATATTATTAATTTAATTTCTAGGGCGGGAATACGTTTCGTTCGTCTGAATTTCGATTTATGGCTTTACGAAAAACGCAGTCTAACTGTCGTGAAATTATTTCAAAGTTATGTTACGAAACATCCACAGAAACCGGCATTTTATTTTGAAGATGAAGTGTGGTCGTTCGAGAAGGTTTGTCGACGCTTTCAGCAAAGAAATAACTTACAATTTTCCTTATTTTCAATTTCTAGTTAGATCAAACCAGTAATTGTGTAGCGAATTTTTTCAAAAATCAAGGCTATCAGCGTGGTGATACTGTGGCATTGTTATTAGAATCGAAACCAGAATATGTTTGTATATGGTTGGGTTTATCGAAAATCGGTGTAATTACAGCTTTGATAAACAGCAATTTAATATCAGATCCATTGCTACATTCGATAAAAGTCTCCAATGCAAAAGCAGTCATCTTCGGTACAAATTTCACTAAAGGTAAAATCAAAAACAATCTGTGATTCAGAGTAAAGTCATCATCAACGACGACTATTTTGACAGTTAAACGGTATTCTGTAAGTAAGTCTTGGTAGACCCGTTTATGAGTTAAACTACTCGACCAATAGTAGATAAACAGACTTTTTCGACGAGTACTAGGGGCGCTCAACACAATATGACGATGACGATGACTTTGCTCTGAATCCGACCGGATATATTGTAATTCATCTAGCTATTATCATTATCAAGTTGTTTGTTTCACTATTTCAATTGTAATGTTTTGATTACATTATCCTTCTATAGCACTTCAAGATATCCTACCGAAATTACCCAATTTAGAATTGTACGAATTACCGAATACTGCTGAAACAACAAGAAATGATAGTTCTTTAGGAATCAATTTAACCGATGCAATTGAAAAACAATCATCCAATCCACCGATAAAAGAGATCAATTTAGGTGGTCCTCGGGATAAATTATTGTTGATTTATACATCCGGAACAACAGGACTTCCTAAAGCTGCAGTTATTACAAATATCAGGTTGGTTGTTGTTTACAGTAATCGTTAATTATTTTTAATGCTTTTTTTCTTGTTTCTTGTATTAGATTCATCTTTATGGCATTAGGTCTGCATTATATGACTAATATACGTTCTAGTGATATCTTATATGATCCATTACCATTGTATCATAGTGCTGGTGGTCTGGTCGGTATTGGACAATGTCTGTTACGTGGTGTTTCGGTAGTGATCCGTAAGAAATTCTCAGCTTCGAATTTCTGGAGTGATTGTGTTAAATATAAATGTACGGTAGCTCAATATATTGGTGAAATTTGCCGATATATTCTAGCAGTTCATGCAAAAGACCAACAAACCATCCAACATAATGTTAGATCACTAATGGGAAATGGTTTGAGGCCGCAGATTTGGAAAGAATTTGTTGATAAATTTAAAATCAAACAAATTTATGAATTCTATGGAGCGACTGAAGGCAATTCTAATCTAGGTACGGTATAACTTCAATCTATGATAACAATAATTCTCTTTTTCTGCAGATTGATTATTAGGATTTCAGTGAAGAACCGCTGGTTATATTTTCTAGTTTTTTGGGGGCAACGTTTCGTCACCGTGTGGTAACTTCTTCAGGCCCACACGGTGACGGAACGTTGGCCCCAAGAAACTAGAAAATACAACCACCGGTGTTTCACTGAAATCCTAATAATCAATCAACAAATCATAACTAAAGTGAAAATAATCATAAACAATAATTCTCTTTTTTCCCCCGTAAATAGTTAATACTACCAACAAAATCGGAGCTGTAGGATTTGTCCCACGCTATGCCCATATTTTCTATCCGGTAACGTTGATTAGATGCAATGAAGCCACTGGTGAACCGATACGTAATCAATACGGTTTCTGTACTGCATGTCGACCCGGTGAACCGGGTGTATTTATTGGTAAAATTAATCGAAAAACAACAGTCAATGATTTTGCTGGATATGCTGATAAGAAAGCTACAGAACGCAAAGTCATCCCGAATGTATTCAAATCGGGTGATTTATATTTTAATTCCGGTGATATTCTAGTACAAGATGAATATGGTTATTATTATTTTAAAGATAGAACAGGTGATACCTTTCGGTGGAAAGGTGAAAATGTTGCAACATCTGAAATTGAAGCGGTTATCAGTAATCTGGTTAATTTTAAAGATGCTGTCGTTTATGGTGTCGAGGTGACTTCTAACATTCCAATAATTTTCATATTAATTTGTGAAAATATATTGTTTTATAGGTGCCTGGAACGGAAGGTCGTGCCGGAATGGCAGCTATTGTCGATACTGATAATAGTTTAGATATTGGGAGACTTGCCAAGAAATTAAAGGGAAATCTACCAGCGTATGCAGTACCGATTTTCTTGCGTGTAATGCAGAATGTACCAATGACTAGTACATTTAAATTGAAAAAAGTCGATCTTCAACAAGCCGGTTTCAATATCAATAAAATCGATGATAAACTATTCTTTTTCGATGCAAAAACTGTTAATTATATCGAATTAACGCACGATATTTATGAGGGTATTATGAATGGAAAAATTCGTTTGTGATGTTTTTTTATTAGTTTTTTTTATGTTTGTTTGTTGAATCTAGTTGAATAATTTACTATATTAGACATATAAAAATGTGTTTTTATCACCTTATCAGTTGGGTTCTAATAATAACAGTTGTTATCAGTTATTTGTTTCGTCCAAATTGAACTATTTTTTTTTAATGTTCACATCCCTCCAGTTCGAATTATTTTCAATAAACCTTCAATATTATTATTTTTGATTGCTGAACGACAATTACTAATCATACTAGCCGAACTTTGACCGACTGTAACCATAATTCATTATAAACAAAGCTATTATATTGTTATCTTTCGAAAAAAATCCATTACCTCTTAAACGAGACGCCTTCTGAATAACCGAATTGATATGTTTCATAGTTTCAATCCCTTCATTGTAATTTTGTAAACGGATATTGTAACTGTTTATCAATTCTTTGTTGAGCACTTTGAGTTCATTATAGAATCGCGGCATTTCTTTGCTGAAAAATACAAATATTTGTGCATTTTTTTCGGATTATACAGAGAACAATGGCGGGATTACATATAGAATCGCCCCATTTTAGAAAAAACTACGTTCTATCCCATCCTTTTCAATAACCTGGTTAAGGAAATCAAAGCAAAACTTATGTGTTCATAGCTAGAGGAAGAGATGGACGTGAATTAAAAAACCACATCGGCTCAAAAATTATTGAATCATCGCTACTACTGAGAGATATCGAATAGTTTCTGGTGTTTTGCGGTTTTCTTGACAGGAAGTGAGTCAAAACGAAAACCAATTGAAAGATCGTGACGAGCAGAGTCAGAATATATGCTTTCGTCCACTTTTTAAGGTCCCAAGATCCAAAAATTCAAAAGGGGGTCAACTGCGAAGAGAGTCAGGAAAAGGGAAAAAAAGGTTACTGGCAACCCCCCAGATGAGGACGGTTACACTTGGGGTCTAACTCTTCGAGAAGTAGGAGATTTTGACGTCGCCCGGACATAGCGCTTTTAAAGGCGCTCATTCTGTAGGTGCCAAAAAAGTGGTCATACGGAAAAGTGAGTATGCGAAAAATTTTCAGGAGGTCGAGTCACCCCGAATGGAGCCTTAGTTTAGCTTTGGAGCTCCGTAACTTCTACGTCCTTTGACCGATTTTGATTCAATTTGGCAGAAAAGCAGTGCTAGCCAAAGACTACCAGAAAGCGTGATTTGCCATGTGTTTACTTCGGCCTTTGAGTCATCGAATGCTTCAAATTCCGACACCCATAACTTCTTCCTATCACCAGCTACCAACTTGAAACTTGTCCTGTACATACATAGAAGGCTTTAACAAGTATAGAGATTTCCGTGTGACTAGGTGTGAGAGGCGGACGTATGGGACTTTGAAGTTTTCAATGATACAAAAGGACAAGTAAATATTGGTCGAATCATGTGATACTCCGCCTCCTGATAGTCCTTGGATAGTAGTACCAATTTACCAAATTGGGTCAAAATCGGTATAATGATGTAGATGCTACGGGGCTTCAAACTTTTCGTCGCATAATCCCAACTTGAGCGCCATAAAATTGAGCTAAGTCCCACTTCTTGAACACTTTCTGCATACTCATTCCAACGTGTGACCACTTTTTGCAAAATGGGCCGACTCTATATGTAACCCCGCCGTTTGTCCTTCATGATAATTACATGTCATTAATGCGGCTGTCCTCGGCTCTAATCACCAAATTACGTATTTGTCCTAACCGGTCAGCAACATCTGTCCCTAAACGGAGACGTACATCCTGGATTTCGTTCAATTTCTCCATGCATCTCTTCAAATTCTCTTCTTCATCACTGAAACAAGCTATCGACTATAGCAGAAAAAAAAATCACATTTAAACTGTTAATGATAATAATTCTACTTCTAAATTGTCGAGTTTCAGAAATCCAGCAATCGATTGAACTAAATCAGCAGCTAATGATAGATCTTCAGTATAGATCTGAGTTTTTCCCAAAATATCAAAGATTAAAGTCAGATATTCACCAGTACGTAAACACAAAAAGTTCAATTTCAATTGTGTCTCACTATCATATTCAATATCGTTATTTAATAGAAAATTCTGATTAATCCAAATACAGATTCGTTGTAAACGATCATTAATTTGAAATTCAACAAAACTTTTCGACAGTTTTGGACAAGTTGCCACTAGTCGATACATAGCAAATCGTGGTAATTGTCGAGTTATCTCGAAAACATGAAACTGAACACTATTTGGATAACCCACCAATGCCTGAATTCCAATTATTAGAAAATAATTCCAAGAAATTAATCTAAATAATTATACCTTTATATGAATATCGACGGGATTATCTTTGGGCAGATTTAATGGGATACTCAGTTCGGATGCTAGTCGAGACTGTGGTGGATGGACAACATGAGTTTCACCTTTGAAAATACCTTCAGCAAAAATGACAACAGCTTTAATTATTGTTGCATTATTGGTTGATACAAAGATTTCAACGTGATTTTTATTCGATGACTCCTGATTGGTTGAAATACCGATTTGTAAACGGGTACTTGCAGGAATCACACCATTACTTTCATAACTATCCGTTTGATTCAATATATTCTCATTATAACGGGTGTTATTATCGTAATGTTTTAATTCCATAAGTAAAGCCTGTTTCCGTGCTAATAAGTCACGAATTGTATCCTGTTCTAAACTGGCACCAGATGATGGTGTTAGCGATTTGGTTGTTGTATAACCGCGAACTAGAAATAGTTTTTTCCTTAAATTTATTAAAATCATTGTGAAAAACAGCAATTTCAAACCTTCTCCTTCACTGGAGATGCAAATCATGTCGGTTTTTCCAATTGATCGATAATCACCTTCAACCACTCCAGCAACATTCGATGCCATCGAATCCTTAAATAGTACTTCACCGGTTTTAATCGATCGACAGTCGATTTTACCATTAGACCAGCCTGTAATTAGTTGTGTGGTATTCTGTCCTAATAAATCATAGTTTTCGATAGCAATAGCGAAATGTTTCGACTGAAATTGATCGAAATTTCTAATAAATTCTCTTATAAATATAATTTATGGAAATATCTCAACTTTAACTCGCCACAGTCGAATATCCTGCTCATAAACACCTACAGTTCCATTGGAAACAGCATAAGCAAAACGATTCTCAGGCAACACTACCAGACAAGTGACCACCTCAGTTTCTGTATGTTCTGTTAAGATCTGGTCGCCTTTAAAGATCCGTATTTTAAAATCTTCTGAACTCACAATCAACTAAAATTTGCATAAAATCAATTAACACTGAATTCTCTTCCTGCGAAAAACGAATTACCTCATTTTCACCGTCTTTATTGTAATCCATTAGGATCAATGAAGTGACAACATCACCGACTGCCGTCCAAAAAATCTCATTACCATCATGATCGTATCCATGAACGGAAGAATTACCACCGACCATAACTACCTGATTTTGGTTCGTTTTATAAACACCCACACATACGGCTTTAACACCATCCGGACATTCTTTATAGAAAATATCGCGATTATCATGGACATGGTAAGTTAGAATATGGGTTTCCGTGCCGATTATCAATACATCTTTATCATCGTCTGGTAGAAGTGCACCAGTTGTTAGAGCAGTAATTGTTTGATTAATATTCAGAGTGGCAATTTCACGATTTGATTCGGACCATATGATACGACCTGGTATGGCTGAATTGCGACGATGAGGACTGTGGATCAGGATCTGAAAATATACAACAATCAAGACGGGGGGGAAAAATCAGGAAATTATTAGACCTTATCGGCTGTTGTTGCTGCTGTTAGACAAGGGTGTGTACCATCGTATTTACCAATCGTTACCAATCCAGGAATTATTTTGTAACTCAATTCTAAAGTGAAAACAGGTCTAACGAGTTTCTCCATTGTTGAAACTAACGATAACTAAGGTGAATGGTAAAGGAATCGATTAGATGTTACTAGGGAGTGATTGGATACAAACAAATAAATTTGTAGGTTCCGGTATTTTGTACCAAAAAAATATATTCCCGGAAACATTTATTTGCTGGCTCCATAATTTGATATAACAATGATATTATACATCATAATATAAATCACATAAAAATCTTTCAATAGACTAAATTTTTATCGAATAAAACTTTGTTATTACAAATAGTCTTTAATACTATCTTTATTGTATTTCTCCCCTCTTTATGTTTATATATTCATAATTCACCTAAACATTTTTGTTATTGCAAAGTGGAAAAGAGTATTTAAAATATATTCTTTCTTCAAGATATATATATAAAAAGATTGTAGGAATTATAAGAATCATTATAAATATGATACAAAAAGAAATAAAATTCATATGCAGAAATTGACTATCAATTACAATAATAATAATAATAATAATAATAATAATAATATGGAAATCAATAGTAGCAGAACAAGACTCTTGCTAACTAATGTAAAATAATTCGGTGTTGACATTTAATACTTTTTTTTTCGTAAACTCTATATACCTATATATATATATATATATATATATATTTTTTGTTTGTTTTAAATTTAATTATACCCTAAGATTATAATTTAGAAGATATTGAGAGTAGCTTTGTTAATTATTCCACTATTACTAAAAATTTATGCAATTAGTTCTTCTGGTTCATTTGAAGGCCTCACACCATTGTGTTGTGATTTGCCACATTTCGATCCATCTTCTGATATACTTTTCCTTGAATTTTTACGACTACGTGGCTTTTTCCTCAATAATAATAATTCACATGAACCTTTCGGAATAAATGTGGTCCATTCATTCGATTTCAAATCGAGATATTCAATTGTATTCAAGAAGTTTTTGCCTATTTATTAAGAACGAAAAAAAAATTATTATTTTAATTTTATTTGAATTGATAAACAGTACCTGAAAATCCTCCAACTGCATATAATCGATCGCCAACAACAGTTACTTCAACATTAGCCCTAGGTGTTGTCATACTAGGACCAACAACCCATGTTTGTGTTTCATTATCGAAAATTTCAGTAGAACTCAATGAATGTGTCCCATCTGAACCACCGACAACATATAATTTACCATTAAAAACAGCAACACCACATCCACGACGAGCTGTAATGATGGGCTTCGAAATAGTCCAAACATTCTCAATTGGATTATAAACTTCAACTGAATTCAAACAATTCCAAGCATCACAACCACCAATTGCATAAACTGAATTATTGAAAGCAGCCACTGCAGCTTGATAACGACCTAAAATATAAAATTTACCAACATTTGTTTTAATTATTAATCAACAAAAATTATTACCTGTATTAAGTGATGCTATACTAGTCCATTGTGATGTGGATGGATCGAAAACATCACACTGTTTTATACCAACTTGACCATTCCATCCACCAATACAATAAATCAAACCACCCAACTCGCATACACCAACATTACTACGTGCTAATGGCATATTGGGTTTTTTCACCCATTTACCAACAGTTAAATCAAGCATTTCAACTGAATCTAGTTCAGTCATACCATTACTACCACCAATTGCATACACTTTATCATCGAGTACAGCGATTTTAAATCGGCCACGACTTTCACGCATTGATGGTAATGTCTTCCATGTATTATTCTCAGGAATGTATTGTTCAACGGAACGTAAGCATTCAGTACGATCATACCCACCTATATTATGTAAAGGAATTGATTTTGTGGAATTTTATTATAAGAAAGAAAAATTGAAACTTACCACAAACTAAAAGTGTGTTCATAAAATTGCCACAACCGAATGCACATCGTTGACACGACATATTAGCCACAGCGCAATATAAATCTGGTTTTTCTTCACTAGCCGATCGGCTACAATCCGGTGTTACAACTGGAGATGGTGTTGATGGTGTATTAAGTCTAGAATTTATATAAAAAATGATTTCTTTTTCTTAGAATCAAGAAAAACAATGTTTCATTACCTCAATTGTATGGAGAGTGTTGATAATTTTCCACCCAATGTCACCAAAGCTAAGAAACTATGTTCACCAACTTTTTCTGATGCAATTAGATTCCAATCAGGTTCTAATTCTGATTCTAATTCTTCACCAATTTCACGATTATAAATTAAAACACGTGGTTTTGATGGTTGACTCAAGATCTTTCGTTTTGCTTTTCCATTACCTTTGTTGTTCTTCAAAGACATTTTCTTATAATCCTGAACGATTTCTGTATCGCTAATGTCACCTAGAATAATAAAAAAACAACAAACATTAATTCTATTTTATTTACAAACATTCAAAGAAATCGAGTTTTTACCAGTTGGTAGACTGGAACAATCTTGTAATGAATTATCAATTGCTAAATACAACATAAATGTTTTATCTGATAATTGGTCCATATTGATAACTTCTTCATTGATTTGTCGTTTTATCCATTCGAGAACTAGACGACACAAGGAGCCCTGATTAACTAAAGACATTTCTTCACGGGACTGATTTAATACTTCAATTTTTGCACAATACAAGTTTAGAACACTATTATTTTTACAAACATTCGGGAACTGTAATAGAAGAAATCATAAAAAAATTGACTAATAATTGAATAAATAGACAAAAAAACATACTTCTTTAGCAATAAATGCATCGACTTGTTGGATGAACTCTTTATTTCTGGCAATACCAGGCAAGGAACGAACTTCTATACAATTCTCAACTGATAAATGTTTGATTAAATGTTGAGCACATATTCTCATAACACGATCCATTTTTAAATGATTAGCAGCTAAAAATACAGCTTTTACCTAAACAAAATCGATTAATTAATAAAACCAATTAAAATTTGCTTTTTTTTGCATAAATTCTACTACTACCTGATCATATTTCACTTCTAATTTGGATGTATATGCATAATCAACCAAAACTTGTAGAGCATTCTTATCAAAACCACCATTCAATTTATATGTAACGACATTCTCCAAACGATGTTGTTGTTCTTGATCATTCGTAAATAATTCGAATAGATATGGAGAAGCACTTGCCAAAACGGCACGATGAGCTGGTATTTCCACATTTCCAACCTAGATATATTAAGAAAAAAACAAAAAAAGACAATATTACAACAAATCAAGAAATAGAGAATACTTTTTAATAAAAAAATACAATAATAATAATAATAATAATAATCGATTGGAAAGTTAGCAACAAAATGAAAATAGATAAAAAAATTTACCGTCACCTATTTCCTAAGTTCTGTAAAAGTGAAAAAAATTAGAACTTCCTTTATTTTATTTAAATTAAATTAAAAAAAAAAACACTATAGAAAGAGAGAATTAAGATAGATATAAAAGAAAATTTCTAAAGATTTTTTACCTAAAATTTCGACACTATATATCTGTAAGGAAAAAGTTTATAGTTTTCGTTGTAAAATTCGTAAATATAGGAAATCTCTACCATAAATGATCTCAACAATAATACTGGCAATTAAATTCCTATGTTAACGATTATATCTCTATCGGGATCTTTTTAAACAAACAAACAACAACAAGTCACTATAACTGTCTCTACCCTGTCTACTCCTAACAGTTTTGTTTTTTTTTTTCATAAAAATAGACTTAAAATCTACTCACTACTGGTCAATTAATCAATTATTGATGATAGAGGAGAGCACCCAGTAGTGTAACTGACCGTAAAAACAGTAACAATTTTACAATGATTCCAGTCAATATAGATGATAATTTTCTTTTTTATCAATTAAATAACATTATTATTAATTAATATTGATAATAATTGACTGAAATAAGTGTAAAATCTGTAATGTTCTACAGCCAGTGCACATACGTGAAGAATAACGTCACAGAAATGACGATTTTTTCTCATCATATTGAGAGATGACAACATATTAGACTTATGAACATCATCGATGTGCTCCAAATGGATCTCTGGTTCTTCATCATCGGGCAGGTTGTTTCGGACCATTTCACTGGATGTTGGCGTTGTTATATGGCCTAAAGAAAAACGGATATTTATTATCAATTTTTTTTTGTTATTAGAAATAAAAATTGAGGCCAGGTCACAGACAACATACACAATATAAAAATGGATTTATCAAAAACTGTTTCAATTCTAAATAACTAATTAGTTGAAAAGAACTCGTTAAAAAATTGTATCAAGCTGTTTTTTAGGTGAGTATTTTTTTCCGTCTAATCATCAATCTCTAGCAATTTTTTTATTTAAACTAATTTTTTATCTGGAACAAAAGTACTCAAGGTACTTGTGTTGATGTCAATAATTCAATTTATTCTAATCCGATTCTCGAATATTTCATTAAAAACACGTGACTGATCCATTACAGGTATATATAAAAAAAAATTACTTAAATCCAATTATTCTTTGTTAGCATATCGAATACATTTTGCCGGGTCATTGAAGTCGAAAAAAATTATTACAAAATAATTTTCCATTATTTCTCAATAACAACAAAAAAAAAACACAAATTAATTGATTTTTATTAACAATATACTAGGCACCCAAAGCTAACAAAAACAAGAAAAACGCAATTTATTTCTATTATTCTAACAATTTCCCCACGTGACAACAGCGAAAAATACGACTCTTATCAAATTATTGTAAATAAAAATTTATCAAAAACAAGCAAAAAATAATAATTTGTACTCTTTTTTTTAACGATAAATTAAAATGACTATTTTCATAAAGTTCATGTTACAAAGCTCCTATAAAAATTTCATGACCATACGTTTAATCAACCTTGAGAAGAAAGTTCACGTACCTTGTTACGGATTATACAATCGATTTATCAGTCAAGGACATGTCATACAACAAAAAGCTTTTTATTGATGATAATACAATTTTGTTGGGGAGGAGGTGTATTTATTTCGGAAATATCTATTATCAGGCTTTTAATCGTAATCATCTGTGAATATCTCGTTAACAATACTTAACATATTTACGTCAAGAATTGTGTTAATATTTACACTTATAATTATGAATTTGTGATGTAATTTTTGAGTTTTTCATTTCACAATAGCTATACACCGTGTAACTGAAATCCCATACATAATTCAAACCACTGATAGTACACAGAGCGGATTTTTATATTATACAACAAGGGGGTCGATAAGGCCCCGTTTTCGAGATAAAAGGCACCGAAGATTTCGCCAACAATTGAAGAGTTGTTGGAATTCAACAAACGTGCGAGACATAGATAAACAATTGTGTCTAGACGACAGTCAGACGGGTTTAATGAACCGACATCCATTCTTCAGGGGCCATAGCATTAAGTATGTTGATCTGCATGTGTACTTGTACTAGAGATGCAGTGGATATTTAGGCCGGATAGTCGGCTTTCTGGCCTAATTAATGCTCGTATGCGAACAGCATCTATTGCAAAAGTTAACACGTACGACGATAACTATATGTATGTATTGAGAACAGTAGTGATACATCGGATATCCGGTAACGATCCGGTATACGGCCTATCCGGCCACTTTTAGGACCTTCGCACACGGCGGCCGAACCGACCGACCCGAACGTCCCGACCCGCCTGGGAAAAAATTAAAAGCATTGATTCTAATAAAGGGTGTACAACGGTATTTCACCTCAGAGTAGGCCATGACTTTTGAACGTAGTGCCGTAGCTTGTTTCAGGTTTTATTAAATTTGACAGTTGTCGACGTTCTAATGTAAAAACCATTGTCACAAACAATAATAACTAATGAAAATTAAATAAGTATCTTTTTCCTCGAAATTTATTTAAAAACAAGAAGTTTTTAAGCAAAAACAATACGTCAATTAATTTTTCAACAAGTTGACCAGTCGGTAATCATCGTGAGATCTGCATTACCGACACGCGGTCGGACCAAGCTACGGCACTACGTTCACAAGTCATGGCCTACTCTGAGGTGAAATACCGTTGTACACCCTTTATAAGTCCGCACACGGAGACCGACACGGCTCGAAAACGACGTCTCGGAATTCTGTCGGTCTCCGTGTGCAGACTTATATTAGAATCAATGCTTTTAATTTTTTCCGAGACGGGTCGGGACGTTCGGGTCGGTCGGTTCGGGCCTGGTGAGCGGAGGTCCTTATACTCTCCAGACGACTCCACTATCCGGCCGACCCGATAGTAGTGTGCATTTTATACGGGTCTATCCGGTCAGCCACTATCCGTTGCATCTCTAATTTGTACGGTTAGTTGACTACAGCTCACTAACTACTACTAGTGATTAATAAGTTTAGTGTTTGGTAGTTGTATTCGCGTGCACAGTGTGAAGAATTAGATGCCAAGATTAATACCGTTTATTCAAAACCCGTCTAAAGTGGCTGCCAACCGTTGAGTGGTTCAAACAGTCCATTATTTTGGACAGCTTTTGGGAGTTTTTTACGTGTATTTCCTGCAATAATTGCATGTGTGGAAATGCGAGACATGTTGGTGGTCCAGTGCCCATCGACCAATGGTTACAATTTTGGCCAAAATTGGTTTTTCTCTTTGACCGTTCAAAATGCCCTTAATTAACTCAGTTTCTCAGAGGGATGACGAGGTTTGAATATTATAAGGGATTCCAATTACATCCTGTATATCGGAAGTTTAAATTACAGTGACCCCATGACGGTATATGTCTTATTTACGTATTAAATTAAAGGAAAGTTTTACGTGATTATTAGTCACATGACCACTATTAACAAATTAAAACACTTTTTTTCATTTCGTTTGTAATAAGTACAAGAGATACCAGACAGGGGGTCGTTTTAGTTGGGACCTCTGGTATATAAAACTCTTGATTCTCACATAAATCTTTTCGAACCCAAAAAACTTGGCAATTTTTTCAAAAACAAAGTATTTCACTAGAATGCATGTGACTACAATAGAAAACAAAGTTAAGTAATTGTCTTAAAATAAACAATTTCCGTTTCTTAAAATAATTTTGGGGGAAAACGAAAATTACACGATTTAATCGTGTTAAAACTTGTAAATTTTCCATTTTTTTTCGCTTATTTTGATAAAAACAATTCGAAAATCGTTTATTTTGTGTGGGTCGCAAAAAAAAACACCCAAAAAAAAATATGTTCCATTGTTATCATCAACCCACCAGTTGCTAATTATACGAAGTGACAACAAACTTACCGTTCATTGTTGATGTAGTCATTTCTACCAGTCAACCCAAAATATAGAAATAAATCTGTAAAAATGTACACAAGTATAATTACTTATTGAAATTATTAATTGTAATTTAACTAATTGTGATTTCTTTGACAAAACACGCATCCACATGGCCGCTTCCGCCATTTGAGAATACGATTTACTCTTGGACAAACGCAATAATTTAACATAATTCCGACAATTTATTCTAATCAACTTTAAATTACCTAATTCTATTTTTCTAATTTATATTTCATTGAACAATTGATGATTTATTTAAGAAAAAAATTAATTGAAAAAATAACGCGTACAATCTGGAACGCTTCTCGAAGGCATGCTCTCTATTGATGAGTGGAATTACAAGAAAATCTATAATTTGTATTATTTTTTTGAATTAATCAATCAAATTCTACTTACCAATTGGTAGATTTTGATAAAAATTGATAAAACCCAATGGTAATTCACTGTTATAAACTGTAATTATTGATTATTTTCGGTTTTATTGAGAGAACATGAGAAACGTGACCGCACAACAACACTGCCATATTAAAACAAAAAAAATATGAGAAACGGAAAGAGATAGAACAGGAGGAGAAAGATGGGAAACAGCGCCATTCGAAACAGTACAGAAATCTGTAAAGAGACTCGGTCATTTTCTCACTAGATTTTCAATAAATTTTCAATAAAGTCGCATTATTTACACCAAATTCTAATCAATTAATGTTAGTAAATTTAAATGATTCGCTAAATTTGAAAATTACAGTGAAATCCGCGTATTATCACAACTACGGGTAGCGCCCTCTATTAATAGATAGAGTAATCACTTGTGCCGCTGTAATTAGACAACCAATAATACAACATCATCATACCCACCGTCCCAGTAATATCACCCCTAGCAGTTTAAATATCGACCGGATGAAGAGATTTGACGCAAATCCTTCTGATTAAAAACAAATATTAGATTTTGAATAAAACTTGTCCCAAGTTTTAGCAAAATTAGTCATATTTTTCCACAAAATTAGTCAAATTTGGTAAACTATCAGCTACCATTCAGCTACTTATTTAGAAAATGTGGGCGATTTATCGATAAATGTTCAACTCTCGTAATAATTTGAGGAAAAATGAATGACTAAGTTTTATATTTTCATAAAAACGTCTGCGAGGCGGTTAAGATATCTTTTACCACATCCATACGTTCTTATCATAAAAATAATGCGTTTTCTTAATGAATTTTATATTTAATACAAAGTCTAAAAAATCTCAGTTTATCAATTAAAATTATCAAAACCGCAAAACGCATATTGTTATCTACTATAACAAATAACTTGGCCCAGTTTTATAATAATAATAATTATTAACATTAACATATTTTTATTATTAATTATTGATTATAATTATCAATAATGTGATTAAGGGAGGCAAAAAAACAGATTTGTCATATTCATATTACTTTCTTTTTGTAGCACAATTAGAAAATTATTGAAGCGTTTTCTAGTTAATTTATATTCAAAATTATTAGAACATCTAGACATTAGAGTGATACATATGTTTTTAATCTTGATTTAATTAAAGATAGACAGTTATTATCATTCGACACTGTCCTAAATCTTGCATGTCGTTAATGCAAATAAGATTTATGTTATCATTATTATTGTTGAAACAGTAAACTAATTTTATACTAGGAAACCTTCAAGTCTATACGTGTACAACAATACCACAATATCCTTTTATTGACCTAAATCTATATATATATTTCAACAGGACCGTATTTACATATGGGTGCACATCAAGTGCAAGTTCGGGGCTTCCCCCTTGAGCGCGCCTCAGTTCCTAACAGTTTTTCTGTATTTTTAGGGAATCTCGGTGAATATTAAAATCCAACTTATTATCACATGATACATAGTGTCAATACGGTCCTGTATTTCAGTATTTTATAATAAATGATTTTATTCTTTAAATAATCATAACTGCAACAATATGCCGGAACTTGAAACTTGAAGGAAATTTTACTGTTATCCTACAATATTATTAAGTAAACTTATCTATAATTTTCTAGCAGGCAGATATTGATTTGTGCTCGTTTAAGACTCGAACAAGATGAATGATTTTGTAACGAGAAAGAAATTTATATTGAAAAACAATTTCTTTAGGCATCCGAACTATAACAGGACCGTATCTGGTGTTTGTTGTCTGATCAGGGCTGGTTTTAGAGCATTTGGCGTACTTAAGTTAGTTAGTTATTTTGAAAACGGTTTTGAGTCTCTTCAGCTATAATTCTTTGAAAGTTGCTTTACAGCTTTTCTCAGAAAAGCCCAAAGTTACCTAAATAAAATCTTAATGAAAACGAGGCATTAAAATAAGAGTAGCATATAAAAAGTGTCGGAAACAATTTAAAGATAGAATTGATTGAATTTCTCTAGAGGAAATCTTTGGTTACGGTACTGTTTCCTAGCACGCTCCGGTTGAGTTCGTGAATCGTGCTTTCGATTAATACTACGATTTCCTGGTGCATTGATTTTTATTATTCATGCAAAAAAGACAAATCAAAACTTGCAGTTTCCCTAAACGAATTAAATCCATATAGGATTACCTACAATTAGAAGAAAGACTCTTCTTCCGCAAGTGATAAATCGTGACGAATTGGAGCAAATTAAGCAGAGGATTTCATTGCGTTTTCCATGCAATTTTTTGTCTATTTAACAACAACAACAAGATTTACATATTTATTGGTTGGTTAGTAGTAAATCAAATTTTGAATTTTTCGAGTGTTAAGAGGAATGCAGGAGGATTTTTGAAACGTTTGCAAAAAATTTATTCATAATTGCAGTTGCAATATGAACTTTGTCATGCAATCTAAACTACATATCCATACAGAAAAAAAAACAAGAGGTACAGAAATAGAAAAGATAAAATAACATTTTAAACAATTATATATTTGGAAATTACTAACGAGGAAATTTAAAATAAATATTTGATTAATTCACATAGAAATTTGGTAGGGAATTTGTTACAATTTTTTTTTTTGGTAACGTGATAAGAATACTTGTTTATTTATTGTGTTGTTGAGTATTGTTATTATTACTCAATTAAAGGATATTTCTGGTTTATTCTTCCAATAAATTGTTTATTGAATAAATACAATAAACATAGAGATAGTCAACCGTTTCACGATACATTTATAGAGTTTTTCTATTAAGTTTTGTGTTTTTTTTTCTAAAGAATAACCATCATTCTAATACATATCATACACAACAGTCTCGTTTGTTTAGTGTTGATTAACTTTACCTTAAAGATCTCGCAGTTTGCTGCTTGCATCAGTTGCTGATTGTTGTTGGCTGTGACAACTTTGGTGTGTTGTCGGTGTAGTGATAAGACATTCTCTAATCACCGATCCTTTGAAGGTACAGATTTTAATTTTTTTTTTCACAAAATATTCTTGAATTCTTAGAATTTCCCTCCTACAAATTCAATATTTTTTTTTAACTTTCTTCTGTGAAAACCTTGCTGTAAAATTGGAATTGGTGAATGGGTCTCTTAATCTATAACGAGTTTATTTATGAATTTTTATGGGAACTATAAAACAATACTCCCACATTGGTAGTTAAATATGCATTTCCATGGGGAGGATTTGTTGCTTCTAGATTAGGGATATCAAGTAGGTAATTCCACACACAATTGTTGTCTGTTAGATTATTGTTTACACATTGCATTGTTGATTTAAATGAAAGTACCTATAGATAATTTTTTTGCAAAAAAATGATTATAATCATCCGGTTGCACCCCTTTGCGTTCCAGAACTTAAAAAAAAAATGTCCCAAAAATACCAAATGAACAGAAACTAGGAAATAAATTGAGCAAATTTTACGCTGAGCACTTTTTGAAACCAAAAAAAAATGAAATTTCCAGTTAATTTCACGCAATTTTAAGACGTTTGTGCTTAAATTCAAATTAACAACAAATACAGTAGAACCGCAATAATCCGGACTATGAATATTCCATTTTTATCACTTAATCAATCAATCTGAATTAGCGAGACTTTACTGTTTTTTTTTGCGTATTCTATGTATACGAATACGCAAAACTAGCGGTTATTACGTATAAATATCATAACGACTAAAATTTCAATTTTTTTGCGCTACAAAAATGATGTCATAACCGTCATTTTTCCTAATTCACATATATTTTTGTCTTTATTTCCAATTTGCATATTATGTCCGAATAATAATAACGAAAAAAAAAGCCAGACGTTCCAAAATACAGTTAATTGTTTGTTCAATTAAATAGAAACATCAAGTGAAATACATTTTATATTATTTGAATCGCAAATAATAATAATGAATTATTACCGAACGTCATTATGTGAAGAATTTCGTTATAAAAATATCTACAGTTCGCTAATCAAATCACCGTCTTACGTAATAATTTAATGCACAAAATAAGACAGGACTGTATTCATGTATAGGCGCACGAGGCAGGGCAGCCTTAGGAGTTTTACGTTTTTTTCGTACAAGCTTAAGGGCTTCTGAAGGCGTCGATACGATTCTGAGATAGGAGAAGATAATTTGTAGAGGTCGTATTGGCAAAAAGAAAATGAACTATTTATCTACGAAGGATGCTCTTGTTATCAATATTCATTGATAATATGCGTTATAAAATTTTGAAAAATCGTAAAATTCGTAATCAAAACTATTTTTAAATTTGATCATTGATCATACTATACTTGTAAAATTCCGAAATTGTCTAAATAAACGAATAACGACCAATAATTGTTTTCTTTTAAATTGTTATAAGGACATCTAAACAAATACCATTTAATTTACAATTAACTTTTCAAATTGTTATTGTCTCGTATACATACATCGAAAATTTAATCGTTTATAAAACTGATACGTCTTTTTTCGTACGGGATTTTTATTTTATGTTGTTATTGTTGTTGTTTTTAGAACAAGTTCATTGCCAAGTTGACACAATTTTTAAACAATTTATAGTGGTTTTACATCATTTTTAATTACTATATATTTGTGTGTATGTGTTTTTTTTTGCCTCCTAAGTGGCATCCTAATTAAAAATGACAAGACAGAGACTTAGATTTATGGTTTTAGATATTTAAGAAATTTTTCACAACGCAAATTGTCCAATCACGATACTGTTCTGGCTTCTGTTCGAACGACATTATCTATTTTGTAATAGTAGCAGTATGGCAGAAAATACCGTGCGATCAAAAAAACTCTAAACATAAGTCTGTAGGGCTACAAATACAGGGCGTCCCACCGAAAAGTGGCAATCTCTTCTATAGTCGTTGCCATTTATATTTAGAGTCACATGACCGGACGTCACTGACAGAGCGGTAGTTTATATTGCCGTCTTTATTTCACATATTAGTCGGTGAATCTTTTAGCTTTCTTCAAGATTCATTAGTCATGTGACTATGAACTGTGCATAGTGTACATAGTCGGGCATTTTACATTGAGACACCATGTAGTTTTCAAACAAATTCTTTTTGTCAAATGGCACACCCTAGATTTTGTTTTGCCAATTTTCAGTTTCTTCCAATTCAAATTGAATTAACGACTGTAATTGATTGAAAAATCAGTGGTTTTTTGCCTTTCGAAAGGCTGAAAACAATCAGTTGCATTATTATACATAGATATCATAAAAAGAGATGAGTCAAAGTGGTAAATTGATTAATCAAAATGCTAGTAAAACTATCAGCAATAACCTACTGATAATGTATTATTAATGTCAATGACACAAATATTTAATGCATTTATGCTCATCTATAAATTATATGTACTCGTATCTTGTTGATTTCATTGCTTTTCAGTTTTAAACTTTATAAAGGTCTTGTTGAACGGTTCGTATCCAAGTTATTATTAGTTATCATCATATTTATTAAAATCGTTTATTTTTATTGTGCAATTATTGCGTTAGTTCTAATAAAAAAACTCTCTTAAAATAACGATTTACTCAATCATATTGGCTGAAATAATTATTGCAATCGGTATGTATAGTACCTGCGCGCCTACAACTGTATTAATTTTAGCAAATTCCAAAAACCAATTGGCAGACTTGTTAATTTTAAACAAGTTCAATTGAATCTCTTAAAATAATCGTCTTTCATGACAAAATAAGAAAAACACAATCAAACACTTGTCTACAAATATAACAATAATAAAATTCTTGAAATTCGTGCCGCCCGATCAACATTTAACATCGTGTTAGTGCAACGGAGAAAATGTTAGCTAACAACACCCTGTTAACAATTTGGCGCGCTGTTAAATATTGACGAAATAACGGATTTTCGTTATTTTTTTCATTTATTGATAATGAACTTGATCTTGTAATCGTTTCTTTTATGGAATATAATTTTATTCATAAGATTTCATCATAATTGTTTGTTATTTTGTTTTGATTAATATTTATTGTTATGTTTTCTTTTTGTTGATTTTCTAATTATTATTATAAACATATTTAGATTATGACTATATTTGTTTATTTTTGTAACAAACAATTGGCTTCTGGGTGAGGTAGGTGAGGGCCAACTGCCAGGTATGCAGATGAGAGAGAGACTCCCTCCTCCCTGAAGTCTGAAGTCATGAAATTATAAATTGATTTGAAAATACATTGAATGAACTCATTTTGAAAATTGTTGTTGTTTTGTGTTTTTGTGCGAACAGTAATTGAAACAATCACAATAATTAATAATAGAGGTGAGTCTATATTGATGTGTTTTACTAGGTATGTACTAGAATATGATCTAATTTTCCTATTTCGTTTTTAAAAGAAAAATCGGAGAAACACTTTATAAGGTGTGGGTGGAATTCCTTTAGAATTTATGTGGTTTTAATCAAGTAATTACCATTATTTATGATATGTTTTCTTAATCGCCACTCTGTAAATATTAAAATTTTTATACTACGTAGAACGTAATAAAATATGGCATTTTTTAAGATAAATTATTCAGTTGGTTCAATAATAAATTCATAAAATGGCATTTGTATAATTCGATATCTCGTTAATTCGGACCGCTACTAGGAAAACCCTTAAATATTCTTTCTACTTTTCCTATTGGTGCCTAGCTTTATTGGACCTGCCTATACACTGTGAGGGCTGCAAGGGTGACTGTTACGGCTCTGTGTATTCGTCTTTTGTATTATTTCAATTTAATTTTCTATAATTGCAGGTCTTCATTTTTACAACTTTTTTATGCCTCTTTATGTTTTCTTCTTTTTTTTTAAATCGATTGTATATATTCTTTTGTTAATTTAGTTTTGAATGGTTCTTTAAGTGTTAAAATTCAAATTTTTTAATTCTTTTATCTCTGTAATTTCATTAGTTTTTGCTATTTTCAATTAGAAAAAGACCACAATTATTATTAGCAAATCGAAAATTACCAGTCGCTAACAACTTATAATTGATATACAGTAGAGCATCGATTGTCGGGAAAGCCAGTTTTCCGGATAATCGAACATATTTGAATAGATATTTCAGCATTTCAAGTAATGTCAGATAATCACTACCAGTGCCGGCTCAAGAACTTTCGGAGCCCTGTTCAAAATTTACTTTTACGCCCTCCAGCCAAAAAACACGAAGGCAATTCCGAGTAGTGGAAACAAAAAATGGGAAAACCAGGTTATTCTATAAAATTTTGCGCCCCTAATATTACAGCGCCCTGAGCGGTCGCACAACTCGATCGGCCCTGATCACTACAATTGAACAAAATTTTTGAAATAGCACCGGTATTTGGATTATACACTTTTTTCGATTATCCATCGTCCCCTGTCTCTATGAATAAAGTACAGTAGGACCCACTTAATCCGGTTCATTAATCCATGCCTCATTGGTCTTCTCCTATCTTTACCGTATCAATCAAAACATCTCATAAGTGCACCAGAAATTTGTGCAACATTCGTTTGCCCCTAACCGGGTCCTACTGTAATAACTTCTGTTGTTTTCTGTGTTTTGAAATTGGGTATCAATTTTCATTGGAATGAAAAAAATAAACGTAAACAAAACCAGATATGTTAATATTAATATGTTGAATAAAATTTTGACAAAAAATACTTGGAAAAGAAATTAGTCATCTTATGATGAAAAATCAAGGAAATTCGTTAAAAAGTGTAGACCAGTGGTCTTTAAACTGTATTCTGCGGAACCCTGGTGTTCCATGCAACCTCTCCTGGGATTTCGCGAGTCAAAGAAGAAAATTTGTTATCTACATAAATTGCACACAATAATTTTTTTTTATGGGGATGGTAGGGGTTCCACAACAAGGTTTTTTAATCTTATGGGTTCCGTGATTCGACAAAGTTTGCAAACCACTGGTCTAGACAGATCATGTAATATAAAATCGAAATTCAAAACAAATACTTAAAAGAATGCATCCTATTAGAGTTAAAAATAAATATTATTGTTATCTGAATAGGAGACGAAAACAAATTTTTTGACTCAACTTTCTATAAATTGACCATTAAATTCTGTATTGCGTCCTTTTTTGTTTTTGAACTCTAAATAAACAATGGAAAAATGCAAGATCAAATCGATCAATCAACTAGTCGTTTAGTTGAAATATTAAATTCAATTTATGGACCGCCAGAATGCATCTGACTTGGATTTAATTATTATGCAGTTGTCAACAACGATCGATCAATTAACACAAATATTTATATAGGAGTATTTTTTTCTAACAGTTTTATATAGCATGTCCCAGCGAAAATACCCACATCATGCTCGAATCCTCAGTTACAATAGTTTTATCTATTTTACCGATTTACCGAACTAATTGAAACATAAATACTGTTAGCTAGATTTTTGTGACGAAAATCCCTTCTAAATCCGCTCGTTTTTTGTAATGGGGGTATTTTACGGTGGAACAGCCTGTATAACACAAATTTAACGATTGTTGTCTCCAAAAAAAAAAACAGTCAAAATTCTCTAAAAAAGATATCATTCAACGGCACCAAATTAATTTGTTTAAAAGCCAATTGATAAACGAACATTTAAAATATTGTGAAGAGAATTAAAATGCTTCAATAAATTAATGTGTGAAATACTCGTCAATTTTCTAATTGACTAATATCAATAAAAACTATGTTACTTATGTGTAATTTATTTATTAATATTTTTTTGTGCTTTTAATAAATTCCAGATGGGCATCTTCAATTGGACCAGCAACATTCTAATAATTATTATCCTAATAGGAATAGTAGCAGCTATTTCGAATGATTTCCCGGATTTAAGGGGACCGTATTGTCAAATTCGTGGTTGTTGTCTAGGGCGTAAAGATGAATGTGCCCAACCAATACTTGGTTAGTAGTAAATAAGTCAATATTAATTAATTAATTAATTGATTAATTTAAGGCACTTTATGTTACTGCGATGATTTCTGTAATCGCACAATCAACGATGACTGTTGTCCCGATTTCTGGACGTATTGTAAGGGCTTAGAACCAGAACCAGTAGCTCCAATTATTGCAGCGTGTAATTATAATGGAGAAGTGTTTGCTTTTGGTAAAACAGTAAAGAAAAACTGTAATTTATGGTAAATTATTTGGTTTTTCTTCATTTTTTTTTTTCGATCGATAGATAATTGTTTGAAATGTTGCAATGTTTTAGTAAATGTGAGAAAATCTCCGAAGACAAAGCTGATATGTTGTGTGAAAACCATGAATGTTTAATTGAACCAGAACTGGTTGATAATATCAATGATCTTAGTCCGAAATATGGTTGGCAAGCAGCGAATTATTCAGAATTCTGGGGACGAAAACTGGAAGAAGGCATCAAATTAAGGTAAGACTTAGGTACTTTGGGTGTTTTTGCAATTTTAACATTTACTCAAAAATGTTCCAGGCTGGGTACATTGCAACCGCACCGTTTCGTTACAAGAATGAATCCAGTTCGTACCATCTACGATCCAGAATTATTGCCAAGAACGTTCGATTCTAATAATAAATGGCCTGGTTGGGTGTCGGAAATTCAGGATCAAGGATGGTGTGGGTCATCATGGGCCATCACAACAGCTGCCATTGCGTCAGATCGGTAAAATACCCGAAAATCTCCAATAGTGCCAACTGTCTAATCAAATTGTTTTAGATTCGCGATTTTATCCAAAGGTATGGAAGAAGTAATGTTGAGTGCCCAACATCTATTGTCGTGTAACAGAGGACAACAGAGCTGTAATGGTGGATATTTGGATAGAGCTTGGTCGTATATACGGAAATTCGGGTAAAACTCCATATTTCCCCCCAAAAACCAATTTAATTATCGCTTATCTAATTGCAGATTGGTCGATGAAGATTGTTTCCCATATGTGGCAAGAAATGAAAAATGCAGGATCCCGAAACGGGGTGATCTATTAACTGCTCGATGTAAACTACCAAGAAATGTTGATCGAAAGAGTAAATATCGTGTATCGCCAGCTTATCGATTGGGCAATGAAACTGATATTATGCATGAAATTATGAATTCCGGACCTGTTCAAGGTTTATTATTCTAATAAAAATTTTCCATATTAAATCATATTAACATTTGATTTTTATTTTCTAGCAACAATAAAGGTTTACCATGATTTCTTCTCATATAAGGGTGGCATTTATCGACATACCGATCTAGCTGTATCACATCGAACTGGTTATCATTCAGTACGAATTGTTGGATGGGGTGAAGAATATACATCGAACGGTGTCCAGAAATATTGGAAAGTAGCAAACAGTTGGGGTCCGGAATGGGGCGAGAATGGCTATTTTCGAATTGTTCGCGGCACAAATGAATGTGAAATTGAATCGTTTGTTTTAGCTACCTGGCCGGAAGTTGAGAATAAATTATTATTAAATAATGAAATAAGACAAGTCGGTTGAGGACTTAATCTCAAGAAAAGTGTGTGTGTGTGTGTGTTGTAAAATGTGTTCAAAATTTTAATTTGTAATCATTCTTGTTTTTTTGTGTTTTTTCCTTCTATCTAGAATTATAACAAATAACTGCCTTAATAAATGCAATTTTATATTAGGTCTGTTCCAACTATCAGAAAACTTCAAAATAGTCTTAGACATGCGCAGATAGTCTAGTTTGAGCGTTTTAAACTCCTTTGCGCATGCGTCTGACTTGTTTTTGAATACCAGTTGGAACATACCTATTGTTAATCAAAATACACGAGCATCAGAAAAAATTGAATGGAAATCGGCTTGTTTAATGTTGGTTGTACTGGTGCATGAAGTTGTTGGTATTGTGGCACATATGGCCAACATTAAAAATATTAATTACTCAAGCCAATTTGAATTCTATTATGTATTCTGTATTTATTTAGTATTTGCCTGTAATAAGCTATTATTATCAAAAATTCACTGCCAATTATCAGTGACGATACAAAATTCGTGTATAAATTCAAATTGATGTCATACTAATCTAAATAGTTTCGTAAACATTTCTGTTTATAATTAAGTAACATTATTATTATTAAAAACACGTGTTATTGAGACAAACCCAAAAAAAAAACACCTCATCATTGATTACATCATTTCTGTTGTGAATATTTATCACATGAATGCATTAGTTATTTTTATATAAATAGTTATTATATATGTATTGAATTCTTTAAATTCTCTAATAGTATGTGTAATCACAATTTGTTTATTTCTATTATAATAATAATAACAATAATAACAATAAATAAGCTTAATAACTTGCAAAAATTCAAAATAGAAATTTTTGAAAAATTCTTGGACTTTTTATTCCCGTCGATTGGTAGTCCTGTATATTCACTGTTTCCTGACTGTATTGGCGGCAATTTTAAATAACTGTCAAATTTTGACAAGTTGACCTGTCACTGGTGCAGCCGACTGCATCTTTTCTAATTTTAACAAAAATTGTTGTTAAATAAAATTGAATCAGAAGAAAATTTGCAATTTTAAAACATTAATTAATAATTTACGATAATTAGTTTTAATAAATTCAATAATTTTTGTAGAATTTCTTTGTACGACCGGTTTTCGTGTAGGTGTGAAAAATTTCCAAAAATGGTATTATCAATAACTCAACAAACATTCGATGAAACTGTCCAAGAGAATATTAACGATCTGGGCTTATCACCAGACGAAGCTGTTAATGAAACAATCAATCAATTTACATTACAAGTAAATCATTTATAATTAAACTCAAAAATGTTTGAAATAATGACTTTTCTTGCCAACAGGGTGTAGATTTAACCAATATTAATACACGTTCGTCACTGATAAATCCTGAAAATATTCGTAATTTGATTGAAAAATTACGAAATTCAACCGACAATTCGTCAATTTTGGAGACTCTATCCTTATTGAAGCAGGAATGCGATCAAGGAATTGACAATAGAGTTGTTGCTGGTATATAATCGAATCAGTATTGATTTACTTAATTTTCCCCAAATTTTTTTTTAAGGTAAACATGGTGCTTACGATGCAATTTTGGATATTTTCATGAAATCCAATAGCGAAAATCGTATCCAAATCGCCTGTTTAACAACAATCACCTCATTAATGACTAAACAACCGGATTTGTTGGATGAACGTGGTTTTCGGATAATTCTATCGAATTTATCTAAAAGTATCGATCAAGATATACAGAAATTCTGTTTGAAATGGTGTCGTGAATGTTGTATAATGCATGAGAAAAATCGACAACGATTTATCGAATTAAATATTATCAATAATTTGATGGAATTATTAAACGAACAATCAACAATTGAGTATAATTTAAAGGAGATTCTAGGTGTTTTTCGGGCACTAGTATTAGATGATGATGTACGTGTGGAATTTGGACGGGCACATGAACATGCACGTCTTATTGCTGTTGAATCATTACAAACTATTACACAACTTTTAAAGCGTAATTATATATATATTTTTTTTGTTCAAACAATAATTACGATTTATATAATCAATATTTTTATTTTTACAGGATGTAAAACAGATGAAACATCAACTAATGAATTATTATTAACTTTATCATCGCTATTAGTAAGAGCAGAATTTTGTAAACAAGCCGAGGAAGCTGGTATTTTAGATTTTCTTCATGATATAATGGGTGATTACGTACAAAATGAGGTAATTCCACTAGTTTTATATGTTTATATTTATGACTAATTTTATTATTTTGTATGAAAAATGTAGAAAATTAATCGACAATGTTTCAAATTATTGAAAGCCCTATCTGGAAATGATCATTCTAAACAGAATATAATCAAGAAAGGTTTTGCTCCTGTGATTGCCAATTCTTTAGAAGCGCACAAGGTAATCAGTATCTCTACTAAACCTGCCCTAGTATTATCATGTTTGTTTTTGAAAATATTGCAGAAAAGTGTCCAAACAGCCGCAGCAGGTCTCGGTTGTGTCTCAGCTCTAGCACTCCGTAATCCGGAGAATAGTAAAGCAATCTTCGAGGCATCAATTCCCGACGTTATTGTTGAAATAATGAAATTACATCCTGACGAAAAAACCATTCAGGTTTGTTGTTGTGACTTTTTGAATTCAATTAATGTTTCGGATTTATTTTAATGTATTTTTTAGAAAACGGCCAGTTGGGCAATTCGTAATATGGTGTCGAGGAGTCGTTATCAGAATCAACATTTTCTCGAATTGGGTGTTGAGGATTTATTGAAACAGAATTTGAGTAAATTCAAAGAATTCGAATACGATACAAAAGCAGCTTTAAGAGATCTGGATTGTAAAGTTGATTTGAAAGAGGAGTGGACTGGAAAAGGGGGCAAATTAACTTCAGGCCTTGTCCAAGAAAAATTATCTTAATTTTCGCATGTTTTTTTTTAAATTAATTTATTAACTATACCTAATTTTTCTACTTTTACACATTTAATCAATTTATTATATTTCTAATAATTTAATAAAAAAATTTGCAATTAATTTGTTTTTTTTTTTTTTAAATAAACAATGTGTTTTGTTTTGTAGCATTTTCACAAAACGTCATTTTTCTCATAATTCATCCAAACATATTTTACAAAATTCTAGTTATATTTCTCTAATAATCAAATGCCACGAGTACAATATGGTAATTTTACATAAAATTTTTGGAAAAACGACCAAAATGATGAATATTTTTTCAAGGACCTGGACCTGGAAAATATATGCTTCCTTCACTAACTGGTTATAAAGGTCACGATACAACGAAATATCGAAATCCACAATATTCATTTGGACTTCGTACACCTGCTACATTCAAATCTATCGGTCCTGGACCGATCTATTACTTAGCACATATTAATGAATACGGAAAAGAAACTACACCAGCGTACAGTATAAAATCACGTCCAAAAACCACCGGTAATTCTCACAATTCTTCAACTACCAAAAAAATACTAATAGTCACAAATGTCTAGGGGGCTTTCAGACACCTGGTCCATATTACTGTGACTATCGTACAGGCTCAAGACCGCCAGCTTACAGTATTGCCAGTCGACATCCAGGTTTCAAACAATTCGAAACACCGGGACCTGATCGATATTCAGCACCGACAACAATTGGCTGTAGAGTTCCCGACAAACATGCTTCTGCTTGTTATAGCATGTTAGTTGTATTAATTTATTTACTCTAAAATATTACCAAATAAAATCTTGTAGGAGTTTCAGGCATGGAACTAAGGAACAGGAACGTTCTCCAGGTCCTGCACGATACGATATTGCTAATTTGAATGCTTATAAAATACGAGCACCGAAATATTCAATACAACGAGCAGTGGGCGGTATTAAAACTCAAGACCAATCACCAGGTCCGGCAGCATATTATCCAATACATAAGAAATGCAATAGAGGCGTAACGATGCTATCAAGAACTGATAACATGCCGCTAATTACACCAGAAGACAATATGCCATGTATCAACAAATAAATCTTGATATTTTAATCTGATTTGTCAATTTATTAAACAATTATTTGGTGTTGTTGTTGTTTACAAACTGTTATCTAGTGTAGAACTATCTAATACTTTAGAACCAATACTGTTTCGTTTCTTGTTCAACTTATCGACTAATTTTTGGATGAAATTATTTTGAAATTTACCTTCAGTGGAATTGAAGAATTCTTGCAATTTATTTGGCGTATTATCACGTTCTTCATAGTATGTTGCTGTAAAGAGCAAATCGAAACGATCTAAAAAAACAAAAATCATTGTGTAAAAACCAATCAAACTTTCGAATTACTCGGACTACCTAAATCTTTAACAAATATTGCTTCCGGTGTTTGTTTGGCTTCATATTCTTTATATAAATTATAGATGAAATCACCGATTTCTGTACCTAAATTTGATGTAATCTGTTTCATTGCATCATCTTCCATGGCATGTTTCTTCTCTTCCGAGATATTATCATGTGGTGTTATATCACCAACAATAGATTCCGCCAAATCATGTACTAATGCTAATTGTAAACATTTTAAACGATCCAAATTCGAATTATTGCCTAATAGGAATGTCATCATAGCCATTGAATACATATGACTAGCAATTTGTTCGTGATTTTCAACGTTTTTTTGTGTCCACCCACGACGTGGATAATGTTTCAGATTATTTACGAAACTAAGGAATTCTAATACATTGTCTGGATCTAGAGATTCCATTTTCTTGTACTAAAACATAAAAAATATATTTATTTTAAACAAAAATTATAATTCATACCTTTGGTATTTTTCCAATGGAAAATTTTCAAAAATCACAAATCACAACAAATTGAGGTTAGAATTTTGAATCAATTAGTAGGCACGTGTAGATTACAGATGGCGCTTTATCATGTCGTTAAATGTAGCTCCAATTTTAACTGTTTATTTTGGTTAATTATTGTCGTTACAATTCATAATAACGAAAAGAGGTCATCTATATTGGTGAATTATTGACCTTTGTGTGAAGATAAAGTAGTGTGATCTATTAACTTTATGGTTGAATTATGCCATGACGTATGTCCTTGATGCATTCAGCTGCTTACTATTTGAATTTTGGAGTATTTTAATTTGTCAAGTTGGTGTTTTTATATTTCGAATCGGTTGGTAGATGGCTCTGGCGGTACTGGACGCGTTTTTTGAGGTTAGGTTTTCAAAATAAATTGTCAAAACGATGGATGATCTTTTAGAAGATTTTAATAATTTAAAAATTTCCGTATTTAATAAATTAAGTCATGTAACAGGCAGTGTACATAATGTAACATTAGGACCTAATAGTATTTTAAATTCCTCTAAAACCGAAACAACGGTACAAACGACACCAGTTAAAAAAAATCGTGATAATGGATTGAAACACATCAATCAAGATGCAAATATTGAAATTCTACATTTAGATAACAATTATAAATTACCATTACAACAAATTGAGAAACAATTAGAAGTACAACGTCAACAACAAGTCCAGAAAGCTATTGATCAACATATAAATAAATTTGAGAATTTTTCGAAATCTCATGAATCAAATGAATGGTTGGTACAACAACGTAGTTTTATTGATAATTTCCATCAACAAGAACAATTAATTTTGGAGGCAATACAAGTATATGAACATAATAGTCAAGAGAATCATAATGATGAATTAGCGAAACATTATCAACAAATTTCACAAAGGAAATTAGAAATTGAACAACAATTGGAACAGAAAAAAGAACGACAGAAAATTCTTGATAATTCCATCGAGAACATTAAAAAATGTCAAATCAATTTCAGACGAATCTATCAAGACACAATTAATTCAATTAAAACCAGTAAATACATAGAGGAGATTAGAGAAATGGCTGTGGAAGAGTTTAAATTATTGAAAGTACTGCCAGATAGTTTTGATGAAATTATAAATAAATGTAAATGTGGAAGAGTTGACGAGAATGATGTAAATAAAGCTAGTGATATTGTTAATCAATTGAAATTATTACAGAATCGTTTCAATGATATCATTACGAAAATTAATGATAGAAAAGTCAATGAATTAGAAAAACAGAAACATGAAGAGAAAATTCGAATGACACCAGTACATTCTCATCAATTCATTAGTCCATATAATTTGAATCGTTATAGTGAAATTCGACAATTCTACGAGAATCATACACGTTCATTTCAAGATCTATTAAATGATGATAAATTGAAACAGTTTCGGTTTGATTGTAAGAAAGCTATTAATATACCAGTGAATGCAATGTCGGCTGTTAATTCGGAACATTTAAAAGATAAATATATAAAATTATCGAATTTATTGTCTGGTAAGACTGTGATAGTTGCTGATCGTCAAATAAATGCATCCAAACATCCGCAAGGTATACCGTTTTGTATGGATTTATTGGCGAAAAAGTTCGTTCTACAAGGTGATTTAATGATATCCAGTAATCCGGAAGCTGCTTTCTCTTATGCAACAATAATTCTATCATTATGGAACGAATTCCCGGATTTTGGTCAATTAGTTTTGGCACATTTCTATCAGAAATGTCCATATCTAATACCGTATTATTTACCGAAAATTGAACAACAAACTGATCAAGAATATTATGAGAGTTTAGGCTATCAGTACGTCAATGGACAGATTGAGAAACAAGATAAGTTTCTAAAACGACTAATAGGAATTTTACGTTTATATTTTGCAATAATGATTAGTAAACCAAAGAGAAGTCAACCAAATAATCCGTTTAATATAAAAAATGCCTGGATCTATTTAACATCAATCTTAAAATTACCACCACAATTGGATGTAACAGCAACAGTTCTACATATTTTCCTAGAGACGATCGGTTTTGAAATGGAGCATGTTTATGGGAAATGTTTTAAGAAACTATTGAGAATTATTGAAATGCAGTTTTTACCAGAAATCAAACGATTGGATTCAGGTGGACCTGTAACAAGATTAGAAGTTTTACTACAAAATTATCGAACAAAGGGGCAATTCGAGAAACCCAGTGGTCTTTTAGCCAACAATTTTTGGTAGCACTCTTTATTATTATTATTGCTGTATAAATATAAATTTTAAATTAAATACTATTTTATTGATTTATATCGTTTTTTATTAATAGTCGACGATTCGGTTCATTTTCTAATTGTAATTCTATTCGATTAACATTCCATTTGTCTTGTAGTTCGTCCTTTTTAGCCCAAAAATACACAGTTCCTTTTTGTTTACTACCACGTACAGGTACTGTATATTGAGCTAGATCAAGTCCTGTGAAATTCTCCTCTGATTTACCAACATCAATATTACCATCTCGTATGGGTTCACCCAATAAATAAACAGCCCCACGGTCTTTTCGTACCGTACTTAATGCATCTTTATAATAGTCGCTTTGTTTGATTTGCTGGTTGATTTTTTGTCGCAATGCAAAACCCATCGAAACTGTTATTATACCACCGATTGCACCAATTTTCACTAAAGTCATATTACTTATTCCCATTTTTTAATGTTACTTAAATTTTTCAAAAAAGTTTACATTAGATTTTGAGGTTATGTTGTGTTGTGTTATGTTGGTTGCATAATTCGCGATGTTTGTCTCATAACCTAGAAAATGTTGCGAAATTTTCTCAACAGTTTTTGCCGGCAAAATTGCTATTAAATGGCAAATCATTACGAAGTACCCAATTGGTAAGTATTTCCATCTAGTTTTTTAGTTGTTGCCCCAATTTATTTCAAGATTTTCTGTAATTTTTTTGTTGAACGAGTTGTTTGAGGTTATGTTCTATTTCATTGTTCGTAGGGCTGGAAAACCCCCAGTTGGATTACATTTAGATGTTCTGAAAGGTGAGAAACTCATCCAAAAATTGATGATTGATGAGAAAAAGTGCTATTTATTTGGTCGGAATGCACAGATGAACGATTTCTGTATTGATCATGCATCCTGTTCACGAGTTCATTCAGCTTTAGTGTGGCATAAGCATTTGAATCGAGCATTTCTCGTCGATTTAGGCAGCAGTAAGTAGATTACCAGATACAAATCACTTATTTTTTTTACGTGCAAGATTTAATCATTTTCTTCGAATACTAACGAAATCAAGTCATTTACGTTGGAATTTGTATTACATTTTGGTCAATTTTAGCCCATGGCACATTCATAGGATCATTAAGACTTGAAGCATATAAACCAACTCAGTTGCCTATTGATTCTAGTTTTCATTTCGGTGCATCAACCAGAAATTACATAATACGTGAACGACCACAGACCGGTATACGGCCGATAATTGATGAAATCGAGAAAGCTGGTGAAGAGAATGAAGGTGGATTACTCGGTTTACCAGAAACAGAAACTGAATTAGATGTAATTGAAATTTGTCGTTTAATTAATTGAATTAATAATTGAGAATAATTGAAATTTTCTAGAATTTAACGGAATTCAATACAGCCCATAATCGTCGTATATCAATGTTGGGTATAACAGATGATACGGAGAAACGGAATATGAATCGGAAACGTAAACGACATGTTGTATCATTTAATGATGAAGAGGAGATTATTAATCCGGAAGATGTTGATCCAAGTATTGGTCGTTTTAGGAATTTAGTACAAACCACTGTGGTACCATCAAGTCAGAAACGTGCCAAATTTGCCGCCGAAACGATTGGAATTTCAACATCAAACGATTTTAAAATGCCAAGATCATTACATACAACAACACCAACAATACTAACAACACCCACAACAACGGATTTATATAATGATTTACCACCAGAAAATCATGCAATAACCAGTTCAACCAATCTAAATATTTATAGTCCATTAAGTTCAAGATTGGGGTTAGTTTTACCAAATCCAGCACCTGATGTTGATATGGGACAAAATTTTACATCACAGTCCACTAGTACAACTGCAACAGCTGCACCGTATGCACCGCAACCAGTTCAAAGTAATGATTCAATGGAACCGAAAAAGAAGAAGTATGCTAAAGAAGCATGGCCTGGAAAGAAACCGACACAAACACTTTTAGTTTAACAACTGTTTATATCCTTTTTTTCCTGTACATTTTTAGATTTTTTTCAATTTAATTTTATTGGCGAGTCTCCTGGATCGATTATTGATTGGTAGGTGTTGCTAATTTAGATAAATTTTAATTTATCGGGAATAATTTAATTTAAAAATAAAGATTTTATCGATTTTAAAGTGTTTTGTGTAGTTCTTAAAGGTGATACATTTATCGTTCTTTCTTTATTCCAAAGAGCGGGATAGCTACATTTAGCTTCACCTGTTTGTTTTTTTTTTAAATGTTGGCAGGACTCGAAATTTTTCTGTGAAATCAAACAACTTGAAGATCTTATTTTGTGATAATCGCTACAAATTTTTGGGAAACGAAGAATTTCTTTCTTATTGTTAGATGGCACATTTCTATGATAAATTTTAATTTAAAACTCCCATAATTCATGGTTGCAGCTACATTTAGTCCTGTTGTTTTTAGTGTTTTTATTTTGGAAATGTTGCTACTCACGATTTTTGAAAAATCAAGGTGAACAGTTTCAATCGATAATAAACTAAATGTGAGCTTAGTAATTGTATAATAATTAAGTTTAAGTAACTTTTTGAGTAACTTTCATTCAAGTCAGCTAGTAAACTGTGGTTAGCTATATTTAGCTTGGTGTATTTGTTTTTGGAATGTTGGTACTACTTAAAAGTTCGGGGAAATCGTGCAACTTAAAGATAGAAATTTTTGTGTATTTTATGTTGTTTGATAAAAAAAATTGCAGATTGAGAGATAAATAGCTTCTCGAACACTGCATTTTTGTAATAGATTATTAGTTTTTTTGAACTTTTGGTTACAGCTACATTTAGTCTGGTTACTTTTAGTGTTTTTATTTTGGGAAAGTTGGTATTCAAAATTTTTGGAAAATCAAAAAAAAACGACACTTTAAAATTTTTTGTATTTTCTAATGCTTGATAGAAAAATATCAATAAAATCCAAATAATTAAAACTTAAATTACCCGTACACCTAATAAAATACAAAATTGTGCTTAAAATTAGGAATTTTCCCGGAATTTCATACATTTTCATTGAAAAATTCATGTGATTTATATTTTACGTATTCAGGTAAATCTAATTTCTCATCAGCTATACGTATATCGTTCTTAATTGCCACAATTAGATCATCTAATGAATTAAATTTCATTTCAGGACGTATATAACCTAAAATACCAACTTTTAATTGACTACCATAAAAATCTTGATCAAATCTATGTAAAATATGGGTTTCCATTGATTTCTTCGTATTACCAAATTGTGGATTCCAACCAATACTCATTACCATTTTATAGATTGGTTTCTGATCATTAATTATTGCATAACCAAAATAAACACCAGTTGGAATCTGTTTTGGTAGATTTTCAACAACATCAATTGGAAAATTAGCTGTTGGTATACCAAGGTCCTTGGAACCACGTCCGAAACCCGTCACAACAGTACCATTGGTAAAATACGGAAGGCCATCAACTGTACTCATATTTTTTCTGTTTGTTTATTTTTACTACAACTTTTTTTCTGTTTGTGTAGTCAAGTCCGGTCCTGGTCGCGTGCGCACTTGTATATCCCGATCTTAACCTCCTCGATCCTGTCTGTTAAGTTAAAATCGAAGATTTTCCTGTTGATTTGAATTTTATTTCTGGTCGTTTAGTGCAATTGGAGAAAAGTTGATTTCCCTTTGGGAGAAGCAATGATGAGTGACGACGTGAAAAAAGTAAGTTGTAATAAATGCTATGTTGTTGTTCTAATTGAGAGAGGAGAATGTCAAGTGCGAAGGTTATCAATTTTTATCAATTTTGTATGTTTACTATAACGTCCTTTTATCGACCTTTACACAATCGTCCTGTGCGGCACACTGAAGAGACTTAGAAGTTTTTTTCACAGAGACTGAAAAAAATTCAATAATTTTCATCTAATACGTATATAATTGCCATATATTTATATACAAATAACAACAATTTTATTGTGCCTAATTTTTTTTGCAGGAATCATAGTTTTATTAACACAAATTACCTTCCAAAAAAATGCAACACTTAAATATTATAGAAGCAGGACACTTTATTGTCTACGTTTGTTCTAAATACTTTTTAATTTTTGTTACGAAAAACCACTATCAACAACAAAAATGCAGCTTATCGAAATTATTTGCATTTTAATTAAAACAACTGAGGATTATTTTCAAAATAAACGAGTCGTCAACTGATAACGTCGAGAAAATCTTCAATTAAAATTTACAAATTTTCCTTAATACTGAACTTAATTGGCGTCGTAGAAACGTCGGAAATGTAAATATTAGTTTAGTCTTTTTATGAGATTTTTCTCTTAATTACCAAACGGTGTTGTTATAATTCTAAATATTGGTTCACTAAAATCAATATAGAGATAAATTGATATATTTATTATCAATTTATCAATAATTTATTAGATGTAATTATTGTTATATGTATATTGGAAAAAGACATATAGGTCAATTATTTGCGTAATTTCGACGTTTTACAACAACGATTTCCCATTAATTTTTAGCCTTGCCGTAAAACTTGACCTTTGCCCTGTCTAATATAAGATGAATAAAAATGACTGTCATTAGGTTTTTATTAAAATCTAATCAAACTTTGATAACATCAACTGGATAGTCTGAAATTCTTGGGCTTATCCACCCATTCCATCAGGGGCGGATCTATATTGAAGCTTATGAAGCTTAAGCTTCCAGGACTCCAGTCTCGGGGGCTCTCGGCGTCTAATTGTAATAAAGTAGAATTTAGAAATAATAAGCACGAGCAAGGGGGAAAACAGCATTCTTGGCTGATGCTGACGTATCAGTGGTATCAGTGGTAGAACAATAGTTCTTTGAGGGACCCCTTACAAAACATAAGCTTCAAGGCCTCTCAAAGAATATAAGTTTCAGAGCCCTCAAATGCCTAGATCCGCCACTGTCTTTCATACTTTAATTATTAACATTAGCATTATGTTACATTTTTATAAGTACAGTAGAAACTCGATAATCCGAACTAATTGTTCGGATTCCTATAAATAATGCTTGCAAAGTATAGAGTAGTGACTGTAATAACAATATTACCTACTATTCCAAATCATCGCTGTTCGGATTACTGGAAATTCGGATCATCGTGTGTTCGGATTATGGAGTTTCTACTGTATATTGTGGATGTTCCCTTTTCAAAAGAAAAAGCAGGAAACAGATAACATCCTCTTTGTTTAAAAGAGAGCAAGGTCGAGAAGGAGAGGGTATGTCCGCCTCTCTGTTTTTAGAGAGAGAGAGAGCGAGATAGGGATAAGTAAGGAGAAGAAAACTCTCCCTAAAGGCTTAAAATTTGGATCTTCTGAATCCTTTCCCATCTGATGCAGTTCATTGAATGTAACATATTTTTTTCTAAAAGCACTCAAATTTATGAAAAATTGATCAAAACTTGGAAATAAAAAGTTAGCATGACAGTGTTATTTCCATACCCCTATCAATTTTTCAAGTACTTCTATTATCGTCTGTTATTATTTAATCTAATGAATGTGTTGGAATTCTTATCATTAATATCTGGTATTTATTTTATGGCAAAATAAATAGATAATTCAGGTTCTCTTTCGATACAAAATTTCGTTGAGATGTTTTGGATGATATCGCCCACAAAAAAAGAAACCTAAAAATAATGATAATCCAGAAAATAAAATAAAAAAACAACACCAATTATATTGATGCTTTTTAAAACAGTTTTTAAATTGATATTGCTTTTATCTACGAGAATACATTCATCTCTCCAGTTTAGAAAATCGTCAGTTGGATGTGTGTGTTTATGATAGAAACATGAATGTTACATTACTTGACAGGGTATGTTGACTGTTTTTATTTATTTAATTTTTTTTTATTTAAATATTCTCATATCGCAAAAAAGGGGAGATATCACTATTGTGTCAGAATTGTTTTTTTTTTTTTAACGAAACAACAATTGTGTGAGAAATAAGCGATCAAAAAACTTGATGGAATGAAATCTTTTTCGGATTACAATATTAAATCATATTTGTGTGTACGTAGTTCAAGGCTTCTTCTCTCTGTAATTATAGGGAATTATTTAAATGAAAAATTGTGCGTATCATACTGTAATTGTTGTTGTTTATATAACAATATTACATCATCATTATTAAATCTCGTAATTTTGTTATTAATTGTTTTTTTGTTGTTTAGGTCCGTGGCCACCAGCGCGTTTCCAGTGGTTCCCGGGAATTCTTCGAAGCCACCAAACGTGATGCCTTGAATCATCTACAACGTGAATTGGATGGCATGGTAAATACATCGCCTGTACAAGAGAAACGCGATGAATTGAAACAACAATTTATTGGTTTTGCCAAATTATTTGAACGATTTTTAGAAGAAACTGGTCCATCTGTTGATTGGGATCGTATTGAAAAATTACCAAATGATGCTGTTCGTGATTATAATACATTAGAAACACCATCACCGGATATGATTAAGAAAATGTTGAATAAATTGGTTGTTATTAAATTGAATGGTGGTTTAGGTACATCGATGGGTTGTCATGGACCGAAATCAGTAATTGCTGTACGGAATGGTTTAACATTTTTGGATTTAACCGTACAACAAATTGAACATTTGAATAAAACGTATAATGTTAATGTGCCATTAATTCTAATGAATTCATTCAATACAGATGAAGATACACAGAAAGTGATTAGAAAATATAAGAATTTACAAATTGAGATACATACATTTAATCAATCATGTTATCCACGGATCAATCGTGATACATTAATGCCAATAACGAAAAAATGCGATATACAACATGATTTAGAAGCCTGGTATCCACCTGGACATGGTGATTTCTATCAGAGTTTCCAAAATTCTGGTCTATTAAAGAAATTTATTGGTGAAGGACGTGAATATTGTTTTATATCAAATATTGATAATTTAGGTGCAACAGTTGATTTAAATATATTGAATTTATTATTAAATCCAAAAGATAAGACCCAACATGAATTTGTTATGGAAGTTACTGATAAGACAAAGGCTGATGTTAAAGGTGGTACATTAATACAATATGAGAATAAATTACGATTATTGGAAATTGCACAAGTCCCGAAAGAACATGAAGATGATTTTAAATCGGTTAAAACATTTAAATTCTTCAATACCAATAATTTATGGGCTAAATTAGATGGTAAATACATATAACGAAATTCATCAAAAAAAAAATCAATAAATCTTATTTGTTGTTCTAGCTATCGATAGAGTTCTACAGGACGGCTCTCTTAATCTTGAAATAATTATAAATAATAAAAGTTTAAGTAATGGTTTGAATATCATACAATTGGAGACGGCTGTTGGTGCAGCAATGAAAAGTTTCGAAGGTGGTATTGGTATTAATGTGCCACGTAGTAGATTTTTGCCAGTCAAAAAGACATCCGATTTATTATTAGTTATGAGTAATTTATATACATTAAAAGATGGTTCATTAGTTATGTCACCACAAAGAATGTTCCCATCCACACCATTGGTGAAACTTGGTGATAATCATTTTTCAAAAGTTAAAGAATTTCTAGCGAGATTTGCAACAATACCGGATTTATTAGAATTGGATCATCTGACAGTATCTGGAGATGTGACTTTTGGCCGACGAGTTTCTTTAAAAGTATTTTTTTTGGTTGATATTTGCCAGTCTTTTGGTTTTTTCATTCTGTAATTTATTTTCCAGGGAACTGTTATTATTATTGCCAATCATGGAGATCGAATCGATATTCCATCTGGTGCCTGTTTGGAGAATAAAATCGTTTCTGGTAATATGCGTATTTTGGATCATTGATTTATGGAAGAAGTTTATAAGAAAGAAGTCACTTTAAATAAATTTACATTATTTGTGTTTAGAAAAAATTATTGTTCGAATTTAATTATCTTGATCCTTTTTTTTGTTGAATTATTTTTGTTAGATTTGTTTAAAATAAAAAAATGATTAACTTTATCAGTGTTTCATTTATAATTTACAAGCTCAGTTTCTAAAATGTTGAATTTAGGGGTTGTACTGATTCAAATTTGGCGCTTTTCTGGAGTAACCTTGAGTAACCTGGCGGTACTGCTGTGGTTACAGTGATGTTGTGACCGTAACCACAATATTAACGTAAATTAAAATTTTCGCAATTCAACATTTTCTAATTACGTGCAAATTGATACGGATATCAATAAAACGGTACTCATGAAGCACATGATTTATTTCCGCTTAAAAAATTGCAAAAAATAATAATAATCGCGCGATTTGACTTATTGCCAGTTGTTAAGAGAGGGCGCTAGTCTGCTGGCGGGCCGCCATTTTACATGATCACGTGACCACTAGTGCGTTGTGATTTTACACATATATACAGGTATGGTTAACGTTCCCGTTTTTCCTTTTTTTCCGATTTTTTTATTAAAAAAATAAATAATTTGAGTGCCTGTGATTGGAAATAGTGTGGAATAAAAATCTGGGTTTGATAGAAAAAAATTATATAAAATTTTTCACGGTACCGAAAAAACCGTTCAATTGTCAATGGGTCGCTAGCTTACAAGCCCTGAAATGGCGTCCCTCCACATGGCAATAATATTTTCCTTTGTGTTCGTTGAATTTTTCCGAAAGATGATTTGCAATTGAATTAATGATCTAATTTACCAAACTGATTATATACCGGCTGGATTGGTATTTCCTTCAGGTTGATAAATGGGATTTTCCTTTGTATTCTTTGGCCCAACGGACAGTGTTGCCATTTCTAAAAATCAAACATCTATAGCCGGGTTTTGTGTTGTGTTTTGCAACAAGTATTTAAGCTTGATGCCGTTATTCTTGTTTGAATGCCAATTTAATGATTATTATTGCTGTTAATTTCCAATCGTTATTCGTGTTTGACATTGTTGACAAGATTTTGATGGTTTCTTTTTTTGTCTGTATTCCAGATTAGTTTGTAAATAGTACATTGTACATATTGTACAAATCATGAGTTCGAGTAATCGAACCACCTCCAAAGGTGGGAAAGGGTCGAAGACCGACAATAAATCACACAAATCAGAAAAGTCCGATACTGGTAAGTGTTTCAAACTATTAACTTCAATAGCTTAACAATCCATGAAACTATAATCTGCCACTATTATTGTGCAATAAATCTTTGCTGAAATATAATTTGAGTAAATGTAGAGTTCACATTGTGTATCTACGATCTTTGCAAAACCTCTTTTATACTTTAAAGTTTAAATCTTCTTTGTTGATCTAGGGAAGGGCTCAGACAAACAACAAACAAACAGAGAAAATACACACAACAAATCAGAGGATCCTAGTATTAAAGAAAAAGTCCGTCAGTTGATTGAAATGTCTCAACGTTCAGAAGAGGAAGTTTGTTTGGCCCTTCATGAATGTGATAATGATGTGAATCTGGCTAGTAATATGTTATTTGAAAGTATGGGTCATGGTGAATGGGAGACACGTGTAAAAAAGAAACGTAATAGACAAGCGTCAGCTAGTAAACAAGAGAAACAGCAACAGCAGCAGCAGCAACAACAACCAGACGATGGTGGTGCTGGTGGTGATGATTGGAATGATAATCAACAGCAGTCTGGCGGCGGCGGTGGTGGTGGTGCTGGCGGAAATAATAACAATACTGCAAATGCTAATGAGAAAGATAAAGGGCGGAGAGGTGGTCCACCACGTTTACATGGTCGTAGTTGGCGTGGACGTGAACGACAAGAAAATGAACGTAATCTAGATGAAGGTGGTCGAGGTGGTGGTGGTGGTGGTGGTGGTGGTGATCATCGTGGTGAACGGCGTGGTAGATCTAGTGGGTCAATTCGTGGACCTGGTGGTGGCCGTGGCAGAGGTGGCGGTCGAGCAGGAGGACGATATCCGCCACGAGGTAATCGAGGAGGAGGATACCATAAACCAATTGATACATGGGATAGCTCTAATACGTGGGATAACAACACTGTGGCTAATACCAATCATACAGGTATTGAAATTATTTATTTATTGTTAGTTATTTTATATCTTATGATATTTCCTTTTTGATTTGTAGAAAATTGGGATGATTTTCCGGGTACTGATGAATGGTCAGCGGAAGAATATACTGGTAGTTTGGCTGACACAAAAGTATTTACACCTAGTATTCAGCAGACTATTGAATCTGAAGCACCGGTCACACCAGCACCAGTATCTTCAACTGCAAATGTAACGGTTCCACCTTCAATTGATAATGCTGTTATCAATACGGGTCAGCAATTACAAACGACCCAATTGCCTTCACAGAGTCCAGTAATAGCAGGCACATTGAATGCGGCCCAAACACAATACCTCAATCAACTTACACAACAAAATAGTGATAATATTAAACAGTATGGTAGTTCTCAGGCTTATCATGCTCAAAATTCAAATCAAGTTTATAATGCTGGAAATACTGGAACAAATCAAAATTATCCAAATAATCAACAACAATTTGGCCAGACACCAAATACTTACGTCAGCAGTTCGTATACAAATGTTAATAGTAATTTCGCAAGTACACAAGAAACACAACCCACTCAACAACCTACAAGGACGAAAATACAACGTGCTAGAGTACCACCACCTTCAAAGGTACTGTTTTTATTTCTTTGAATGTCTTGTCGTTTATTTAATTACCACATGTTTTATTATTTTTAGATACCCGCTAGTGCAGTGGAAATGCCAGGCGATCTCAATAGTAGTATTGGTTATCTAGATGTACAGTTTGGAGCAATGGATTTCATGTCTGATAGTAACTCATTTGATAGTGTTAGTGATACGAAATTTAATTCAGGCAATTTGGATAGTCAAACTGTAACATCCACTGGTAATATGGATCTCAGTACGTCTAATCAAAATACTACACTTGATGCGTATTCACCTAAAACTAATACCCAAAGCAGTATTAGCTCGGCGTTATCGCAGAGCGTAAGTTTATTTTTCAATAAAAGCAAAACAATAATTATAATGTTTTTGTTTTGTTTATGATTGAATATAGCTGACGAATTCGGAGAGCATTCCACAGACAAGTGAGCATTTAACAAGTGCTTATAATTCAGCACCAAGAAGTTCAACTGGTACGACTGGAACACCATCGGTGACACCTTCAGGATTAGAGATTGGAAAACAAGGAGATACTCATACGTATTCTCAACCATCAACCTACAATTCTTATCAAGCTAAAACAAATACTTACAACGCTTCAACTTACAGTGGTTCACAGGTTATTATTTATTTAATTATATGTTTTCAATAAATTTAATAACAATAATAATATGATGAAACGATGACGAGACTGATGGGTAATTATAGTGATTAGATCAAGACAGTCGACAAGTTTTTTGTTAACTGTTGCGATGTTATTTACTTGATTACTCGACAAGATTGATTTATGGCAATCTGATTTTTTATTGTAATTTAATTATATAATCGTTTTATAAGACAAAATATATCTATTAATGGGATTAAATGTGTTTTGTCGACAGGTGACGTCTAGTTCGTACGTTTCGAATCAAACAAGTAATAGTTACGTGAATAGTCAGTCAACAACTTATAATCCACCAAGTGGTAATACTTATCAAAATGCCTATTCATCAACTGCAGGCTCTTATCAATCGAATACAAATCCTGCTGGATTTCCATCAATGACTCAAGCAAACTCCTATCCAACAAATAATCCAACTTATCAACAAAGTTCTAATCCATCAGTATATGGTAGTACAAATACTACTGGTTTAACAAATAGTTCGAATTTTGGTAATACAACAACAAGTCAATATAATAGTTACAGTTCAACTAGTAATAAATTAAGTAAAGATAATACGTATGATGGTAATACGAATCCTGTTAGTATTGCTCAGACAACAGCACCAAATAGTGTGACGACGACTGCACTTTCACTGTCACAAACTACGGTGTCTGTTTCAAAATCAACAACAACATTAGGTATAATTTTCAACTAAAAATATTCCAATTAATTCTATTTAATAATATTTATTTTGAATTTCAGCCAAAAATTCAAGTAGTGTGGTATCAAATATTCCACCTGGTGTTGCTCCAGTTATGAGTACACCGTATATAATGGGACAGGTTCCTTATTTCCAACCGCCTGTCTATACTTACGAAGAAATGCAAATGTTACAACAACGGTTACCACATATGGTAGGTATCTACACAAATATTTGTTTTGTTTTTTGTGGGAATTGCATGTTTGCATAATAATTAGCTTGCTTTATTTCAATCTCATCCATTGTACTGGTTATTTTATAAATTGGGGATTTTTCAAAAAAAAAGAAACTGGAATAAAGCTTTTAAAACACTACTTAATTCCAGTTTGTTATAATGTATTGAAAAAAATCTGGAAGTTGAGTAGTGGTTTTTCTTTTTTTGTTGTGTGTGCGTGTGTGTTTATATGTATGTGTGTATAAACTTCTTCTCACTCATTGGCATCAAAATGACTCACCTAATGTACATAAATATAACAATTGCTCTGTATTTTTTAACAAATGTCGCTTTAACCCTAAGTGATTTTTTTCCATTTTACATTTTTTTTTTAATTACATAAAATAGCCGAGCTTGTGCTAATAATCAATAGAATTCCATTTATAAAGATCATATAGTTTTTCTAATAATAGTAATAATAATAATAATAATAATACTGGGCAAGTCGTTTTGATAAGAGTGACAAGTTCGTTTATGTATTCAGACGACACCCTACTATGACATGAGTTACCAGACCCCAACAACGCTGGCCGCTGTTAGAGACGCAACATTGAGCAACGTAGGTTACTCGATTTCGGATGGACGATTTACACGTGGTGATAATAATGCATCACCGGTACCATCAACATTGTCACAACAGACGAGTACATTGACACAAGGACATCAAGCCCAACCGATCTTGGCAGGAACAGCAGCACCGTACTTCTTTACGGCTTTTAATACATTGGCACCAAATTATCAATTCGGACCTATGTATACGGTATGATAAAAATTCAATTCAAAAATCAATAATATTGCATTAATTAATAATGTGCAAAATTTAACAGCAATTACCGACAGCGACGAATGCACATGGTTCCAGTAGCAGTACACAATATCCTAAACCGGCAGCTTATAGTTCCGGATATGGAAATTATGATACATTGAACCAAACACAAGATTATAATAAAACTGGTTATGTCGGTAATAGTCAAGGACAAAAAGGTGCTGGGGTTAATGCAACATCGACAGGTTCTAGTGGTAATGATCTGTCGGCCATGTATGGGAAATCTCATGCACCATTAGGAAAAGTAAACGTTAGTTTGCAATATTATCATATTTATTTTCTTTTTAAGTAATTGGATTTTTTTTTTTAGTCGTATGATAAGCAAGGCTTCCATTCGGGTACTCCTCCGCCCTTTACTGGTGCCTTACATGGTGGTCAGAATGCTGGTTTAGCTCCTAGTGGTGCTGGGTATACACCACAAGTGTATATTCCCACACTAACTGCACATCAACAACAACAATTATCCACACAGATGATGCATCAACCTCTTCATCAGGTATACAATTTATAGTTTTTATTATTCTTATTTCTATTTTCTAAATAATTTATTAAAATATTTTTGCCAATTTACAATAAATTATTGTAACATTGATAAAATTACTTTTGGCAGAAATATTTGAGCAAGTACCAGTAACAAGTGGTGATCTTGTAAAGATTCTTCTTGTAATTGGTATATTATTTGATGGCATGATTTATGCACTGCACTTGCATGCAATACATTCTCTCTCTTTAGTGCATGCCTTTATCAAAACTATTTAGTATCAGAATATGATCGCGTCGCATGAAAATTCGATTATTTTTTTGGTTACTTTGATTTCTTTTGCTTGTAGATGGATGTAGTAAGGCACCAAGGCCGACGTGCGGTAAGTCACATTGGGAACATGAAGTGCCTGTTGCTTAATATTTGTCTTGGTGTTGTTTTTTTTGCCTCTTACTTTCTCAAAAACTACTCATTTTTTTTACTTATATACGTGAAGCTAAATAATGTTAAATTCATTGTAGTAGCGTAGATTAATTACGTCGTATGTTAGTAGAGAAGTTCAATTGATTAATTAATAGTTGCTACATCATTTTCCTTTTTTTATTAATAATATATACTGTTTATTGAATCCTTATATTTATTATTATTTTTTTGTAACTTAGGATTCGGGTAACAGTAGTGGCCAGCGTTCACAAACTTCCAACCAGACAAAGGCTGGATCAAAACAGTCGTATCAACCATCATATTGGAATCAAGCTTAAAAAATTGTGGAATAAGAAGATCCGTATTTAAGCCGCCTTCCCCACCGTTGCTCGTCACTTTGCCTAAAAAAATCTAAATAAATTTACAGTTTATTTTATTTTTGTCTAAATTAATAGTTAGTTGAATTATGGAATTTAATCTTTAATGTAATTTTATTGAAAACGTATCTAGAAACTAGCTGATGGTTGTATTTATTTATAAAGTCCTTTTTATTTAATTTAACGGACAATTATATATATACATAAAATATGATAAATTAAGACTACTGGATTTTGTGTTTGTATTTTAGTAATTTTTGATGAATCTGTTAGGTTTTTTTCCCCCATTTTGATAGAGTTGCGTGCAATTTATGTGCAATTGCGCATTGACTTGAGGAATTAACTCTTTTATGTTTTATGTAGAACGGCTTTTTGTTTTTTTCTTTTTTTATTTAATTCAGTGTTAGTTGTGGGCCTGTTTTTATATTAGTGGTGGCAAAGTGTATGGGCAGTTATGGGAATTCTAAAATTAACCACCAGTCAATTTTGTTGGTTTTTCCCCCTACTCACCTTCTCCAGGTTTTTTCATTCTCTGGCGTCTTTCTGCAGGCCAAGAATTAACATAATATTAAAACTTCAAAAAAAGTAATGTAAATACAGCTTAAGAGTTTAAAGAAAATATGTTTGAAAGAAAAAAAATATATGAAATTTTCGTACTGAATCACACCCCCATGCTCTGTACCTAGTTCTGCCTGTGCATTGTGCAGTAGATTTAGTGAAGAAAACAAAAACTTATTAGATTAATTGAAAGTATAATGCGCAGTCATTTGACTGACCACGGGGCTGGCTCTCTCCCTATTCTTCCAAGCCATGTAAGACGGCACGTTAAGGACCGCTTGGCTTTAGAGGACGGGGACTTGGCGAGGTGTCCCGGATTTTAACTCTACAGTGTTTTAGATAGATTTATTAACTAAATTATCTTGTGTATCTATATGCTATTTGTATAAAATAATCACTTATAATTATGTAGACACTGTATATGTGTAGTTTTCTTTTTGTTCTATTATTATTATTATTATTATAAACTTTTTTTTGTATCTGCTAATTATTTACGAATGAAAAATACACATGGATATAAATCTTTAAAAAAACACTTTTCGTGTACTGTTCATTAATTATATTTTGTATTTACATTTTGTAGATTCATAAGAGAGGTATGATTTGTTCAAGAGACGAATAAACTTTGACAAAAGCGATATTATCACGGCTTTCAACAATACAATACCTTGCCCATATAATTTTAGAGAGAAAACAAAACGTTGAAAATACGGCAACATATAAAAGAGATACTTTATTAACAGTCTTATAATGAAAAAAGTTTACAGTGAAAATTTTAAGAAGCACAATCAACAATACGATAAAGGTTTGTTGCAATTTAAGTAATAGATAATTTACACACTTTTTTTCATTTTTTTAAAAATAAGTTAGTTTTAATTTGATAAGTAAGAAGAAAAACCCTGCTAATTTTTTTGTTTTGATCACCACAAAAGATCTAATCATAATTAGAATTATAGAATAATGGCATTAACCATTACAAGAATTTATAAAAAAAATTTCAATAAAATTCTATCAAATAAAAACATCCAATTTTTAGATAAGCAATTCAGTAACATGTAAAGAACACTTAGAATTGGTCGTTACAAAAAAAAAAATAAAGAACAAATCAACTTAAGCCTTTTTCTCAACAATGGCAAGTAATTCAATCAGAATCGAATCCAAACTATTTAAATCATGTACAGGACTTCGTATTTTCTCATCAGTACTATCCTCACTGTATGATGTATTTTGTGTCTCTGAATCACTATCACCTTTCACATTCTTTCCACTATCATCGGGCCTCCTCCTGTCGTCATCATTCGCCTGAGATGTTCCCGGTTGATCTTCTGGTTTATTTTCGGGCGTTTCATCCCTTTTATCTAAGAAATTATTAGTGATTATTAGTCAAAAATAATTAGAAAGTGTATCATCAATATTTGTTACCTTTTCCATCGATTTTTTTAATTTCATCACGAATCTTTGTTTGTAACAATTTCAATGTATTCAGTAAACTGGACGGTGGTGTTGCTTCCGGACTATTGTAGACTAAAATTAATGCTCTCAAATCGCCGGATAATCGTCGTGCCATCTTTAAAACATCAATTGAACCAACTTGATCATTCAATTCAGCCACTGTACTATGGATCATTGTTAGAGTTTGTTCAGATAGGACGTGTGATGAAACTTTCGGGAAGAATGCAGTTAAAAATTCATATATTACAGGAACATTCAAGGCGGAACGTTCATCTAACAGTACAGCATCAATATAATCCACAAAGTAATTACACGATGTTAACATTGAAATGTATTTTCTATCGATACGCTGAAATTTGATCGAAATTTTAGCAAAAACAAACTTTTATTTAGACAAAAATATCAAAAATACTTACTTGAGCTTTAAGAATATCGAGCCATAATTTCGGGAAATAAGTGGAATGTAATGGAACAGCCTCAAATCCAACGACTGCACTCAAATTCACTAGAACCTCCGAAACTGAATCATTACTAACAGCAAACCGGAATAACATATCAATAAAATCATGATAAGGTGTATAAAATTTATCTAATGCTTTATCATATTCCGGATCAATACCACGACTACATTCCAATTGATTATGTGGTACAGTCATTTGTACCATTGGTCTTAATGGACGGGCACCACCTTTACCAGCTACCACCGGTAATGAATGTCCACGTCTAGGAAAATATGGTCCTAATGGTACGGCATCTTGACTATCTTGAAATGCTGAATGACAATGCGATAATAATGGTACAAGTATTTGCATTGCTTCCGGTGCCATAATTAATACGAACTCTTTTAATACATCAATACAAAGTGAACGCATCTCTGGTGGATTATATGTATTCAATAATGTTGCTAATTTGCGTAATACTTCCAACCAGTCTTTTGTTGCTAGAATTATACCACGGGCATCTTTATTATCACGATACATACGTATACAACGTACTAGTTCTTGCATTATTGTTAATATATCGAGCAAATCACCAGATACATGGCAAGCGGTTGCTTCATGGAGCATCACATGGAGGTTTTGGAAACACTACAATTTTTATACCATCAGTACCATTAAAATAATAATAATAATAAAATTTCATATAACAAACCTCAAATACTATTTGTAAACCATTATTATAAACAACATATAATTTGTCATCATTTGATTCTAACAGAATCCTGAAAGCTGATATGAGAGTACCCCAACTTGTTCGTCCATCAAGACACTAAAGAAAAAATCAAAAAAAAATTATAACTTATGATTATGATTAGAAAAAAACTGGTACTAACTTGTAAATATGTCATTAAAGTTGACCGTCTAAACGTAGAGATCTCCCGTTGTTCAGTTTCAGTCATTTCAGGATGTTTCATCACCATTAATTGCATCAATTTAAATAATTCCTCAACAGCTTGTGGATATTGTGTTGGATGTGGTGTAATATTTTTGAATGCCCATTGTAAGTTTTGATGTTGTGCTAAATGTCGTGTAAATACTCTAGATTGTTGACACATCATTCTTAATAAACCATAATAGGCTGGTAGCATTGCTCGATTATACATAACGATTTCTTGATCATCATGATCGGCTCTAAAATCGAATTGTAAAAACCTCTTATAAGAAAACAGGAAGATTAATGTTAATTTTTATAAATCTTACAAAATATAATTGAAGGCAATATTTTTCGTTACATGTGCATTCTGTAACATCAATTGTACATTTTCAGGACAATCTGTACAAACATGATTCCAAAATGCTAATAATGCTTGTTTATTATGATAAGCTGGTATTGAAGGTTCTGATAATTTCGGATGGAATAAATGCCATAATTGTAAGAAATATTGGCCAAACTACAACAACAACAGCAACAACAACAAAATTACAATTAGAAAATATGAAATTTCGAAAATTACCATTAGTTTTTCTGTTCTTGAAATACAACAATACATCAAAAGTGCAAAATACGTTGTTAATTTCATTGTACCATGTTGTTGCATATCTGTATAATGTTTAGCTGATGATAATAATCTCAATAATCCGGTATAGATTTGATGGAGAACAGTTTGAGCTTCTGTTGTTAATTGTGGTTCACGTTGCATACGATGTGTAGCTCGAAAACCTTGTCGAAATGGTGGACTCGGTACAAGGGACACTAACAAATAACCAGCAGCTACAATTTAAAATTATAACACAATAACAATTTTACTATTAATCAATTATAATAATAATCTACCATTTCTGACTCTTTGATTACTGTGTGCTATTAAGAAATGTTCCAACCATGAATCCATTGAACTTAAAACCCATTGATGTACTAAACGATTCCTCGTCACTTGCAAAGCCAACCAATCTAAAGCAGAATATGGACAACATTCAGCCGCTTCCCATACTTTCTGCAATACTAATTGAGTGAAACATGGTTGTGATGAGGAACCACCAGATACTTGAGCTGAACTTTCTGTTAATAGAGTTAAAATTTTGAAAAATGGTTGACATGTCTGAAACAAATCAATTAATCGATTAAAAACTCAACAATTATATTAAAAGATTTTTACATCTGAATGTCGAGAGATTGCTTGAGAAATCATAGAAATTATCGATTGCGCCAATTGACTATTACCACGACAAAGGGAATGTATTAGGTTTCTTGTTTGTTGTAAATTGATATTATCTTTGATTTGTTGATAAAGGAATGGGAAACCTTTGCCCTCAGCAACAGCACCATAATCTTTTTCACTTAACTGTAGTTTCATATTTGAATCACGACTTTTCTCAACTAATGAAGCAACCAGTGTTATCATTTTATCAAGTGAGGCCGGTTTGTATTTATCATTAGGTAATGGTACAACCTCTTCCTCTTCTTCCCCTTCACTAACATCCACCTTCATAAAAACAAATAATAATAATCAAAATTTAGACACAAAAATAATAAAACTTACGAAATCATTGGCCTTTTGGCCTAAATAGAAATGGACCATTGTATGAATTGCACCGATTGCTAATAAAAATTTCGATTCTTCTTCACCCATTTTACTAAATTCGTACAAAAAACCAAAATATTCCGTTAAATGTTTAAGATGAGCTTTAGCACCATGTTCCATCTATAAAAATCAAGAAATAAATACTCTCTATATGTTTCCGATTCAATAATAAATTTAAAAGAACTACCAGAGATAATAATGTTTTGATAAATTTCGTAACACAGGAGGCATTTCCGATTTTCGTTGGATCAACATTTTTCTCATCATCATATTTACCACCACCATCAACAGTTAAATATAAACTAGAATGGGACTGTTTCAACCGTTGTATCACATGTATGCACAGCCTTTGGAACATTTGTCGCACCATTTGATTTGGACATTTCAATAATACTTGAACTGGCCACCATGTATCATTTGCCATATGTTCAAGGAACCATACACATGCCTCTTGACAAGCATTAAATTGTTTCGTTACCAATTCTACCCATTGTACCATAGTTGGCTAGAAAATTTCCATTTTTTTAACAAAAAGACACTTCAAAATTAATATTATTAGAATTGAAAAATTTACCTTTTCTTTGGCATGTATGAAAGTTTCAATAAAAAACGATGTAGATAATTGGGCAGCTTTTTGTGTTATATCTGGTTCGATTGGTAGAATTGTTTGTGGGATATAGCCGCAAATTTGCCACATAAAACTAAAATACAAACAATTATTATCCAAAATATATAAAAATTGAAAATTACTCCTAATAATTACTTAAAATAAGTATGTTCAAATATATTTTTATCTTGAATGAAATGCATATTGTCTTGCCAAATCCAATCTTCTAATTCTTTACTTAATTCAAATGTTGCTACACCATTTGGCTGCTGATGATGTTCATTAATTTCTAATGTTGTAGTCGATGGACATTCACTTGTATCTGATGTTGATGTGGTTGTTGTTGTTGATGTTGTTAATGGACAACGTTCGTAAAACAACATATATGCACTATTTGTCTTTTCAAAACTAAAATCCATAAACTTATCAGTGACACTATCATAGGTTTTGCTCTAAAAAGAAAAGGTAAAAGATAAAAAAAGTTAATAATCTTTACAGCAATTGTAGAATTGACTAACCGTCATTTCACCACCGAAACATTCTGCTGCAATCTGGTTTGGATCGAATGGCTTTACTTCAGCATCATTGAAGAGAAACCATTTGTCTCTAGAACCAGCTGTACGATCTTTAATAAAACTATAATAATGTCCACCATCAGCTGTTCCTGTATGAACTGTAACACCAATCAAATCATATTCGTATTGTTCATCATCCAGTTCATCCAATTTCATTTTATCTTCTGGAAGAAAATTGAAATTTTCTAAAAAATTGATTACAAAAACAACATATATACTTATTATTAAACTACCTTGATAGTGTTGGGGCATTAATTGTTTTTCAACATAACCGGCCATATTAAGTCGTAATGGAAATGAGAAATGTGTATTAACTTTCTCTTTAAGCATTGTTAACATATTAAATGTATATCGCATTGTATTGAAACATAAAATATGTGGCAGTTTTTTAAAACATGCCCTCTTCTCAGCTCGTACTTTTTTACCACATTGCGAACATGTATACATATTATCACCTTCTAATGTATCTTTTACAGTTACTTCATCTAATGATTCATAAAGATTTCTCATATCAGCTACTTGACAACGAACCGTATAGAACTCTTCTAGAGTCCGACTTACATGATCACAGTCCTTCAAATATTTAATCATAAATTTATATAGAAAAACGAATCAAAAATAATATATACAGGTCTTTTCAATCCTCTAGGTACAAAAGTGAAAAGTGGCGGAGGCGGAAGTGAGAACAGCTTTACTGATCTTGTATCAACGTAAGGGAGACCTGGGTGGTATCTGGATAATAGGGTAGGATAGAGAAAAGAAGTGTTTCGGTCTTCAGTATTACTGAATGAGAAATATGCCCCTACATTCGATACTAAAAGTAAGAAAAAGTTCAAAGTGAAGGAGGAGACTTCTTCATTATCCAGAGTAAGTACGCTTATATAAAATCGGAAAAGCTGTTCTCACTCCCGTACCTAGAGGATTGATAAGATCTGTATATGTATATGAATAAATCTCTTACCAAAGATACAACATTATTACTAATAACACCACAGAATAACTTTTTAACAACAGCTTTTAATGCTGGCGTCATCTCTTCCAATTTACTAACTAAATCTATAAAGAATTCGGCCATATCTTTTTGTTCAGCTGTATTTAATGGTTGGTGATCCATTGTATAGACTTTACAAAAACTTCTAGGATTATAGGCCTTTCTTTCACTTTCCTATAACGGAAAACAAACAAATAAATAAGAAGAAATTTGATAAACAATCTCCAATACTATTTACCATTAAATAAGCAAACATTCGTTGTAATTCTTTCAATGTAGGTTCATGTTTTGAATTCTGTGTATTTGCAGCTAGAATTGAAGCTCTAGCTTGTGGCATCATATAAAGATGTTGCATACATGATGCCATATAACATGTAGCACCTAGATTTGTTAAACCAACATATCCACATTCCGAACGTCCATCTTCATGTGGCCAATAATCCCATGGATATGGTGAATGTGGTCCAGGTTGATGTTGTTTCAATAATTTCTCATGTAATATTGAATAGTTCTGTGGTGCACCTTTGACTAATTCAACTAATAAATCAAAGGCTGCCGTTCTAGATCTTGGTGATTTACATTTTGGTACATGTCGTAATTTTGGATTTGGTAATGCAAATAAAAAATTAAATACTTCGATTAATAATTCTTGACCAGTTTTACTAATTTGAAATGGTGGTTTATGTTTGATTAAATTCGTTAACAGGTTAATTAAACCAATTAAACCATCATCATCGATGGTACGATGACGTGTTTCCAGATATTCACGTGCGAATAGAGAACGTGCAATTTTCTCAGTTAAACCATTGATATCAATAACACAATTCTGTGGTTCTTCTAAACTTTCTTTAACTAAATCATCTGGTAGACTATCAACTAATCTTGATACCAACCAGAAATAATCACGACAAGCTGGACCGTATGGTTCTTTACCTTCTTCTTGGGCTGCCGGTGGTATAGTTTCGAATTTTTGCGGACGCATCTTTTCCGCTTTATCTAAATATAATAATAATTCAGATAGCATTGGTGCAACTAGACTTGATTCTAAGATATCTCCATTAGCTGATACACCTAAACATAAACGATAAATTGCTGAACATACTTCACGACGTACAGCCGGTTCTGGATCTTCTAAAACCATCCGTTGTAACCATACGGAGAAATTTGGTGATTGAAATAGTGCTTGTCGTGCTTCTTCACTACAATGTAACCATGATACTAATAATGACATGGCATAATGTACAACTTGTGCACGTCCCCAAAAACCCGTCTTATAATGATTTGGATCTTTCGGTAATGATGCCTCTTCTAAAATACTGGTCAATTGTGGCATTGTATTTTTAACATCAATCATTAATAACATCGATTCATTTAAATTCGGAATTACAATTTTATCACTACGTGATGGTCGTGATTCCAATGGTAATGGTTCAACACCTAATTGACATAAAATCTTCAATAATGATGCTAAACAATCTTGTTGCCATTCACTGCCATTACCACCATCTCTTTGTAAAACACCAGACATGAATATATCGAAAAGATGTCGAAGACCACCTTGTTGTATAAATCGACGTGTCCATGGTTCTTTATCGTCCGCCGGTTTCGTTGGATTATTTTTATTACTTAACGATTCAACAATATATAAGGAATACATTAATTTTTGTGCACTTGATGGATCTAATAATTCCATTAATGGAATATCTAATTGTTTAAAGCCTTGTAGTAATGTTGGACTTGTTGGTAAGATACTTAAAATATCCCAGACACGTCTACTTAAAACTTGAGCTTTTGTATGCGGAATTTCATGCTACATAAAAATAAATAAATTAAATTACAGAGAAAAACACCAATTAATTAAAACATACCCCGCCTTTTCCTGGAACTTTCATTGAACTCAATGTATGCATTAATGAGAAGAGTTGTTCAAAATAATTCGGTCTCAATAATAATAATGTTGGTATTGATTCTCTTGGTGGTGGTGGTTGCATTGATGGTAAATCTAAACAATCACGTTTTTTAACATTCCTCGATACACCAATTGATATATAAACCATTTGATTATCTTTAAAACCCATTTCAGCCAATGTTTTCTCATCACTATCAATTGTTAATTCTTGTCCTTGTGTTATGATACGTATCCATGTATCATTTGTTTTCATTGCATCATTATCTTGTTTTTGTATCATTGATGCCGTTTCTGTCCATTTAACAACTTCTGCTCTTAAATCAGCAACATAATCGGATGTTAACATATCTAAATAACAACGTTCAGTTGAACTACCAGATTGAACAGTTATACGTATTGGTGTACCACAACGATCATTTGAACTATTCGAATGACTACCAATACCTTTACCTTCAAGTGACCAACGTCTTAAATGGTAAGCATAACGTCGACGGAACGTTTCTAAATGACTTTTCATTAATAATAATGCTCGTTGTATACATAATAATGGTGCTTCTTCCGATCCACTACCATTGGATGTTATTAGATCTTCAGTTGCTGCTTTCAAATGTGTCATACATTGCCATACAAATTGATCTTCATTTTGTAGATTCTGTCCCATATAATAACTATTTATATATTGGATTGCTGCCATACTAACATCTGTATTGATTGCTCTTAATGCAATTTTCCACATATGATCCATACCAACATTATAACTTTCACGTATCGTATCACTGCTCATATTCATTGTTAATAAATGATTTAAACTACACAATTGTTGGAATAAACTTAAACAAATCATACTGAATTTTTCTGGTGGTAAACTAGGTAAATGATGCATATATAAACGTCTTAATGCATCAATTTTTAATGCATGCAAATCAGTTGTTTTTGTTTGTGATAATAACCAACTAAATAATTCATCACTACATTCTTGATCGTACGCTAAACACTCCCATAATGTATCAACTTGTTCGATACTTAATTTAAATGTATTCGGTGATACCATTGGTGAAAATACTGCTGATAAGAAATGTAAACGTACTTGTACTTGCATTTGATGTGTATATAATGATAATGATTTTGTTGGATTTGCTGTATATGTACGTAGATTATTGAAAAAATGCTTCATCATATGGTGTTGTCGTTCAGCCCAATGTGTTACATGATGCATATCAATACCACGAAATGATGTTAATAATTTTGGTAACATTCTCAATGATACAACAACCGATACATTATTTGCCAAATTATGTAAACAACCTTCAATGAATTTCATACGTATCTCTTTATCTGGTGTATAACAAATTAAATTACATAAAGTCTTCTCAGCTTCCAATGCTAAACCTTCACCAAGATAACACTAAAACAACAACAACCACATCAAAAAAAATTACAATTATTATTAATGAAACTTACAATTTTATCATCTTGTAAAAGATCCCATAAAAGAGTATTTCCAGGTTGACATACATTATCAGCTTTAAAAGATGCCGACAGTCTTGGATCAACTCGCATCGGTGATTTTTCCGGTGATGATTGATTACCAAGAGCACGTAAATTTATCTGAGCCTATAATATTTTTATCAAACCAATAAAAAAGAGATTTGATTGATTAGTTATAATAAACAAATCACTTACATGTTCTGCTAATTGTGCCAATTCTTCTTCACAAACACTATCTTCATCATCAAAATCAGCCATATTCTTCTCCGATTTATTGCTCATACGTGATGAATAACTACCATCACCATCACCTTCAACTTCAGCTTCTTCACCACTCAACATTTCCAATATATGACTGAAATCATTCAAACTGTAGTATTATAAATATTAGTTATGTTTAGGGGCGGGCGGTAAAAAATGTTAATTTCATGTAGAAAATAAACACATACCCGCCTCTTGAATGTAATGTTGTTAAGAAATTTGCACAAGCATTCTGATGATTTTCTAATGTTACAGAATCTTTACCCAATTCACTACACGACGAACTTTCATCTAAATAGTCGGTCGGCTTTAAATTCCTGAAATATCATTTTTTAAATTACGTTAATTGATTAATTAAATTGACAATTTTTCTAATTACGTTTCAACAAGACTACTCATTTGAGCTGGTAGAACTAGTGCAGCTGCTGCAACACCTTTTAAAGCTGCCTTCATTTCACTATCACTATCAACTTCAACTTCACTTAATGGTTCAATATTACCAATTGCTACTAAACGTTTATGGGTACCTTTTTGTCGTTTAGCATAAGATTTTCGTACCATTTTACGTCGTTTACGAAATTTAACATGCACCACATCATCTACATCCGCTTCATCTTGTGAACTACTTGATGCTATAGCTTCAATACCTTCTGGTAGTGCATTCAATGATGAGAATATTTTCTTTTTCGTTGACAATCTGGATATAAATTTAAAAAAAAAATTGAACAAAACCAATTGAAAATTAACAAAAAATAGATATTACATTTGTTTTTTATCATTTTTAACTTTAGATATTGTAGGACATCTCTTTTTCTCAATTGTATTCGTTTTAATTGGTATATTATCAACTTCAGGATCTGTACTGCTACCAGCACCACCATCACCACCACAATGTACGCGGTCCTGTTTCCGTGCTAATTTACATGGTGGTGGTCCACTTGTATCAGCCACAATAGGACCATCATCATCATTGATTTCAACACCATCAATATCTTCACTATCAGATTTATGACTTTCAGATTGACCGGAACTTTCACCCTATCAAATTCGAAAAAAAAAAAATTAAAATTACTATTATTACTGGTAATAATAATAATTACATGTTCTTCTTCAGAATTACTAGGATCAATACTGACACTATTTTCAGATGATGTTGCACATTTATGGAGTGCTATTCCAGCATTCGAGGCAGCAGCATTTATTAGCCCTACATCACTAACATTACCACCTCTTGACCAGATGGCTTTAATTAGAGCCGATGCTAAATACAAAGTCTTAAAAAAAAAAGGTAAAATTTAATTTCTCGAAAAAGATCAATTAATTATTGTTAAAATCTTACTTGTTCTGTATGTTCTTTCGGTTCGAGTTTCGTTAATAAACTATACAGATGTAAGGTCGGTGATGCAGCTAAATGTTTAACAAGTCCTGGTAACAAATCATGAACCGGTTTCGAACAATGTTTTAATTGTGCAGCTGCCCATATAACATCCATATGTTCACATGTAATACGACCTTCCATTGCCAAAAAATTCAAAATTATATGACTCTGTTTTATCACCTTTGAAAAAAAAATCATTTTTTAATGGAAATTTGTAGAGTTTTTAAAATTGAATTCACCTCTACATGTAAATTTGGACCAAAAATATGCGATATAATGTTATTATTGATTAACCAATCAGCCATCTGCCTAGGTGCTGCTTCAGCTTCTGGTAATGATTCACCAACACAAATCTCAGCTAAGACACCAATTTGATTGTTGATTTGTGTAATTCCTGCTAATCTCATTGTTAATGTACTCGATGTAAAATATTTGAATGCTAAATCTAAACCATCAGCATCGAAAGCTACCGGTGTATCTAGTGGATCTTTAATTGCATTCCAAGTAAAATCTGGAATTATTTTAATAGAATACAAGAATTTAAAGAACAATATTCAAACAACAAACCGGCCATGCTTTTGATAGTAGGTGTACGTAGTTCTTGATCAGATAATTTACACATATAACGTAGAACACATGAACGTAGAGGCACCAACATTGACATCATACTTTTATAATTCATCCACAATTTTAAATTTCCAACTATAACCAAAAAAAAAATATTATTACTTCTTGTTAAATTGATAAATTTTTGGCAAAAATTACCAACTGAAATCATAGCATGGGCAGTGGAAACTGGCAACTGTTCAGGTGTTAATTGTGTAAAACATGTTGTCATTGCTAATAAACCACCAATTTTACAAAACCAACTAACATTTTTCAATAAATAAATTGGAATTTCTGAATCATTCAAATCACAGAATAAGTTCAAATTTTGCATTTCTTGTTGTGTTAATTCATCCAATTTAGCTTGTATTGTATGTTTGTAAGCAACATATAATGGGAAATTGAGCAGGAAAATCTTTGAAACTAATATTAACAAATTATCTAATTCTTGATTATCTCTATTGGTGGTTGTTTGTTTCTGTTGTTGTTGTTGTTGAGCATTTTCTTCAGATTCTTGTTTTCTTGTTGATTCTATTGGATTTTCTGTTAAATGCTTCAACTGACATACACAAACATAAATCAGGCCTTGTGTTATATAGCTAAAACGTTCTAGATTTTTTGGATCACGATAACAACACATACATTGCCTGGAATTTTAATGATAAGAATCATAGTTTTATTATAGATATTAGGTTTAATAATAATAATAATAATACCTGGCAGGCCAAGTTTGGACATACACATAAACTATATCGATCTCTTGGGGTGTTAATACAGGTTGTTCAGTATTGTCTCTACAAACTTGCGCCTCATCTGCAATTAATCAATTTTAAAATCAATACACTAATTGTGGAAAAACTATAGCAAATCTTTATAATACAAAAAGTTTTTTCTTTGGTGGGTAAAATCGTTCAACTTACAAGAGACGAGAAGTTGTAGAAAATCTGAACATGCATCACACATATTTGAGGTTATAATCGAATAATTTAATATCTTCTCATTTCATACGAAACAAGAAAAAAGGAATTGATAGATTTTTTATGTTAAATTCTCTTTTTTTTGATCAGATGGTTGCCCATCGACCACAAACAGCAGCCATTTTGGAAACGTCTTTCTTACCGATTGTCGAATGGCAACACTGCAAATGTCAAAGTTTGACACCATTTCACCATCACTACCAACAATCACCAATAGAGGTCACACCAATCACATACCTAAAACAAAGGAATATTGCAATAATTGTATAATAATTAAGTTGCAACTTACAAATTGTTCTTCAAAAAGTTACAACAAGTCTATATCGTGCCATGGTAGTGCAATAATTCTCAATTAGTTGCACCAGTCGTGCTGCCATCTAGTGGAATCTAGGACAACTGACATCTTCATCGGTCACTAACCTGGAATTTAAATTCAAAAAGTCCCTGTTGTCAAATGTCAAATTATTTTAAAGAGCTGTCAAAAGTACATATCCAGAAATTTGTATTTCTCCTGAAGGAAAAACAAATAATGCCCTTAACTGCAGCTTATACTCCAGATTATTTTTCAATTGACGATATATTAGCAACACAAGAACGAACACCGTGTAAATTTCTACAAAATGTCCCCAAATTAGGTAAAAACCTAACCTCAAATATACTCAAATGATAACAAACTTGTTTGTTCTCTTGTAGGTAAATTAAATCCATCATGTGAAGATGTTGATTTGAAAATTGGTATAGAATTAGAATTACCGACATGGTTGGCTTTAGAAGTTTCCATTGGACGACAACCGATCCTTGCACCCGAATTACCGAAAGTCTACAAAGAGGCATATCGTGAAATTTTAAAAGCCGATCCAACAGCTGTTGATTTGTATAAGTTTGGTTTATATTTCTATGAATTGGGGCAACATATCAAACATTGGGACCGTAAAGGGGATGTTGCAGATATTTTAATTTATGTAAATTATATTGGAAAATCGTTTTGAAACAATCTCTTAAGTTTTGTGATTTGTAGACGTTCAAGATGCGTTTTCGCCAATTGATGGATTTAGCTGATAATACATTATCCGATCCTAATGCACAACAGAAACTGGATATGTTAGAACGGACTTTATTCAAAGATGCACATAATGCTAGACTGAAATTGAATAATTGGTTAACGAATAGTGGTGTAACATTACAAGCAGCTGAAATGGTCATTAATCACAAGAAAAGGAAACGTGTTGAAGTTGAAGATTTTTGATGAAATTATAGTATTAAGGTATAAATAGATAGATAATTTTATAATTTTTTTTATTAAATATAAATGATAAAAGAAAACATAATATTGCCACCTCCAGCCTTTTTAAAAAGAACAAATTTAACTAAATTAAAAAACACATTGCATAGTTTTTTTTTGATTGCATTCAAATGGCACGAGAAATTTTTGTTCTTGACCAGAATATTTGCCATTTTATTCTTTGTTCGTTTTCAATAAAATTTATAAATAAATCGTGTCAAAAGTCCTACACATTAATGGAAAGAACAGTAATTGAATGTGAAGGAATTCCAAATACGATCATTAACATTTTAATAAAATCTTACAAACACCTATGATACGAATAAAAATAAAAACAATAATAATCTAACTAGATTTATTTAATTAACAGCAAAAGAAACCTTATAACCGTAATTGATTGTAGAAAAAAAATCATAAACTAATAATAATAATAATAAAACAAAACAGGTTAAATACCCTTACTTTAGCTATCGAGAAATCTCGATAATAATGGAATAAAAAATAATTACTAATAGAAAAAAAAAATGAAAACCAAACAACCAACAAATAATAATATAAAAACGATACTCTATACAGTCGATTAAAATTAAACTTTAAAATGATTTGTATTTTGGACTTCCACTACAAAATTTAAATGTTAAATTAAGAAGGGAAGATTGGATTGAATAATAATACACAAAAATATTTATATCTTAATCTAATAATTATTATAGTTAAGAAAAAAACACTATATTCTTCTTCTTCCTCTTCTTCATCTTCTTGGATTGTTGTTTTTTTCCTATAATTAACAGTTGAGCAAAAATACGTCTTTATTGTCAATTCATCGTCAACGATTAAAAATATCTCATTATCATAAAATGACTATAAAATAATTGGCAAGCAACAGTTCCATGTTTCGTTTAATAATTCACAGCCTGAATGTAAGCACTTGGTTTATTATTATATTTTGTTTTGTTGTAGTAATAGTAGAAAGGCACTCATTTACACTAATATGTGATGATTTCAATTCCGTAATAAAATTTAGAGTTTTACCCTGTAAATACTCTGTAAGTTTGTTTGAATATGATAATTTAGAATGTATGTTGTTCAACTTCTTGCATCGGTTCCTGTTTGAATGCCATATACGAATTCTCATCAATTGTTGATATCTCCCTCATTATCATAACATTTGAGGTGGCTGTGTTTTGTGGTTGTTGTTGTTGTGGTGGTTGTGGTGGACTAGCAATATTACCATTAATCAAATGATCCGTTGGACTACTACATTGTGTTGTTGTTGGTGATGTTACTGGACTATCAGCTGAATCACTAGTACTTTGATAATTCACATTTGCATTGCTGGCAGTCATTAATGCCGGATTTGTATCGATACTAGCACCTAAAATGGATTCTGGATTTTACTTAGTTGAATTCTAGTTAGAAATGATTGATATGCGGGGTAAAAAAAAAGAAACAGAGGAAAAAACAAACAAGTGCTTCACTCATTTTCTAATAGGACAGGAAAAAGCGCCCTTGACATCGTATACTAATCAAACATAACCACCTGCCCCACAATCGTCAATTATTTATTTAACATGCAATGATGTAATTTTCCCAATAATCATTAAACTATCAATGTTATTTGATTAGTCATTCAAGCGTAATTTTTTAATGATTCTTAATGAGAGTAAAGCAAAAATCTTTGTATGTATTTCTTTTCTGTCTTTTTTACCCCCGCCTTGTGAGTTAACAATATTAACAAATAAATATTGATTATTATTATTATTATATAAAGCAATTTTACCTCCTAATAACATTTCCTGTAATAAACTATCAATATGTGCAACACCAAACAATTTTGCAAATTGTATTTGTTCAATCATTTGCCATGTTATCGATTGTAATGCTGGTAATGTTAACAATAATTCACCGAAACGTCCTCGACTATCATATTGACGATCACTAATATAATCTTCTAAATTAATTTGAATTTGATAACGTAAAGCTTTAATACGAGCCGGTTCACTTAGACCTTTGGCATCTGTAAAGATAGAAGAGAATTCCACTTTAGAGAGAAAAAAAAACAAATTGTCTCGACAAGTATTTTTGAAATTTGACCTATAAAACACTCGACAAAAATCCTATATTTACTAGGAAATTGAATAGAAATATAAAAAAAAATTACTCACTAGGATCAAAGAAGACGATCGCTTTTAAACAGGCAAATTCTGTATCGTCTACTTGTACTTCGGTCATTGGCTTAACTAATTCATCCATAATCCGGGTGCCAACACGCGATATATCCAAATCTGGTGATATCCGGGACTCTGTCAACATCATCACTGCATTCGGAACATTTGTCCAAATTTTAATAGAATCATCCACATGTTCGTACATTTGTTTAAATTGTTTTTGAAAATTTTATAAAAAATCAACAACAACAACACACCAACTAAATGTTAGTAGTATCTATTAGCATGCAACAAATAGGGAGGAAAAACAACAATAGGCGGTATATTTCCCCAAAAATTATCTAATCATTTTCAATAAATAACAACAAAAAATATATGTAGGGATATCATGCAAATGTGTGGTGTGTGTTCATGTCTAGTGGTAAATGTACGAACAGGCGTTTCTATTCTTAGTTTTTTAGCCCAACACACAACAAAAATTCCAATAAACGTTAGTAAATTAGTTAAGTTTTTCTTTATTATTTCAATTCAAATAATAATAATAATAATAATAATAGAAAACTAGTTGGAAAAACATTGAATACACCAATATAAATTCTGGTTTACATGTAATTAATTTAATGATGTCTTATTAAAATGGGTGTAATTATTAAAAGAGAAATGACCATGATGTCTATAAATTGTTTGAATAGAAAAAAAATTTTTTTCTAATTATCCATTATCTCTTATTGTCAATAACTGTATTTTAATTTCATTATTTTTTTTCAATTTTCTTGAAAAATTAGTTAAAAACACAACAACAACAATAACACAATACCAACAACAAATAGAAGCGCATACTTTTTTTCTAGATTTTTTAATACAAATTTTTCTTGTGTGTTATCAAATCCCACTCACCTGGACTGTGTTTAGTGATGATACAATTATTGCCTAGAAGGAGAATGTCTTTTAAATGCATGGAACGTCGTGCTAGACCCAGAAGAAGATGTTCACCGGCATGCGCTCGTAATAACGCTACCTATAAAAAAACACAGACACATTTCTATAAATTAATTACTCTAATTATAATAAGAGTCCGATTTCATCGATGTTCTGAATAAATTATTGCTAACTGAAAGTTAAATATTGTGTTGTGACGTAAATTTGGAGCAAATTTTACGATAATAAAACTGGATCTTTTATCATTTTTAGTTTCGTAATTGGTTACTCGTATACTATAAACTTGTCAGGTTTCAAGAAATTAGGTTTTTTTCCTTGATGGTTTTTCTTTTTTTACTATTATTAATAATAAAATACTGTTGGCGGCTATTCAAAAGAAAAAATCAAAATAGAAGAAAAAATATCACTTTTGTATCACGAGCGTTTGATGAATACATATGACGCAAGAGATTCATTTATAGCGAAAACAAATGCATACCGTCTCGTTATATCCGAAGGTTTCTACGTTAGGCAACTTAATGATTAATGATTAAAGGTCTCGATTATTCCATAGCAAATCAGTGCAATCATGTGGTAATTGAAGAGCTCCGTTTATAGCGTAAAAGAAAATTAAAGAATTTCCTTATTAACCGCAGACAAACACGTTATAATTAAATGATAATTTAAAACAAGTTATAACTCGATTATTATTATTATTATGAATTCAAAAATTTAGTAATCATTAGATTCGAGAAGAGCCTTGATGCTTAATTGCACGAAAAAAATCAATAAAAATTAATTTTCAAGTAACCGGGAAAAAAAAGACCAAAAAACTTGAAGGCCATGCACAACCGAAAAATTATTAACTAATAAAATTATATGTTGATTTTTTTTGTGATTATGGATGATACTAACCTGATCATCTAATTGTAATTCAGTAAATGCCGGAATGTATTTAGCCCATTCTACTAGAATAAGTAATTGTTGTTTCATTGAATCACATACATCATTGATACTGGCCAATTGTTTATTGGATAAATCGTAATCATTAACTGGGGTAGGTCCCATTTGCTGTAACAACAACAACAACAACAACAATATTTATACGACACACACATAAAAACAACATGACATAAAAATCAATTGGCCACTCAATAATTGTCTTTAAATAAATATTACAACAATATGATAATGATAAGATAAATACGATTTGATAATAAAATTATTTGACTTACTTCTAAGGCTGCCCCAACTTGTCTCGATAACATTTCTGCATTCAATAATGAACTAACTGATAGGCCATTATTTTGATTGTTTTCTTCATAGCTTGGTCGTCGACAACTGATACGATCTCGTTCATTTTGAACAGCTGAAATTAAGTTTTTGGTCCAGAATTTTCATTTTATTTGGAAATATTTCAGATATTTACCTTCCTTCTTCATACCAGCCTTGAAGCATTTCCTCAACCTGCAATATCGACATTGATTCCTTTTGTCCTTGTCGACGATACAATTTCTGCTAAACCTAAATAAAAGAAAAATTCAATCAATAATAATAATAATGGGAATTTTCCTTAATTTTTATTCCTCTCTATTTTCTGTTTGTGTGTGTATGTGTGTGTTTATATAAATATGTGTACAATCTTCATTATAACATCACACACACACACATAGAGAGAATTTTTCAATAATATTCGACCTTCCACAAAATGTATTTTTGAAACTAACTACCTTGACGTTATATATCAAACATGAAGAAGGAACAAAAAATAAAAATGATCGATCCTTCTTGTGATCTGCCAGAAATAAAATTATAACAAATATTCCTTATAGTCAGTGCCGGATCAAGGAAATTTGGCGCCTAAGGCGCTAACAATTTTCGGGACACATTTTGAGTGTTATATTATTGTCCTTAGCATGTAAAAAATATAAACCAAGGGTTCCTGCCCGGGGCCCTATAGAGACCCGGCCCCCTATAGTAGAGACCTGTGCCCCTGTAAAGACACGGGCCACGAGGCGCGCGCCTCATGCGCCTCACGGTTAATCCGCCACTGCTTATAGTTTCTATTAATAAATAATAATTGATGATAAGTGGCAAATATTGGATAATAACAAAAAAAAAGGTATTATATTGTTTATTGCAGCAAAAAAAGTTCATAAATACTTTATCAATTTTATAAGAAAATTATTATCATATAATAATGATTCGAAAAATAGCCATAAGTAATGGATTCTCTAGTTGACGTAAAACACACAAAAAAACTCATAATGGTTTATTTAATTTATAATAATAATAATAATAATAATATTAATAATACCTGCACGTGTATAAGTGGTTTTTGCGCACCGACCTCCGGAAGAATCCTTTACATCCATCACATGAAGCTGCCCCATAATGTTTACCAGTAGCACGATCACCACAAATTGCACAATGTTGACTGATTGCCACATTATTAACACCACCACCACTAACAACACCATTTGTTGGACTGGTATTTAGGGTGGTTGTTAATGGACCATTGGTACTAGCCGCCATTGTCATCTCTGTATCTGAAAAACAGGATAATTACCGTAACTGTAACTGTTTTTTT